>QTSX02007172.1:0-365207 GCA_014839935.2 Entomophthora muscae | reverse complement strand
CACAGCTGTCTTTTTTTGTGGCAAATAAGGACTAAATCTTAGCCTTTGGTATCAATTATAAAGTAATATAAATTCACAATCAAGAATAAATATTTTATGCCCCTGATTTATGACCTCTTTAATGATCTAAAAGTCTCACAACTGTTTAAAAATTGATCTGACTTCATGATACCTCAAAACAAGACCTTACCTAATTCATCCCAAATACAGCATTTAGAGCCAAAACTGGATCATTTAAGTGTGTTGTTCTAAACTTTGGCATGGCTAATGCTCACAGTATCTTATGACATTCATGAATAAAGTTTTTTAAGAACATATTGGGAAATGTCCCATAGCTTATCTAGATGATATAGTCATATATACCCCAACAAAGAGCAACACTGAAAAGGACTTTGTATGTTACTTAACATCCTCAAGGACAACCAACTTGTGGGCAACCATCAAAATGTAAGTTTTTTTCCAAAGAGTTGATCTTTCTAGGTCATTCATCAGCAAGGACAGAATTAAGCCAGACCCTGAAAAGCTAAGAGCCATAACTAACATGCCAGCACTACAAAACAAGAATGAACTCTCCACCTTTCGTTTAAAAACCGCATTTTCAGAAGATTTATCCCCGGACTGGAGATCATTGACTTGTTTTACTTGCTATACCACTTGCAAGATAACCAATTTGTCTGGATATCATTAAAAAACAACTCCCTTCTGTTTCAAAGACCTCATGATCACTGCACCCATTTTAAAATACTGTTATAACTGGTGTTATCTACAAGCTTAGAGACAGACACTTCATATTATGTGATAGAAGGAGTACTGCATTCAAAACAGTAAAATTTCCTCCCTGTTGTATATGAACCAAAGAAACTTTTGATGGTAAACAAGGATACTCACCCATGATAAAGAGCTAATAGCAATATTTTATTGTTTTATGAAATGGCACTGCTTATCTGGAAGTGCATAAATATCCAATTTTAATTGAGCAAAATAATCAGTGCTTTCAAAAGCACAAAGACACTTCCACAGAAGACAAGCTAGATGTATGAACCTTATCCAAAGCACCCCATGATGATCACATATAAACCAGGCAAGGTGAAATACTACTCAGACGCTATATCAAACTATACTGGTAGGTACCTACTCTGTATCAATGAGAGGAATCTGATTGGCCGGGTGTTAATAATGAGGAATATACAGAGGATTTTTCCACCTGTTACATCAATAGATATACAAGAAAAGGTCCTTGAGAATGAAAACTGTTCATATATATGTGCTCACACTGCATATTAGCAGGTGAAGATACAGTGACATATGTACCCATCAACACAAAAGAGGAGGTGGTTGACTGGCGCTGACACCTTGGGAGGCCTGTGTGTCAGCATGACTCCCCTCAAGTTGGGTTCTGGGTCTGTTCTTGGACCCTCTGGGACGCCCTCGTGGACAGGCTGCCCCGCAGGCTGGTGCAGGAGCTGATTGGAAATGTGATTGACGGTCCATAAAAATAAAATAAAAAATAATTTTTTAGATTAAATATGTATTTATTTGAATTTATTGGTTTAGTTGTGAGTAGTTGTTTTCTCTTGATTTAGCCTTGAATAGTAACAGAATTTCTATATCTGTAGTTTGAAGTGTACAATATTGTATCCTTTCCAGTTTTGGATGATTTTAAAGTTTAATCACTTTTTATGTCTAAACATGGTTATTGAGATTGAATTTTTCATTTGATTTTAGTTGTGGTGGAGCTTCTTGATTTGGGTTGGTGTTTCCTAGTGTGCTTACTGTACATTTGATTTGGATTCCAGTTCCTGCAATTAATATCTGAGTTTACTAGTGGCATTCAAAAGTGATTTGAAATTTGGTTTATGGATGTGACAATCCTGCAATTTTAAAAAACATAGTGAACTTAATGAAAATGGTTGATGGATTTGAACACTTCAAATCTGATTCCAGTATATTCATTTCATCCATTGGAAATTTGCAGTTTGACTTGAAATTTGCAAAGTGTCTATGAGTTTCCAAATTTAAAATATTCAAATAAATACTTAAAGAATTCAATTTAATTAAAAAAAGGCCATCCTGAAAAAGTGATTTGAAATTTGGACCAAATATTTGACAATCCTGCATTTTTATGTTTATGTTCTTAATTTACAGTATATAAAAAGGGCATTATATAGTATCATGATAAGCCATATAGTGCCCATGTACATCATGGTAGTAATGAGCTTATTTGGTTAGTATCTTTTTTATGATTTGAAATATATGATCCCCACAAAACTGCATATGTGATAGGAGTGCCACTAAATAATTGGTTGTTAGGTTGATTCTTGGGAAAATGATTTATTAGTAGCTAGTAATTGACAATATTGCTACATCTCCCCCTGAATGACTATAAAGTGGAGTTTTTAGAACCTTCTTGAATCTATCTGGGAGTTATTTTTGATATCAATCCAGTTTGGCATATGGGATAAATACTGTGAATTGCCTTTGCAGATCTTGACTTGCACAAGTGGAGTTGGTTGTGATGCATAACTTTAATGCTATACAGGGAACAATTATTTTTATGAGTTATTTACTGTTAGGTCAAACTTTCATAAAAATTCTAGATCCTCTCAGCCCAGGATTTAGTTTTCATTAGTCATGACTGAATGTCCAGATTTTTCTCCTTTTTGACTCTTTTAACTTAAAGAAATATAGATTATCAATCAACTCTTATCTTTTCTTTGTCTACTTGATATTATCTTGCTTTTTAAATAATAGGGTTGTCTTTACTAGGTATCTTCTTAGGTAAGGGTAAAGTTATTCCAGGGTACTTTTAAAAATGGTTGTCTCACGCCTGTATAATAGTTTTTATGGAATCTTGCCTGTGCTTCAATTAACTCAAGTGTGGCAGATTATTAGGGCAGTTAAGAGTATGTATATTCAGAAAAGGGGATTATTATCAGACAACTTACAAATTGGCTCTACTAAAAATACATCCAATCTTTTAACTCTATCATTTTATTGAGAGTGATAGGGGTTCTGAATTTGTTCTTTATCCCCTTTTTGGTAAGAGGAAAGAAGGTTCTATTGGCAGTAATCTTATCACATATATCAGTAGTGGGGATTTCAGGGGTTGACAAACTTGGCTATGTTTTCTTTGCCAATAAATTGTCTCACATCATTTTCTTTATGTTCTTTTGTGGCCTGTGCCACAGGCCACCTTGTTGCATAGTAAAATGTAGTGGTGATGTATTGTTTTATTTTTTATCTCCCAGTATAGCCCCAAAATGTACAATGCTTGTACCTTGAACAGTTAGGTTATTGATACTGGCATCAGAGACTTGAGGAGTGCCTTGAAGCATGCATAATTCTCACATACTTCACATTGTTTGAGCACTTCTTTGATGTTGTTCAATATTTTAGATCACTAATAGTAAGTAAAAAGATATCCATGCAGATTTTTACTACAGATGCAGCCCAAATATATGAGGTAGCAAAGGATTGTGTCAATCTTTTGTGTTGATGGTACATATGTCACTGTATCTTCACCTGCTAATATGCAGTGTGGAGCGCCATATACATTTTTGAACAGGTTTTTGTTCTCAAGGACCTTTTCTTGTATATCTATTGATGTAACAGGTGGAAAATCCTCTTGTATATTCCTCATTATTAACACAGGCCAATCAGATTCCTCTCATTGATACAGAGTAAGTGCCTACAGTATAGTTTTGATATAGCGTCTGAAGTAAGTATTTCCTTGCCTGGTTTATATGTGATCATCATGGGGTAACTTTGGATAAGGTTCATACATCTAGCTTGTCTTCTGTGGAGGTGTCTTTGTGCTTTGAAGAGCACTGATTATTTTTGCTCCATTAAAAAATTGGATATTTATGCACCTTCCAGATAGCAGTGCCATTTCATAAAACAATAAAATATTGCTATTAGCTCTTTATCATGGGTGAGGTATCCTTGTTTACCATCAAAAGTTTCTTTGGTTCATATACAACAGGGAGGAAATTTTACTTTTGTTTGAATCCTGAGTACTCCTTCTATCACATAATATGAAGTGTCTGTCTCTAGCTTGTAGATAACTTACCAGTTATAGTATTTTAAAATGGGTGCAGTGATCATGAGGTCCTTTAATTGGCAGAAGAGTTGTTTTTAATGATATCCAGACAAATTTGGTTATCTTACAAGTGAAGGTATATAGTAAAGCAGTCAATGATCTCCAGTCTGGGATAAATCTTCTGAAAATGCAATTTTTAAAAGAAAGGTGCAGAGTTCATTCTTGTTTTGTAGTGCTGGCATGTTAGTTATGGCTCTTAACTTTTCAGGGTCTGGCTTAATTCTGTCCTTGCTGATGAATGACCTAGAAAGATCAACTCTTTGGAAAAAAACTTACATTTTGATGGTTGCCCACAAGTTGGTTGTCCTTGAGGATGTTAAGTAACATACAAAAGTCCTTTTCAGTGTTGCTCTTTGTTGGGGGTATATATGACTATATCATCTAGATAAGCTATGGGACATTTCCCAATATGTTCTTAAAAAACTTTATTCATGAATGTCATAAAGATACTGTGAGCATTAGCCATGCCAAAGTTTAGAACAACACACTTAAATGATCCAGTTTTGGCTCTAAATGCTGTATTTGGGATGAATTAGGTAAGGTCTTGTTTTGAGGTATCATGAAGTCAGATCAATTTTTAAACAGTTGTGAGACTTTTAGATCATTAAAGAGGTCATAAATCAGGGGCATAAAATATTTATTCTTGATTGTGAATTTATATTACTTTATAATTGATACCAAAGGCTAAGATTTAGTCCTTATTTGCCACAAAAAAAGACAGCTGTGCTAAGTTAGGACTAGGAGGGTATTATAAATTCTTTTTCTAATGCTTTGTTTAGGTATTCCCTTAAACGTTGGCTTCCTGTGATATCAGGAGATATATAGGTTTTTTGAAACACTTCCCTTGAAATCCATTTCATGCTGAATGCCTCAGCTAGGGAAAGTCTTGGCAATTTCTCTTGAAATTCAGAAGCAGACTCTTGGACAATCTGTTGATGTACAGGTTCTTGCTCTTGTGAGGTTTCTAAATTCTTGAGGTGAATATCCTCATAAGTGCAAGTTTTTAATTAATCTTGCCAATATCTATTTCTATTTGGATTTGGTGATTTTGATAAATACATGATCTCTCATGAGAGTGTCAAGGTGTGTGATATAAATATGATGATAAACTCTACATCATTAGATGGGGAGATTTAAACTTTTTAGTCAATTTGTGGTTTTGTATTTCTCAATTAGGTGAGTTCTAACAGCATATAATATTTAGGTATATGTATGATTAGACCATCTAGAATAGTTTTAACAGCATTTATTTTTTCCCAAACAGCTTTTTTTGGTGACTGATCAATTATGCTTTCTGAAATAATCACACATTTTATACTGATTTTGAAGGTAGTTGATTTCATGATGTTGGTAAATGTTTTTAACAGGTATTGAATAACCTAGTGTTAAAGGATGCTGTGCTCAGGAAGCATAAAAAACAGACAAATAAATAAGAAGTTATTTGTGGTCATAGTAGCAAACAGTATAGAATTATTAGAGGATACTTGGATCATGCTGATTAAATGCAGGCCCTAGTTTTGTTATAGGGTTTTTGTGAGGATAAGAGAGTCTTACCTAATTAATTTCCTGCTATTTTACAATGACATGTGTCTTTTTGATGTTTTGCATGTTGTTGGCTTGAGCACTGAAAGATCCTCTTCTGGGATCAGATTTGTTAGTTTAAGGAGTCTGCTTAAGAGAAATGCTCTTAAAAGGTATCACACCCTTATTGCATTGTGCAGTCTGATGTAATCTATGTTATAAATTAAATAATATGCAAATATTAATAGGCAATCAATAGATAATCCTGATGACAATAAAAATCCTATTCATACTTGCAGTTCTGTCAGATCAGGTGGATAGAGTGAAATGATCAATTATTTATGTAAACGTACTCTAACTGAGCTATTAAATTGCCTAAGGTTTGAGTTTGAAGATGAGAAGTTATTGCCAAAACAGGTAGCTGTACAGTAATCTCACATAGATATTTCACATTTTCTTTTGGCATTGGATTGTACAGCTTGCTACATATGACAAGAAAGTGAATACAAGCCCCACTTCAATTACCAGAGCATGACAGTATCTTCTGATTGATGATGAAGGTGCTAATAACACCTCTGAATCTATTGTGTAACCAAAGACTTATACAACTTCCCTTCTTTTCCTCAATAAACAATACTATTACATAATTATCAACTTGGTATACATTTGATCACTCTTAGCTGTTACCTCAACTGGATAAATAAAGACTCAAGGTTATGTTAACAGTGTCAAGCCATTAAAAATAAGGTCTTTATCTTCTTGTTAAGCCAGCAACCTAGCAATACGTACCCGGAAGACTAGAAGGGCTGAATTGATGAAAGTTAGAAAGTGATTAATTTCATGGGGAAATGATTTCTTTGGAGGGCTAATCAAATATCTTGCATAATACAAAACATACTTTTAGTAAAGACAAATTCATTATCACTCAAGCCAACCCAATTTTTTTAGTTGGATTCCAAAAAAATCATTTCTGTAAAAATATTACCATGTTTTCTGATTTTCCTGATTTTACAAAGTTTATATTTTACTTTAAACTTTTCAGTTTGTTTACCGGAAGGATGAAAAACTTTGGCTGAATTATTCAATATATTAAGTAACAGGTAAGAATAATGAAAATATTAACGAATTTTTTAACCTATAACAATTACATTTATCGTAATGAGTAAAAAAGCTAAAAATCCAAGTTGTCATCAAAAGAGCCAATATTCAAATACATAGTCTTTATTTTGATTTCGTGGTTAGAAGTAATTTCTGGTTAGTTATATTCTTCACCGTATTTATCTCCTGATTTCTTGCCGCCAGACTTTTGCTTTTCGTAACCATCACCAGACTTCTTGCCGCCTGATTTCTGCTTCTCGTATTCATCTCCGTACTTGTCCCCTGATCTCTTGCCACCAGACTTTTGCTTCTCATACCCATCACCAGATCTCTTTCTGTACCCATCTCCTGATCTTTTGCCACCTGAGCGACGCCCACTATGGCTGCCTGAGCGATGTCCACCATATGATTCCTTGGACTCGTACTTCTCCTCAGGAGAGTATTCGGGCTGAGTGGGCTCATAGGATTCTTCAGGGACTTCTTCAGGAGCAGCTTCGGGTTCAGTAGGCTCTTCAGGAGTGTACTCTTCCTCGGCGATAGGCTCAACCACATGCTCAACTGTCTCTTGGGGAGCGGGTACTTCCTTGGGTGGTTGGTAAGGAGACTTGGGAAGGTAGCTCTTGTTGGGGGCGTACTTGGAGGGGTACTTGTTCTGGGAGTAGTTATTTGGGATTGTTGTTGTTGCCACCAGGGCAATGACAAAAGAGATGATTGAGAAGGACTTCATTGTTTGAATCTACCAGAGATGATGATTTCTTTGCTTTTGATTGTTGGTATTTATACTTTGAAGTACTGCGCCTTATCGAAGGGTGCAATGGATATTGTTTAAATGATCGGCGTTGAATGAGAGTCCTAAACATGACCGTGATTTCGCTCGAGCCATATTGAGTGGGATTCGTTTAGGAATTTAACTAAAACTCGACTTTGTTAAATGCTGATCACAGCTTATTAGAGCTACTTCTGGATTATTACCGTCTGAATCGCCTAGCTATTATAAAAGTGGATTTGACTAATTAAAATATCTTTCTGTAACATATTTAGTTTATTATCCCCTAATTTCAACATGCTTTACAATTTTAAATAATTCCTTGCTACAAAATAGGAGGCTTCTAGCTTAATCATACGTGTTGGTTACTCTGGAGTAAGATTTAGCCTTCCCAGATTGTATGCAGCTTAAATATGAAGCATGACGCAATTAAATCAAAACTATAATTGTGGTTTAATTATTATGAATTACTATGGTGCAAATTACGGCTGCTTCAACCCAGATCCTACTAGTTCAGGCCGTTTCCGGGTCTTGATCATCCATGCCAAGAGTTTATATGTATATTATCTAGGGTAGGGACAGGAACAGGAACAGCAATTGTGCAAATACAGTGTCACAAACCCATTTTTGGATGTTTTGGATTGGTTCACAAAATAATCCATATGATTATGTGTCACAACTTTTAGAGTAGGTTACCATTTGTGCCTCACTCCATTGCGTAGATCACAAAATATAATAGGAAGGCGGTTTTCAAATATGAAGCAGATGATTTTGTTTTGTGAAGGGGCACATGATGTAAAATTAGAATGGTTCTCAAGGGTGAAACAGATGGTGTCATTTTGTGCAAGGCACAGGATGTAAAATTAGAGCAAGTTCAGTTGTGGGACTTTATTTTTTAAATTGAATTTATTAAAGCTTTATCTGTCATTACCTCACAATGATAGATTTGATTGTACCAAAGTTTGCTTTAGATAATTATATTAAAATCATCAAAATATCTATAAATATCACTTCAATTGAAAGAAATAGGTTGCATACTTATGATTGGACACAAAAAAACCACATGAGATTGTGCTTGATCACATCACAATTTGTGCAGATTTGTTTAGTGAATTTAGGAGCAGTGCAAAAAATGTGGCAGTTGCAATTGTAAACTGCCCCCTAAAAACACAAAACAAATCTGCATGAATTGTGATGTGACGTGAAGGTCACAAAATGAATTTTGCTCAACTAACAAAGTCACAAAACCAATTGTGCCAATTTTGGTGCCCATCCCAACCCTAATATTATCAATTATAAAATGCTGCCTTGTCTGGGTGGAGGCATCTCTAGTGCCAATAAGGGATGCTTTGGCTCAGCTCAGGCTAGCTTTTGGCTCTAGGCTGCTACAGCTAGAATGGAATCACCTAATATTTCAACATTTTTAAATAAATATTTAAAAGGAATAGCCAAGAGCCAGAAACTGGCTGGGGCTGCCTGGGGCTTGGCCAAAGTAGCCTTAGTGCCAACATATACATCAAACTTTTAAATAATATACTATTATTGACCAAGATCTTGCGGGTATATTGTTATATATTAAATTTTAGGATTGCCTTGATATTATCTAAAGAAGATGAATCATGACTAATTTTGCAACCAATATTGTCACCTTGCCTGCCAACATATCTCATGATACACAGGGGGTGCTCAAGGAGGCTCCCCATGGCGTATCTAACAACACAGGACATTAAATTGCCAATGTTAAAATGTGAGTAATACCACCAAATTAGTAATGTAGCCAATTCCAATCAACAATTCCTCAATTAGATATTTGCCTATCAGATCATAATTAGATCTTGTCATAATGTCACCCCTTTGTGGATTAATGGCCCCCCTTTTTAGTATATTAGCTACCACTTCCCAATAAAGCTATTATCTTATCCTTATTATTGGCCCTTTCCTATTGGACTGTTGAATTTTCCAATCTAAATATTGAGCTTTAAAAAGTTCAGTTGCAATTATGCATCAATTAGTAGCAGTTAGAGGTGGTTAAAATTAAACAGGCTATCAGAACAGAAGCCCTGCCTTTGGTTGAGGCCATTGATATATTTTTAATGCTTTATGAAGAGTAGCTATCTCTTAACACTATCACTGTGAGTCATGAGAGCAATAGCATAAAAAATTTAGCACCTGTACTATAGACAGTACAGGTGCCTAACACATTGAATAACATGAGTAACATGAAACTCCTTAAACCAGAACCAACTTCTGCTTTGGGGGCTTCTCTCCCAGTTTAAAGGCTTATATGCACATTGATTCACTGGGATCACTTAGCCAACTTATATAAAGAGATATGGTTGTACAAATATTTATCTAGTTGTCCCCAAATCAATAGTACACACCACATTGGACTCAGGCGCTCCTTGTAACATAGTTTTGACAAGGATTGTAAATAAAATTAAACTTTCAACAGACTTGAACTATGAGATAGCATTTGATAGAGCCAGCTCTAAACAAACTAGAACAATGGGCATATACTCCAAACTAATGCTAAGTTTTGGAGATTTAGTAGTCACACCTCATTCAATTGTGCTGAAAAATATCAGCTAAAGTATTCTCATTGGTAATAGCTTTATGATAGGATATGTTAAAATTATTTCTCATCAAGATAGTGTTGCAAATGAATCAATTATAGTTCAGTATTAGATTGGAGAAGACAACAGCCCAATAGAGAGGACAGGGATAGTAATAAGATGATGTTTTTTGAGAAAATAGTAATTAATACACTATAATGGGAAGCCACAAGCCAGCCAGGGGGGCACTGTGGCAGGATCCAAATAGGGGTTGACTTACAAATATATTAGATGAGAGATCAGTGTATCAAATTGGCAGTGCTCCTATTTATGCATTATTCCCTTTAATTTGACATTATCCACAGGGTACTTCATGCAATTAGATATGTTATGGGGCCCCTCTATGAGCGCCCCTGTGTATTGTGAGATACATTAGATGGTGGGGAGGTAATTTTGGTTGCAAAAATAAAATTTCAATATCTTGGGACATTCTGTTCCTATTTTCTACCATGAGGATGCCATAAAGACTTACTTAATAAAAAGTACAACACATCAACATGGAATATTTGTTTAGTGACTTACTTGTAGAGTGTACTATTGGACATAGTAAGATCCAAACTCTATTTCTCAAACTAGGGTATATAAAGGCATGACCCTATACTCTGCTAGTGATGTTGTTTTCCTGCATAGTTTCCAAGTGATTAATTACTATGGATTTAGAGCCTGCTTTCAAAAATGTGGGATTGTCATATTTTTTGCCTGAATTCACCAGCTTACTGGAATACTTTAATCTTATTAACAAGTTTGCTTAGGGATGAGAATTACCCTATTAAGTTAGTGAATTAAGGTAAAAAGATTTGAAAATATTACACTTTTGCCATTATTTTCTGAATTTAAAGTACACTAGAATTTTTCTAAGTTTCTCTAAAGAGTTACATGGTAAAAACTTTAGTCTCCTTAATGGTGTTGTAACCGTGCTGTTTTAGCAAAGTTAAAAGGGGAAAAATATTTAGAAACTAGAAAATATTCTTTATCATGAGGTAATTATTATATAGACATTGTGAATCATGGATAACAGGAACATGATTGATTTGATCACTTGGTTGGATGATGAAGGGTGTGGCTTGATCCTGATAATAAGTCAAGCGCCAAATTGAGGTATCCACTGTAAGGGATCATCATTTGTTAATGTTGTTGGATTTGGAAATTTGAGTTGACTTCCTAGTTTGGCTCTATATCACTGGGAAGACAGATTGCAGGTCACAAACCCACTTAATTAGAACCTTGCTGGTGGGTCAAGTCTGCTGTTTTGACAATGATTTCATATTTAAACTGTTAATATATATTGGAATAGTAATGTCTTCCTCTAAAAAAATTGATATTGTTAGAGAACCTCAAAAAAGATAAAATTATTTTTAATAAAGTACCAGATACTAGGACAATTAAAGACATAAGAAAATTATAACCTGGTTGATGTTGTCAGAACTTTTGGTTCTGTCATCAGACCTGGCGGTCTGGTTATTAGTTGCTTTATTAAGTATTTGGGATAGTTTGGCCATTATGTAGAAGGGTCTGCTTGTATGAATACAAACGTTATCTGCAACGTCTGTGGATTCCTTGGCAGGGCAGTGGCTGGCAATACCCAAGGGAGGCAACTTCCAAGCGGCTCTAAATCTGACGGCTTGCTTAGGTCTTTGAGAACTGACTAAGGTCTTTGATCTTGGATTTATTCTTCTATTTCAAAAACTTTCTGCAGTTGGATAATCTATAATTTGTCTGCCTTCCATTAGTCCAATGGAAGGGCTTTTATAGATCTTGTGCTCTCTTACCAGGATAATATCATCTGTTGCTTCTAACTCTTGATTGGTCAGTCTTTCCATCCCCAGACTGCTGGCATCAACCCCCATAGTCAGGAATGTATGAAATGGCATGAAATTTGATATCATAGTACCCTACACTGGGTACTATTTACTTCATGGCCATCCACATTCCATTAGCGCTCCAATGGTGATGGCGCCAATTAATGGCTCTATTTTTAGCACATTGTTAGTCAGTTCACCAAGCAACCTTTCTTAATATGAATTTGCAGTGGTAATGGCAGGTTTCCAGTGAAAATTGATCATAACCCTTTCTAGTTCTCAGAGAAACCCATAATCTTCTTAGTACTTCATTATGGGACCTATTCTGCTGCTAACCTGGTAGTTTGCTAGAGTATTCTGTAATAACTTTAGCCAATCAGGAATTGGTCATAATTGTAGGTCTAAGATATTCCTGGTTGGTCTTGCAATAACTGATCCAAGTCTACTTTGTGAAGGCTTCTTAGATAAATTAGGCCTGCTAGTAATATATTGGAAGGTTCTATAATTAATGACATGACAGGTCACCAAGATTAACAGGGTAGAGTGAAGTCAATATAAATTCCTGACATTAGGAAACCATTTTTAAATAATATTTTTAGATTGAATTAGTGACAAATAATCCCAACCTAAAAATCCAATAAAATATATTAAACCAATATATTAGAGTCAATTTTATACCTACCCTTGGATGGGACATCCACCTAGTAAAATATATTGAATCAATTTATTAAATTCAACTTTGTATCTGTCTTTGGATGGGGAACCATCTAGTTAATATATATAAAAGCTTTCTATCTGTCTGTCTGTCTGTCTGGATATTGTCAAGTTTATACTTCTGGGAAGTATATTAAACAAAATAAAGGGGAATATTAAGAAGATAATGATACTTTATTGAATATGAATATAGGTTAATATATAGTATCATGATAAGCCACATGTTGTCCATGTACATCATGGAGGTCATGGGGCTTATCTGAGTAATTTTCCTCTTGAGTCACAAGGCTTAATCACGTTGTGTTCTATTTAGGACCTGGATTAAGAGATCCCTGTCATAGATGGTCAACTGATAATGGTGCTACCAGTTTATTGACTGGGTGGTGAGTCTCTTGGTGATTTACTTGGGGTGTTAATTCCCCAAGAGGGAGTAATCAAAGATGTTGTGACATCTCCCCCTGGGGTGCTGGAAGGCGGAGCCTTGGAAATCTTTTTGAGGGTATCTGGTATACAGGTTTGGTACTGATCCAGTTTGGTGTTAGGCACAGGGAGTCTTGAATTTTTTTGGGCTTCTTTTGCCTTACACAAACAAAGTCAATCATGATGCATATGTTTTAGTTTGGTTTGGGCTCCAATCCCTTTGATGAGGTAGGTGTTATTGGGCTTCACTTCCATGACAATGCCTGGTCCATGTAACCCTGGGTCTAATTTGTGTTGGTTGTGGTTAACAACCCAGATCTCATCTCCAACTTGGAACCTTTCTTGTTGTAATGGGATTGCTTCTTGCTGAACCCTTTGTTGTTCCATTGTCTCTTGGTTTTTTCTGACTTGTAGTACTTTTGGGTCATTGCTGTCTGGTATCTTCTTTGGAAGTGGCAGTTGTGGCCCCGTGGTTGTACTGGCAAATGAAGGTTTTTGACCATAGACAAGTTCATAAGGGCTTTTGCCCGTATTGTGGTTGACTTGTGTTCTGCAGACCATAAGGGCGGTTGGTAGCATATCAACCCAGGCTTTTGGATTGTTGGCAGACAACTTGCTGAGGGCTTCCACTGGAGAGCCGTTTAGTTGTTCTACACGTCCATTTACTTGTGGGTGATGTGAGCTGGCTGTGACGTGTTTTATTCCTTTTTTGGCAAGATAGATGTTGGTGTCAATAGCTTTGAGTTCAGTGCCTCCATCTGTGATTAATAGGTCAGGCTTTCTGAACTTTGCTATGATCTCCTTGCCAACAAATTGTCTCATGTCATTGCCTTTGTGCTCTTTTGTGGCTTGTGCTACGGGCCATCTGGTTGCATAGTTGATGGCTGTGATGATGTACTTCTTGCCTTTGCTTTCACTGGGAATAGGTCCCACAATATTCAACAACCATACCTTGAAGGGTTGTGCCATAGATACAGGTACTACTGACTTGGGTAGAGCTTTGGTTTGGGCGTACTTCTCACAGACTTTGCATTGTTCCAGTACCTCTCTGATATCATCTAGCATGTTGGGCCACCAGTAGCGTGTCTTGAGGTATTCATGCAAGTTTCTGCTACAAGTGTGTCCCAAGTCTCTGTGATATTGGAGGATTGTGTCAATCTTTTGTGTTGACAGGACATAGGATACAGTGTCACCATTTGGAAGTATTTGGTGAAGGGTACTATATACGTTTTGAACAGATGTTTGTTCTTGAAGACTTTCTCTTGGATGTCCATTGGTGTGCCAGGTGGGAACCCTTCCTGGAGATTCCCCATGGTTAACATGGGACATTTAGGGTTGCTATCAGTGCAAAGAATGTATTTATTGTATAACCTTAATAGGGCGTCTGCAGTAAGCATCTCCTTTCCTGGCTTATATTCAATTTGCATGGGGTATCTCTGTATGAGACTCATCCATTTGGCTTGTCTTCTTGACAGGTGTTGTTGTGTTTTGAAGAATATCAACAACTTGTGGTTGGTGAGTACTTTGAACGTCTGGGCTCCTTCCAGATAGCATTGCCATTTCATGAGGAAGTGTATAATGGCAAACAATTCCTTATCATGTATGGGGTATCTTTGTTTGCCGTCCAATAGCTTCCTTGATTCATATGCCACAGGGAGGAAGTCCTTTTGCGCTGTTTGGATACAGAGGAATCCTCCTATGGCATAATCAGAGGCGTTGGTTTCTAGCTCATAGATACCCTCATGGTTCAGGTATTGCAGGATGGGGGTGGTAACCATGCGTTCTTTGAGTTGGTAGAAATGTTGATCTTGTAAGGGTGTCCAGACAAATTTGGTTGTTTTCTCAGTGATGGCTAACAAGGGGGCTGTCAGGGCGCCACAGTCAGGGATGAACCTGAGTACATAGGCTATCATTCCAAGGAAAGTGCGGAGTTCACTCTTATTCCTTGGGGCTAACATCTCTGCTATAGTGCATATTTTGTCTGGATCCGGCTTGATACTGTCCTTGCTGATGATATGGCCAAGGAATGGGAGTTTAGTTGAGAAGAACTCACATTTGGACAGTTTGGCAATTAATTGGTTTTCTTCCAGGGTACATAGGACTGCGCGGACGTCTTCCCAGTGTTGTTGCAGGTTGGGACTGTAAATAATGATGTTGTCCTGGTAGATGATTGCTCTTTTCCAATGTGTTCCTTAAATACTTCATTCATGAAGGTTAAAAAGGTACTGGGAGCGTGTTTCATGTGAAATTGAGGACAACACATTCAAAGGATCCATATTTAGTTTGAAATGTGGTCTTTGGAATTTCTTCAGGTTTCACGCAAATTTGGTGATATCCTGCTGTCAAATTGATTATTGTGAAGATTTGGGACCCCCTAGAGCATCAAAAAGGTCATCAATTAGGGGCAGAGGATAGCTGTTCTTTATTGTGACCTTGTTGAGGGCCCTGTAGTTGGTGACCAGGCAGAGGCCTCCATCTTTCTTTGCCACAAAGAAGACAGCAGCACTAAAGGGTGATTTTGAGGGTCTGATGAGGCCTTTCTTGAGTGCTTTGTCAAGGTAAGCCTTCAGGGCATTGTCTTCTTGTGGTGTGAGGTAGTTGATGGGTTGTGCTTTAGGCACTCTACCTTTCAGGTCAATTTTATGTTGTATGCCCTAATTAGGGGGCAACCCAGGTAGTGTTTCTTGGAATACAGAGGGAAACTCATTGACTAGCTGGTTTCTGATTGGGTTCTGTTTGTGTTGAATTTCTGTGTTTTTGAAGTGGATGACTTCATACAAACATGTGCTCCAATTGATTTTGATGATTTCAGTTTCTTTCTCTGTTTCCATGATCTTTACAAATATGTGGTCCCTCATGAGGGTGTCAAGATGTGTTGGGTACAAGTGATGGTGGACTTCTCCTTGCTGTATGGTGAGGGTGGCACTGTCCCAGTTGATGTGAGGCTTTGTCTTTTGCATCAAATCTAATCCAAGTATGACATTGTATTTGGGGATTGGTATGATGGGGCTGCTAATTATTGTTTGTATGTCTCTAATTTGGGCACAGAAAGGTCTTGTCTTGTGGGTAACTGGTGTGCTACAGTTGTCTGCCATGATGATCTTCTTGACGCTACATCAAATGGTAGGTAACTTCATGAGGACTACAAAACTCTTGTTAATGAGTGACTGATTGGCTTCAGTGTCAAATAGTGCTGTACCCTAGTATCTGCAAAAACAGAAAAGATAGGTAAGGAGTTTATTTCCAGTTTGGGCGGCAAACAGTAGAGGGTTGCTGGAGGGAACCTGGATCATGTTGATTGAGTCCACGTCATGTTCTCTGTACAAGTCTTGTGAAGAGGGGGAGGGCAGCTTGCCTAAGCACTCCCATGAGCTTTCCCCCTCCTTGTTGGTATCTTTGGTGCTGGCCTGGTTGGCCTGTGCAGTGCAATTCCTGTTTTGAGGATGGGTATTGTTGGCTCAGTTGCTTTGCTTATTGGTGTGAGGTTCTCTCTTAGTTGCGGTGTTTTCCTTGCACTTGTTGGTGGCGTGTAGATTGTCAGACTTCTAAGATGCATGTTTTTCTTCTAGGAATACATCATTGAGGTTATTGCAGTGAGTCATGTCAAAATGACATCTAATGTGTGTGGGAAGGCCATTGTAGAAGTCCAGACGTGGCCCAGGTTCATCAAAGTTGATGATGTTGGATGCACAGTCATGTAGTCCTTCATATGCGGTGATGTATTCTTTGATGGTTCCTGTCATTTTGAAGGTTTGAAACTTGGTCATAATCACCACGTCCAAATCCTTCATGGAGAACTTTTTAAGGAATGTGGCCTTGAACACTTTCCAATTTTCCTTCTGGTCAGGGTGTTGGGCTAGCCATTTGGTTACAAAATGTGAAGCAGTCCCTGTGACGCAGAGGGCAATCTCACTGACCCAGAGTCTTTGGGGGTACTCCACTTGTTTGAACTTGCTCTTGGTGCTGTTTTCCAAAAAGAGAGGCATTCTCATAGTGTAGTCCTGCAAAGGCGCTAATCTCAGCTGTATGTAAGCGTTGAAACACAATATCGGGTATCTCAGGTTGTGTAGGCGCTGTTAGGGTTGGCGTGGTAGGGAACAGTTTGCAGGCTTTGAGAGCAAAGTTCTGGTCAATGGGTACAAGGATGTTATTGTAGATGGCAAGGCCTGGGGGAGCATCATGTCCTACTTTGTAATCTCTCCAGCTGTTAGGGAGTACATTGTTTGGGTTCTTTTCTTGAGAGGAATTTTTCCTTTGAATTGGGTAAGTATGAATTCCTACCTATGCTACCACTGTCAATTTTATACTTCTGGGAAGTATAATAAACAAAATAAAAGGGAAGATTAAGAAGAGAATGATACTTTATTGAATATGAATATAGAATAATATATAGTATCATGAGAAGCCACATACCGTCCATGTATGTCATGGAGGTCATGGGAATTATCTGAGTAATGCTCCTCTTGAGTAACAAGGCTTAATCAAGTTGTGTTCCATTTAGGACCTGGATTGAGTGATACCTGTCATAGATGGTTACCTGATAATGGTGCCACCAGTTTGTTGACTGGGCAGTGAACCATTTGGTGAACCATTTGGTGAACCATTTGGTGAGCTGCTTGGTGATTTACTTGGGGCGTTAATTCTCCAAGAGGGAGTAATCAAAGATGTTGTGACATTTGTATGTATTAAAGACATATAAGAATACATAGAAAAGGCAAGAAAAATTAATTACACTAGGTAAGAGGAATATATTTTTATTATAATGCTCTGAATATTATATTGACTGTTGCGCTACAAATAAATAAATTAAAAAAGATAGAAATAGATTAATTTTATTTAAACATTTGTGAATCCTTGTCGGCACTTTGGCTTTGGTAAGCCACAAATTGGAACTTACAGGTCATCATCTGATCCTTATTATTTCAGTGCCACTATAACCACAAAACAGAGCAGCCAAAGATTTTTTATGTATTACTTACTAATTAGTACTTAGGACGCAGGTCAAGCATATCAAATATATTTATCAAATCATATTACAAGGGAAAGTTAATTTAAGTTCTAAACAATCACATGTTTAGAATATAAGTGGAGCAGGCCGCATGATGTGGATAAATTCAATTCTTGTTATTTATATATGTAATAAATGAAATTTTATTCAACAAGCTAGTTAATAAATACATTTTTAAAATTATTTTTATTATTTGATGTGGTTGCAACCTTAACTAGTGTCTTGTAATATATTTAGATATATTAATATTATATATACCTACTAAAATTTAAAATAAAATTAAAATATTGAAAGTAAAATTATAATTATAAATCTTAAAATTTATCTACTGTAAATTAAGAACCTAAAAGAAAAATTCAGAATTGTCAAATCCTTGGTCCAAATTTTGAATCACTTTTGAGGAGCAACTCAGCTGAGTGAAAAATAAAAGATTTAATAGAATCAAACATTTAATTTGACTTTTTTAATTTATTTAAATTGGCAAATTATGAATCTCACAAGCAGATAAATCAACCAACAAAAGACAAAACTCAGCAAACAAATATGGGATGCATGAATCAGAAATGCAGGATTCTAATGTACAATTTGAGATTTCTTGAATTTCAAACAGATCTGAAATTGCGGGATTTTAAAATCCAAGAACCAAATTTAAAATCAAAAGTGAGGTGAATTTGAAATAAATATAATTTATGGGTGTCTCAAAAAGGATGTTAAAGGGTCTAGAGTGGATTTATGCTGATTCTTTTAGGAAACACAGGATTCTCAAAAATCACCCTATTCCAGTTTAAGACGGCTAAAATTTAGATGCTTGATTGCAGTTGATTTTAAAAAATGCCAGTAATAAAGTAGAATTATATAATAAAATCTATCTTATCATGTTGTCTTTTTCTTGATGTGTTGATAGTTAATTTGCTGTTAATAATGTGCTTGTGTTTAATTGGATATCTTCCCCTCCAGCCGCCTTGGCAATAGGAAATCAAGCCGCCCCCCTGAGACCAGCTGTGGTCACAGAGGTGGCTTGATTTCCTATTGCCAAGGCAACTGGAGGTGAAACCATCCAATTAACTGTAATACCTTATCAACAGAAAATGAAGTATCAACTCACCAAGGAAAAGGCAACATGGTAAAAACAAATTGTAATAAATAATTCTATTTTATTATAAGTATTTTCTGAAATCTACTGTAATCAAGTATCCTTAATAGCAGTACATGAATACATAGTGTAGTAAACTTATGGTTTATCTTCCCACCCCCATTCTTCCTCAAAAGAAAGTTTGTTTGGCTCCTGGTGTAGCCAGGAGCCAAAAACTTTTAAAAAATTTCTGCATCATCAGTAGGATAGCTCATAATCATTATATGGTTTTATGGTCACTATATTAGTGATTTAGAGGTCAGAATATTGCATTATTTCCAGTTTAGACAATTTTACATTTCACTTAATTTCATGTCTAAACATGTTTGTTGAGATTGTATTTTCCATTTGATTTTATCCAGAGTGGAGCTTCTTGATTTGGGTTGATTTGTCCTAGTTTCTTACTTTACATTTAATTTGGATTCCAGTTCCTGCAAAAAAATCTGAGTTTACTAGTGGCATTCAAAAGTGATTTGAAATTTGATTCTTGGATTTGACAATCCTGCAATTCCAAAAAACATAGTGAACTTAATGAAAATGGTTGATGGATTTGAACACATCAAATCTGATTCCAGTTAATTAATTTTGTCCATTGGAAATATGCAGTTCAACTTGGACTTTGCCAAGTGTCTATGAGTTCCCAAATTTTTAAAAATCCAGATAAAAATACAAAGAGTTCAATTTAATTAAAAAAAGGCTATCCCGCAAAAGTGATTCAAAATTTGGACCAAAGATTTGACAATCCCGCATTTTTACATTTAGGTTCTGAATTTACAGTAAGTAAAAAAGTATATGTTTATTGGGAAAAGAAACAAATTTTATACATCTTTGACTATACAATAAATGAAGAGGTGTTATTAGCACTTGTACCATTATTAAGAACATCATGTCATGTTCTGGAAATTAGAGTAGACTTGAATTTACTTTCTTGCCATATTTAGTGATTCTTACTATCCAAAGCAAAGGAAGATGAATAAATTCATGCAAGATAGTTGCTGCACAGCTACCTGTTTTGGAAGTGGCTAGAAGTTCCCAAACCCAATCTGTAGTTGATTTAATAGATTGTTCAAGTACTTTTACACCTGTAATCAATCAATTCAACAGATCTGCTTAATTCAACAGAATTGAAATGGAGCAGTATTTTGCATTACCATAAGAATTATCCATTAATTTTCTATTACCATTCATATATGACACAATCTATGACAATAATTGAAAGCAAAGTTGCCCCAAGTTATGGCAGAAAGACAAAGGAACAAAATGTGCTTGCTATATTATATCCCAATTCAATTAACTAATAATATATCCAAAGAGCATTATATGTGCTAAATGATCCTCAAACTAATGGTATGGTGAAGTGCATCAATATATGTCTTTTGCTGAACCCAATTAAGCTTTTTCATCAACATAGGAGCAAGTGGAATATATTACATCCAGCTGAAGGCTTCAATAGAGAATCAAAAATTATTATCACATTGAAAAACTGCCCTTCCAGCTACTATACATACATCAGCTTGGTCACTCAGCCTTTTATACTTCCTGGTGAAGCCTAGCTTTACTGTATCTCAAGAGACTAACCTTTATAAACTAGCCCAGCCAACCATCAAAATAAAATCTTGGGCCTGAAATATTAACTTGAACCATAAATCTTTTTGGAAATCATGCCATTAATGCTATTTCAATATGTCCTTTGAATAGTGATACATGCAAAGATTTAATTGGTTTTGCTTTCAACTTTTGAAATTCCTTGCCTTCTGTAAATGGGTCTGTTCCAATGTCCACCCATTCTGGATTACCATACCAGCCCTTGATTGATCCTGGTATGACTTTACCCCAATGTGACCCCTTCTGCCACTTTGTCTACCTAATGAGTGATCATCTGCTCATGTCTAATATTTAAGTAGAATCAATTTTCCTAATAAAGACAAGTCTATCCACATATGTGTTGGCTTTAATATTCTTCAAGCTTTTTCTTTCCTTTCTGCCAAAAGGAATTCCACATATTGTATTCCAGGAAATTAAGGTACATGCACTTAATTTTGCCCTGAAAGCTAACTCAAGGCTAGCTTCAAACCACAAATCTTTTGTTATAAAGATTTCCTGCTGTGTCCTTCTGGATGTTGTCCCTAGGAGCCAAACACGGCAAAATTCAATAATCAGTACAGGCTTCCTCAAAATGTCCTTTCCTGTCAATATACACCATTAGCACATCTGTGTAATTGTTTAGCAACAGATATTACAGAAGAGAATCCAAGATTGCCTCCCTCTGGAAATTTGCCATCTAAGTCTTTAATAAGACTGAACCAGAATACTGTATGCTAAATAAGCCTATCCTTGGGTAATTAATTACTAGAGAATAAACATAAAAAGAATTTTTACTGCTCCTAGTAGTCAAAGAGTAAGCCAGAGAAGGACATCCCCCAAAAATAAAGACTAATAAAAATTTCATGGTTGTTGTCCAGTTTTCTGATCAAGCAAAAGTTAATTATGAAGTATATTATTCAAATGATAGTCATTATTGAGAAGATACAGAACCTGTCAATACTGGGTGAGCTGCACTACTATCTTTATGATCAGCAAGGAAAAACCTTCCCCTTGGAACTCACAAAAAAGATGCCCAATCATAAGGAATTTTAAGCTCATTTGATGATGCATACAATTGATACCTATAGTCACTGGTAACACCATATCCAAGAAGAGAAATTACAAAGGAAGATTCTTGAAAATAATGTCTTTTTAGGCACCTTTCCTCCTAACTAGTAATATTCAGTAAGCAATCACTCAATAAATAATCTCTTATTATGCTCCTTCTTGAATTCACATTTTCTTTTGCTAAAAAGAGAAACTAAATTCAAGAGCCATGGCAAACAGATGACTATCACTGGTAGAATATATTTACTTGAGTGTTTATAAATATTCTTGACAGAGGCACTGTTCAAAGTTTCTGACACCACACAAACTTTCACCTGACTGATAGTATGCCCTGTTTGGCTCATTTTTTAATAATGTCATGACAATGGTAGAGAAAGTGGTTTTCTGGACAGGAAAAGTACTTGGCTGTGGTATTTGTTTCCTTAAGATGATCTTCAAGGTAATTCTCTTCTTTTTTATAAAGAACCTCCAATGGACAACATTTTCTTAATTTCAAATTGACTCAGTATATTACTTGAGGCTTAATGAAAGCCAAAAATAATGCAGACAACAAGGGATATGTCCCCTCTAAGACTAGCTTGATTATTGAATCACAGGAATCCTATCACATAAACCCAATTATTGGCTATTAATGTTCACAAAAGGAACAATATTTTAAGTTAAAATTTTCTTATGGTGTATTCCTAGAATGAGGTTCTTTTTTAGTCTAGAGCTTTCTCTTTGGAATGACCACCTGTGTGAGAATTGGGAAGCAGGTTAGTAGGAAATAAAACCATGCTCACAAATATAATAAAATCATGGTTTCAGCAACAATCAAATGGTTGCTACCAACAATTCCTGGGAAGCCAAAGGGGTGAAAGAGCCAACTAAACACTGCAAAGCAGCTTATAAAATCAAATAACCAAAATAAATAACAAATTTTGAGCTTTATTAGATTAGAGAATGATGAAGAAAGGTATTTTACAACTCTTGCATTCATTTAAGGGGGGAGGGAATTGGGGTGGGAGATCAAGATTTTCCCGCCTTGAGAAATGCACTCATATTCACTCATATCATTGTTCAAACATAATTTAGTGGAGATCACTAAGCATTTGGCAGGAATTAAAGTAGAGACCTAAGGGGGAGGCATAACTTTAGAACCTGATCATTTTTTAGATTTTCTTGGAGTTCTTAAGGAATAACTCTTTACCATGCTTCCATCTTACTCCCTAGTTAGTTTTAGACTCTACAGTGTAATCCAATGAGGTGTGTCACAGATCCTGAATGAATTATACATTAAGTTGTCCACTTAGGGATTATGCGGTATAACAATTGCGTGATCACATCTTCTCAATACAGTCTTAATAAGGTTAACTACATTTAAAACGCTCATAAAACAGGTGTTTGAATTTTCCTTTGAATTTTCTTCAGACACAGGCTTCACTTCCAAGGTTAATTATAGAAACAATGTAAATAGATCCACATTCCTCCATAAGGCAAGCTACATGAAACCAGTTATTCCATTGTACAGGACTTTCTAATATGCCTGTTCACTCTCCTCTATTAAGAAAGTCCTTCTGTCTGTGCCTCCCTTCCCCTGGTGTATATTACCCCGCCTTATACTATATAAGCCTCTCAATATCAAATAAAGTACTAGTTTTTTAATAATACCTTATATTCTTCTGCCCTATCTAAAGACTGCCACTATACCATCAACAGGTATAGTACTAAGAAATAGGTTCCTGACTAACTGTTTGTAGAAATTAGCATCCCTTGCTGCTATTTGTACAACATTGGCGCTCATGTCTTACCACACCAACAGCCCCCACCCCCGCAGTCCTTTTATTGAGGAGGGAGGAATGCCCCTGGCTCAGCCTTCTGCCAGTGCTTCTCCCTATCACCAGGCACTGGCCTTCACTGCTTCCAACACCCATGCTGGGTGTTGTGTTTGGCTCCTGGGGACAACATCCAGGAGGACACAGCAGGAAATCTTTATAAAAAAAGATTTGAGGTTCAAAGCTAGCCTTGGGTTAGTCTTCAGGGAAAAATTAAGGGCACATACCTTAATTTCCTGGAAAACAAGATGTAAAAGTCCTTTTGGCAGAAAGGACAGGAAAAGCTTGAAGATTATAAACGCCAACGCAAATGTGGATAAACTTGTCTTTATTAGGAGTAATGATTCTACTTTAAATAGTTGACAAGGGACAGTGATCACTCAATAGGAAGACAGAGTGGCTGAGGGAATTATGTTGGGATGAGGTCATACCAGGATCAACCACAGACAGGTACAATAATCCAAAATGGGTGGATATTGAACCAGACCCATTTGCAGAAGGCAAGGGATTTCCAAAGTTGAACGCAAACCCAGCCAAATCTTTGCAACTATCACAATTTAAAGGCCATATTAAAATAGCATTAATTTTGCAATTTTGACATCTCCCTTAAGATTGGACACAGGGAGGTGGTATTTGCAGAGAAACTTGGAGTGAGCACAGGCAAAAGGACGTTCAGAAGACAGCAGTTTTGCTGTATACTCAACACCCTTCTTAAAGGTGAGCTAACAGGGCCCAATCCAGAGGGAATCCAGCTTATGATCTCTACCACCTGTACAATTCTGGTAGTAAAGAACCAGATTGCCAATTTGGTACTCAGGGAGAGGGGCTCTAGCAGCATTGGATAGGGAGAGCTCCAGGGCCTTAACCTTGTAAGCAGTGGAATAAGCTGTTGCTTAGATATTGATGATACAATTGGTTAAGTCTTTAACATGGGCCTCAGGATTTGAAGACACATCAACTTCAATCAAGGGGGTCCCAATATTGAAGGGGTGGCGGCTTCACGTCCATACAGCATGGTAAAAGGGGAATGACCAGTTACTTGGTGTCTACTGAGTTGGTAAGAAAAAAGGGCAGCAGGGAGGAACATATCCCAATTGGCAGCGTCAGAGAGCATGAGTTTCCTCATTATAGACACCAGGAGAAATTGGTTTGTTTAACAGTTCCATTAGTTGAAGGGTTATATGGTGCAGAGAAGGAATGATGTGTCCCCATAGCCTCAACAATAGACATGATGAGGCAAGCATTAAAGTTGGTACCATTGTCAGAAAGCAGGACTTGTAAGGCAACCATGTCAATAGAAGATGTCTTGTAGCAAGAAAGTAGCAGTGGTCTTGGCAGTTATATCTTTTGTTGCTCTGGCTTCAACCTATTTGCTAAAAGGGTCTATGGCAACTAAGATAAATTGACACCCAGACCTAGATCAAGGGAAAGGCCCAACAGCATCAATACTCACAGTGTGAAAAGCATGCTTAGGGGGGATGAGCTTGAATTGGTGTTGGGACAGGCAAGGACGTTGGAGTTGACAAAAATGATAGGAGGCAAGGAATAAAGGGAATTCAGTGAGGAGGTTAAGTACTTCTGAGAGGCCAGAGAATTGCGCTGATTATTGGAAATACACACAAAGAGACTGTGGGACCATTCTTGATATGCCATATTCTTAGCATGGTTGTTTGGACAGCATGGCTACAGCATTTATAAGTTAGTTCTGGGATCCTAATGCAAGTTGATGTGAACCAGGGTGGGTTGGATGAACTGGTTGACCAATACGCCAATCTTATCCATGGACTCCATCAGCACAGGGGGAGACCAAAATCCAAGAGGAATGAGTACAGGTCTTTGGAAGCGTACCTGGGACTGAGACCAGGGATAATGTACATTGCCACAGTACCAGAGTGGAGTAGGGAGCAGGCGGCAGCACAAGCTTGCTTGTAATTGTCAGAGAAAGCTGGAAAGGGGGCCCACACGAGCCTGGGGGATAGAACTAATACCATGGGAGTTGAGGGGGCATTGGTGATGTCTTATTCTAGAAGGGGACTAGAAACTTTAGGTTGTTTGGGTACTTCAGAAAAAAAGGGAGAATGACCAGAGAATGCATGTGGGAAAAGGGTAACCAAGGGGCTTGCAGCCCCTGTGGTGAGCACCATTTTGTTGTGTTTGGCTCCTGGGGATGACATCCAGGAGGACATGGCAGGAAATCTTTATAAAAAAGATTTGAGGTTTGAAGCTAGCCTTGGGTTAGCCTTCAGGGAAAAATTAAGGGCACATACCTTAATTTCCTGGAATGCAAGATGTGAAAGTCTTTTTGGCAGAAAAGATAGGAAAAAGCTTGAAGAATATTAAAGCCAACACAAATGTGGATAAACTTGTCTTTATTAGGAGAATTGATTCTACTTAAATATTAGACAAGGGAAAGTGATCACTCATTAGAAAGACAGAGTGGCTGAGGGGATCACGTTGGGATGAGGTCATACCAGGATCAGACAAGAGAAGGTATGGTGTTCCAGAAGGAGTGGATATTGGCCCAAACCCATTTACAGAAAACAAGGAATTCCCAAACTCAAAAAGCAAAACCAGTCAAATATTTGCAGCTATTATTATTCAAAGGCCATATCAAAATAGCATTAATGGCAAAATTTCTGACACCGGGGAAAGAGCAGACGCTCCCTATGGTCTACCCACCCTCAGCCACTTCATGCCAGAACATCAGCATCCCCAAGCCATTGTTTTTGGTCAACCCCTGGTTCTGCAAGCCCCTGCCCCTTTGGAGATGAACACCAACTTCTCTCCTTCTGAGGACAACATCTGTAGTGCCATTCATACTATGGACTCTGGTGCTGGTGGCAATGATTCTTGCTCTGAATATCTGGCCATTCAGCAACCTTCTGCCTATAACTCCTTGATCCGCTTTCAGAACCTCTCCTAGGTCAACTCTGACCAACTCTGTCATGATCTCTGCACCGTTGAACACATCAAGGACTATTTGCAACAGTTCACTCACCCTGCCGTATATCATAACCAAATACACCTGGGTTGCATCCAAAGCCTAGTGCATGACAAGGGAATACTGGTGTCCAACCAACAGATGTTCCTCCAGGTCTTTTACTCTGATCTTGGAAATACTTTCACCACTGTGAATCAATACCTTGCTGAAGTTACCAACACCCAGAACACTATGCTGAACTGGGTTGAAGCCATCAAGAGAGGAATAGCCAAGCTAGTTACAGTGCATGTGGTACAGACCCTCACCCATCAGGGTGTAGACACCATTTGGATTAGTGTGGTTACCTCCCACATGCTTGAGACTGGCCCCATGGTTTGAAGCCTGATTATGAGGTTGAAGTTTTAGCCTGTTGCCTTGCCACCATTCCCTTGTTTACCCCTATGTCTACCAGTACAGACAGCTCCCCCTCTAGTCACCTCTTGGCTGTGACATCCTTGAACTCTTTGATCACTACAAGAAGATACCAACAGAACTGGTTCAACAAAGCGCCAATCTTGCCTTCCTGCTTGATGGCTATCCACACTGTGTCAGAGCCTTAGGATCACCTCTAGCTTTGGCAATTACATGACAGAGCTGATAGAAAGACCTAAGCCAGGAAGGACAAGGAAGTGATTGCATTGCTTAAAGCTGAGCTTGCCACCCACAAAAAGTGCATTACCTCTCTGGAAGATGACTTGGATATCATTTGTCAGGAGAACAAGGTCTATCAGGATGATCTAGACAAGCAGAGACCTCTTCTGGATGCCTTCTAGAGCCAACTGGATAGAATAGACAGTAAGATTATTGCGTCAACTTACAGGCTATTTCTCTCAACGCCAGGAGCCACCATAGTACAAGAAGATCATCCAGCCCTAAGCTCTATCACAGCTACAAAAGCAATGATGGTCACACTTGATTGGCTCCCAATGCTGTACAAGTATTGGAGCCAGTGTTGAAATCCAAGGATGACGTCTTAGCTCTCCTGAAGCTTCTGGGGCTGCCCAGGACAGAGAAGGTGAAAGTGAAGCGCAGCAAGAGAAGAATTGCCAATGTGCCTCTGAGGCTAGGTTTGCTACCTCTACCCTCAGCTGTTCCCATCTCACCTGCTCCCCAGTGAGGATCACGCCTGCTCCATACAACAAGTCTCAAATAACTTCAAGCCTGTTAACCTACCCAAGTTTGACTGCAAGAGTAATGTGGCCATGTTCTTATGCCTATACCAGAACTCCATGTATGGCGCTGACAACGCCATGAGGATTACATGATCATCAACTGTCTGGATGCTTAGACTCAATTATTATCTTGCCACGTCTCCCTGAGAATGGCTGGACTTTTTCTAACATCTCCAGGGCCCTACCAGAAGAATTTGGTAGGCAAGAGGCCCTTCTTGGTTGCAAGATGGACTTGGATGACACCAAGTTAAAGATGGGGGAAACCCTAGAAGACTTCACTTCTAGGCTCTACCTTGAAGCTCAAACCCTGTTGTCTATGAGCTCTGTGCAGTTTAATGATGTGCAGTTAGCACTCCTTAATGCTGTATGTGTTAACTTAGAGCTATCTCTGGCTCTTAAGTTGGGCATTTACAACACTCATACCATGCCAGATCTGATTTGCCTTCTACACACCTACAAGGAGGAATTCAAGATCCCTCTCCCTGAAGGCTGCCCCCAACAACAAGCTAAGTATAAGCCTTGCGTGGCTGTGGAGATGCCCAAGCCTTCCAACAAGGTTGGGTCTGCTCCAGCCAACAACACTCCCCATACTTGCTTCAAATGTGGTATGGCTGGCTACTTCTCTCAGTAATATAAGAACCCTTGCCAAAAGGTCCATCATTTAGGCATGGAAGACACTGAGGGGGACTACACCAAGGACACTGATATTAAGGAGGGCAATGAGGATCAGTCAAAAAACTAATAAGCAGCCAGGACAAGGAGAAATCTTTGATTTCCCTTGTAATTTTGACACCCTTATCTCCCCCATACCGCTGCCCCCCTGCAAACCTGCCCAGAGGGCTGCCGCTTTACCTTCCTCTGAGGCAAACCCTAAGAACAAACCCTCTCTGATTGACTTTGACTCTCAACCAATACATGAGGATGTGGAGTCTGAAGGAGTCAAGAGGACCTCTTACATTGAGTCCTCACTGTTAACACTCAAACTCATTGGACTACACTTTGACCTGAGGTGTTTATCCCCCAAATAGCTCTGAGAACAGTGTCCTTTCCCTATGCCAAACAACTGGCTCAACCAGGTGTTGAAGTCACTCATGAGGAAGACAGTACTGAAAGACTGGCCAATCTGCTCCATACAGTAAGCGTCTCAGCACTTCTAGAATCCCTCAAGGAAGCAAGCCCAGCTGTATGAGCTGCCTTGGCTACCTTCCTGGAGAAGTTCAAGGGACTGAGTGTACACCAGGTCTCCAATATTGTTGAGATCAGAGAGGACCGCCAGGATTGTACCTATATCAACCTGGTAGGGAAAAAAACTCATGTCTGAGCCATAATAAATACTGGTGCTCTAGAAAATATTATATCCTCATGGCTGGTAAAAAAGTTGAAGCTGGAACCAGACTTAGCCTATCATGAATAGTTTGGTACTGCTGGGCCACTGACCACTAGAGCAAAAGGAGCCTATTTTTCTCTCCCTCTTTTCTTTGGGAAGCTAATGGACACTGCTCCTGCTATAGTCCTGGAAAACAACAGCTATGACATTCTTATTGGGACTAGCTTCATGGTTCAGTATGGCACTGTGACTAACCATGGAGATCATACATTTGGAATATTGGGCCATTCCATACCCATGTTCTATCATGGTGATTGCCTGTCTGACCTGCCCTCACAACGTCTGCACTACATCACCTGGAGTACACAGATGGAGAGCTGCAAGTGGCCTATACACTGTGTAGTAAGAAGGTCAAGGTGCTATCTCTCTTGGTTGGGGAAGCCAAAGGAATCCCAGTCTACACCTTCTGTAATGTGACTATCCCACCTGGCTCTCAGGTGATCCACAATACAGGCCTCTGGCTGGCTCTACTGGCTGGTACTCATGGAGAAATCTTTGGCATCCATAATGCCTCCAGACTAGAACCATGGGTTGCACCAGGCATCCTCATGCCAAATGAGAAGGGAGTACTCATAATCTTGTCCAACAAGAGTTTTGAAGCCATGATTGTCTCCAAACACCAACTCCTGGCTTGTATACAACTGGAAGAGCATGAAAACCTTCAGGAGACCACCCCCTTTGTGGACTTCTCTGAGATGGACCTGCTCTGTGAACAACCACTGGTGCTAGCAGTCATAAGTTGCAACTCCCTATCTAGCCTCTCTGAAGAGCAAAAGGATCAAGCCATGGATATCTTTGCTCAGTATAAGGATGTGTTTGCCAAGTATGATTATGATCTGGGAAAGGCTGCAGATGTTGCCCATCATATTGACACCCAAGGCAGTCCACCTATCTGCCCCAGACCTAGACAGCGTAGTCAAGCCAATCATGCCATAGCCAACAAGAAGCTCCAGAAGCTATTGGAATCTGGCTTACTGGTCCCCAGTAAAAGCCCTTGGGCTTCCCCTCTCCTGATTGTAAAAAAGAAGGATGGCAGCAACTGTGTGGTGATCAACTATCACTGGCTGAACGCTGTTACCAAGAAGGATTCATATCCTCTCCCTTGCATTGACAATAAATTGAACCAAATGGGTGGCACCAAGTTCTTTAGTGCCATGGAACTTATCAGTGGGTACTGACAGATCAATCTACCCCCCGCTGACCAAGAGAAATGTACAGTCATCACTGACCAAGGGCTATTTCAACCCACAAGGATGCCCCAAGGTCTGTCTAATGCCCCAGCTACCTTCCAACAGGCTATGGACGTGGTGATGGTTGACCTTAAACTCACCAGCTTCTGGTCTATCTGGATGACATTAATGTGTTCTCTCAAACTTATAATAATTATCTACAGCACTTGGAAGAAGTCTTACAGAGGTTACTTGCAGCTAATCTCAAGCTCAAGACATGCAAGTGCAACTTCTTCAAGGAGCATCTTGAGTTCTAGGGATTCATCATTAGTAAAGATGGACTCTGGTCTGTACCTCTGAAGGTGGAAGCTACAAGCGTGGTGTGGTGGGCGGGATGCCAAAAGAACAAAGCTGAGCTACGCCTGCTTTGCCCTTTTATGGCATCCCACCTAGGTATGCATCCAGGTATCCTAATTGAGTCACATTTTTTGATTATTTAAATAAGTGGCCTTTTAAAACTATTTTCTTAAACTCTAGTTGGTAAAAGGAAATATGTGTCTGGCAGCCTGTTTCATGGTAGATTCTATAATGCCAGGTATTGTCCATTCAAGTAAGAAGGCTCAGAAGGCCGGAAAACCTGTATCAAAATTGACCAAGTTAACGGATTTAAACCAAACAGTTGATCAAAAATGGGTCACAGCTGCTCCAGTCTGCCAGCTGAAACCAGCTCCTTCTTTCAAACTGACGTTGATAAATTGACGTAATATGAGGGTCACCCAATATGAGCTTGTTAATCAGCATGGTTGTCAGAGACTAGTCACACAAGGGTTCTTTGCAACCTGGACTAGATACTTACTTAGCAACATAGAAGGAATAGGAGGTCAAGACTCAGGTGGTATTGCTTAGTCAATTTTTCTGATATATATTGAATAGTTTTCCCTGTTTCAACTCTAAGTTTTGAGTCCTCCTAAATTTACTCAATAAAAATCAATTATCCCAAGTTCTAAATTTTATATTTTAAAAATGCATCCTATGATAAGGCTGTTACAGTATATCCTGTACAATCTGATTCTGAACCAAATAATTTCAGGAAGATGGGGCCCAGCATCTGGAACTTTGTTGTTGGCGCCTCCAAATGTCAATTTCATGCCAGCCAATTTTGTAGCTCCTCCCCCCATTCTTGAAACTGAAAATTGTGTCCCTTCTCAATGCCCATAATTCTACGCTGAAGATGCATTGATGCTTTCCCAGGTCAATTATCTTGGTTTACTCTGGTTAGGACTACTGGTTCTACTTAATCCTGGAGTTACAATTGGAAATTTCACAAAAAAATATCTGAAGCTGCATTGGTGGTTATTAATCAATTCTATGTGGATTTGGGTGGTAATTCCCCATCCTTTAGAAACAGCTTCATATTATCCAGTGATTTCCGTCACATTACTCAACTCTTCTACGTCTGAGTTTTTGGAAGCAGTTTGTCATGAATTTATGTTTCTTTTCTCCTGCTCCGTCAAGATATCTGCTTTTACTATGTCTATTTGCATCAGTTCTTTTCTGAGTTTTCAGTTTGGGCTTTTCTTTAATTTATGGTTTCCATCTCCGGTTGCAGTTGTAGAGACTGGATCCTCTGTTTCCTATTTCTGGGTGTCATGTTATTTTGGCGTCCGGATTATTTTCCTGCTCCACCTACTGATGAAATTTCACGTGAAGCTTTGTCAGCATTATCATTTTATTCTGGCTCTAGCCATAGTCACAAACCCCAAGTTTACCACGTGATGACAAAGGTTTCTGAAGATGCCTGTGAATGGTTGTTGTCCGCAGTGGAGCGCAATCCACATGTTTTAACTGAGAGTGCTTCTTTATACCCCTTGTTAAAAAATTCATGTGTATCTATTGAGGAGCTCAAAGTATATTGTAAGCTGTACGCCTTCCATCAGGATACAACTCTGCTTTTGGTATTCCTTCCTCAGTTTCTTACCTACTGCTGTACAATTGATGTTCCTGAGGTGAATAAACTCTCAGTGTTGTGGTTAGCAGTTGACCAGACTGCCCAAGATTTGGCAGTTTGGGCTTCCCTATTAACCACAACTGAGGCCCTGGTAAGCCAAATTCTTTCTCTGGTCTCAAATCTGTCTACTTCCAAACAAGGTATGTTGGTAATTAAAGATAAGACTGCTGCGTGCTCCTGGTTTTCTGGTTCTGATCCTGCAATAGTTCCTTCCAACCAAAGCCAGGCTTGTTCTCCCCCTAGCTTGTCTCAGCTATAATTGGTGGTGGTGGACAAACCTGGTGATGTGAAGCAGGTCCCTTTAGTGTCTGGTCCTGATAGGCCTTGGCAATGCTTCAACATGTTGTACTTGCAAAATCTTCTGTGATTACGTCCAAAGAGTTGCCCCTTGTAACTATCAATTGTGATAACCCCGTTCTTCCAGCTGCTGTCCAAGAAATGATTGAGCGTTACTTCCAGGAGCATCCTGCCTCCTTAGCTGCCGTCTGTACCGCCAATGAAAAACAAGACCCTACCAAGATTGCTACCTTTGCTGCAAATAAATCTACTTCTGGTTACTTCTTGTTCTATGATAGCATTGATAATGGTCAGACTATCTATCAGCCAGCTATTTTTTTGGATACAGGTGCTTCCAAAAATTTCATAAATGTGGAGACTGCCAACTTGCTATAACTCACGTACCACCCAGGAATGCTTGTTAGGGGTGGGACTGTCAAACTTTTCCCTCTTTCCAGCTGAAGAAGCCAGTTACTTTTGTAGTTGCAGGTCAGTCCTTTACTGCAAGGTTTTCTGTTTGCTCTACCTTGATGTATCCTATCATTTTGGGAGTGAGTTGGTGGAGAGATCATCATGTATCAACCTTACTGGAGAAAAATGAGCTGCAGGTGGAACATTCTTTGGGTATAACTATTTGTATTTTGCTGTTGGATATGTCTAAATTGGAGCAATCATCACAGACCATACAATTGTTTCCTGTCCCTGTAAGTTTGGATTTACCAGCATGCTTACAACCCTGGTCTGCGGCATTTGACGCCACCAGAGGCAAGGTCCTTCCCAAGAACACTCAGTTTGACTTTGACTTTAAGGTTACTGTTGATCTGATTAGAATTGCGTCTCCTATTTACCCTTTAACCTTGAAGGAAACATATGTTTGGAAGAGTGGACTTGTGACATGTTGGCAAAAGGCTACATTTTCAAGAAGGCTTTGTCAATCTGCTCCCCATTATTGTTTGTTCAGAAGTCTGATGGGTCCCTTTGTCCTTGTGTTGACTACAGGAATTCAAATAACATTACAATTCTGGATCCTTATCCTTTACCCCTCAAAGCATAGATCTCTAGGTGTGTTGAGAAGGCCAAGGTATTCTCAAAACTGGATCTGCTGAATGCTTTCAATCAAATCAGGATTGCAGAAGAAATGTAATGATTAACAGCATTTAGAACAAAGAAGGGTATCTTCCAGTTCTGTGCAATGCCTTTTGGATTGAAGAATGCCCTGGCTTGCTTTCAGCGGTTAATTGATTCAGTCCTGGGGGATCTCCTAGGTGTTTGCGCCATTGCATATATGGATGATATCTTGGTGTTTTCTCCGGATGAGGAGTCTCATAAGGCTCACTTGTCAGCAGTTGTAGAGCACATTCTCCAAGAAAACTTGATCATCCAAAGGAGTAAGTGTGGATTCATTAACGTAAGGTTACCTTTCTGGGTAATATTATCTTTGAAGATGGCCACACCATTGCCCCTGACAAGGAAGCTGCAGTTCAAGAGTATGCTACGCCTATGACAGTATCCCAACTTTGTAGTTTCTTAGGTACATGTACGTTCTTGAAGAAATTCACCCCCCACTTGTCTGAGGTGGCTGCCCCTTTATATTTGGCTAGTGGAAAGACAACATTAGTCTGGACGCCTGAGTGCGCAAGTGCCTTCTCAGCAGTCAAGGCTCTTTTGTTGTCCTCCCCAGTGCTGAGACATGTGGATCCTGAGCTTCTTTTTGTGGTTTCCACTGATGCATCTAAATATGCTGTGGCTGGTGTGCTGTTGCAGACAACTAATGATGGGATTGAGAGACCTGTAGGGTATTTCTCCCGGAAGATGGAGGCTCAAGAACGCAACTACATGATTTAAACAAGGAATTGTTGGCTGTTGTGGAATTGTTAAAGCATTGGCATCACCATCTCATGTTGGCACTTTGTCCATTGGTAGTAAGAACTGACCACAAAGCTCTTCTATAATATTGACAACCCAGGGTTGTGTTGGGTTGTCAATCCAGATAGCATGGTGACCTGTCAAGATACAAGTTCCGCTATAAGTTTATTAAGGGATCTGACAATCACTTGGCCAATGTCCTAAGCATGAACCCTTCCCATCTCCCAGATGTTAGTATAGATGCCAAGTTTAATACACATATTATGATTCCAGACAAGGCTATGGTGCCTTTTATACTTTCTCTGCTGGCTATGTTGGCTACCATATCCTTAGCTGAGGGCGCAGACCTGGACTTGTATTCCAAGGTCAAGTTTCTGCAACCTTTCTCTAAAGGCTATGATAGGCTATTAGAGCTAGCATGTGCAAACCCAGTGGGTCAGCCTCAGGGTTATCATAAGATTGGTTGAGTCCTATATCATCAAGGTTGCTTGAGGGTTCCTGAGGGCACTATTTGGGATTAAATCATGGAGGCTAATCATACCTGTCTGATGGCTGGTTACCCAGGGAAAAACAAAATAGTGGAACTAATCCAACGCCGGTTTTCCTGGAAAGGTTTAACTGTGCAGGTAGCAGCCTTTGTTCAAGATTGCCTGGTATGTGTTCAATCCAAGGCCAGTTGGAACAAGACAACTGGGTTATTAGTTCCACTACAGCCTGCTGCGGGACCCTGGATGTCTGTGGTGGTGGATTTCATTGATGAGCTTCCCAATTCTAATGATTTAACACAATCATGGTGGTAGTCAATTGTTTCACAAAGATGGCACACTTTGTTCCTTGCTCAACCATAATTACTTTGGTGGAGACAGCTAGGTTGTTTGTGAATAGAATCTTTTCCTTACATGGCATCCCAATGGAGATTATGAGTGACTGTGGTCCTCAATTTAATGCTTAGTTCTGGGAAGCCTTTACTGGAATTCTTGGAATCAAATTATGCCGTTCCACAGCCTTTCACCCCCAATCTGATGGACAAACGGAGAGGGTAAACCAAAGTTTGGAGGTCTACCTACGCTGCTACACTAATGAGCAACAAGATGACTGGTGTGATAATCTACCCATGGCAGAGTTCACATATAATAACGCCCCACACACGTCAACTCAAGTATTGCCATTTTATGCCAATGTGGGTTAAAATCCTTCTTCTAACATGGGCTCTTGTTTGGTTAGCAATTTGGAAGCTGCAACTGATCAAGCTGCTGCATTAAAGCAGGTTCATCAGGAGCTTCAAGTTACTCTCACCGCCGCTGTGATAACTTACAAGGAATACACAGATTGTAAGCTCCAATAGGGGCCAAATTACAGGCCAGGTGATCTAGTCATGGTTGATGCTTTCAATATGAAGCTTAAGGTTCTCTGTTGTAAATTAGGTCCCAAGCAAGTTGGTCTCTTCAAGGTAGAACGTCAGATTGGTCCCTCCGCCTATTGGCTAGATTTACCTCCTGCTTTCAAGATTTTCCATACCTTCCATGAATGACTTCTTACTCCCTTCAAAGGAACAGAGACTCCCTCTTCCCAACCCATTCTTGTGGAAGGTGAACCTGAGTATGAGTTAAATTGTATTCTGGCTTCCTGCAAGAACTGCCGCCATTTGGAATATTTAGTGTCTTGGAAAGGTTATCCTAATTCTGAAAAACTCATGGGTTCCCCACTACAATTGTTCAAAATCCTCATATCTGATTTTTATGATCTACATGTGCAATCCCACAGCTATTAGTCACCCTGAACTTGCCTTAGCTGCAATGAAACTCCCACCTGCCCATAAGAATTTCTCCTTATCCCATCTCCCAGATGGTGGTATTGTGCCCAGGGCTAAAGCAGAGGGTAATGTCATGGTAGATTCCATAATGCCAGGTATTGTCCATCCAAGTAAGAAGACTCAGAAGGCCGGAGAACCTGTATCAAAATTGACTAAGTTAACAGATTTAAACCAAATGGTTGATCAAAAGTGGGTCACAGCTGCTCCAGTCTGCCAGCTGAAACCAGCTCCCCCTTTCAAACTGATGTTGATAAATTGACGTAATATGAGGGTCACCCAATATGAGCTTGTTAATCAGCATGGTTGTCAGAGACTAGTCACACAAGGGTTCTTTTCAACCTGGACTAGATACTTACTTGACAATGTGGAAGGAATAGGAGGTCAAGACTCAGGTGGTATTGTTTAGTCCAATTTTCTGATATATATTGAATAGTTTTCCCTGTTTAAACTCTAAGTTTTGAGTCCTCCTAAATTTACTCAATAAAAATCAATTATCCCAAGTTCTAAATTTTATATTTTAAAAATGCATCCTGTGATCAGACTGTTACATAATCCTGTACAATCTGATTATAAACCAAATCATTTCAGGAAGATGGGGCCCAGCATCTGGAACTTTGTTGTTGGCGCCTCCAAATGTCAATTTCATGCCAGCCAATTTTGTAGCTCCTCCCCCCATTCTTGAAACTGAAAATTGTGTCCCTTCTCAATGCCCATAATTCTACGCTGAAGATGCATTGATGCTTTCCCAGGTCAATTATCTTGGTTTACTCTGGTTAGGACTACTGGTTCTACTTAATCCTGGAGTTACAATTGGAAATTTCACAAAAAAATATCTGAAGCCGCGCTGGTGGTTAATAATCAATTCTATGTGGATTTGGGTGGTAATTCCCCATCATTTAGAAACGGCTTCATATTATCCAGTTTTTTGTCACAGCCTGCTGGTATGTGCTTCCAGTTATAGCTGGTAAAAACTTTGGTTAAAGAGGATTTTGAAGTTATATTTTTTAGAGTTCAATTTTTTGCTTTTTAATGATCTTTATCATAAATCTTTTTAGTGAAACCCCAGGGGTGATGGAAGCCTGCTAGTATGCATTCTTGGTCTCATACCTAGTAAAAGGCTGTTAAAAGATGCAGCCTCCTTATGGCTTCTTGGTAAAAATTATTTAGATTTGTTAATGAAAAAACATCAGAAATCAATGAGTGTATAAAGTTGAGCAGTGAGCAGGCTACCAAAAGAAAAAAGCTATGCTAACTTAGCTCTATTATTTACAGCTTCACACTGTTATTATTTTCTTTTTCTCTAGCAGAAATACCTTTTTGGTAGTTCAGTATGTTTTTTAAATGTATTTACTATTCTGGTTGTTAAAAGATAATTTAATGATATCTAAAGCAATTTTTTAATATAAAAATGATAGCCTTATTATGATTGCTACTTTTAATTGGAGAAGTATGGGTGTATGCTTTGTAAATATCTATTATACTATTATCAAGGCTTTATTAGAGGTCTATAACTTTTATTATGTTTATTTTTTGACATTTAAGAGAATGGAGATTAATTAAAGTACTTTTATTATGCTTTTTTATTTCATTTAAGAGAATGGAGATTAATTAAAGTACTTTTAAGAGCTGTTGAGATACACAGACAAACCCAAACATAGACCACCAAGTTTTCTCACACAAAAAATCAACAATTTATACATGTTAACAATAAAATTAGCCCACTTAAATTGTTTTGTGCATAACTTCTGTGTGTTCAGCACTTGGTTTTGGTTATCTATCATAACAGCTCTGAAAAGTACTGAATTTTTATCCACATAATGAAACTTCAGCCCTTTTAGATTCTTTATTTTTGGTATATATTTTGACCTCCAATGGAAATTATAATTCCCCAAATTAATAAAGATCAAGTACATGTTATAAAAATCTCTTTGGTTCCTGAACTTTATTTTGTAGTTTATAGGCTTAATATATTCTTTTTGAAGAACAATTTTTTACTAAGATTTAGTCTTTATTTGTTGGTGACTGGATATTTTATTGATAACATATTGATCTTAATTTACTTTTTAAATATAAGTTAAATTCTATGTGGTACTCTGATTTTTGATATCATTATTTCCTATTTTTGATAAGATAGTGTCTTATTTTGTAGATCTTTTTAGTTATCTAATATGATGTTATTTCAGCTTCATAACATTTGATTTGATTTGATTGCATTTTATTTTATTTATGTGGGTTCAGTACCCTCTGGTAAGTTATATTGCTTTTGATTTTAGTAAAATCATAAAATGAAACTACTATAATATGGTCTAAACTTGATGATTTATGAATTTCTAATAGATTTTTGTTATATCAGAAAATTAATTATTTATAGTGGTCTTTTAAAAGAGGAACCCTCTAATTTTATGAGCAGAAGAAAGTTAAATGGTCTGTAGTAGCTGTTTTATATGACACATTAATTAGTTTATGTGGTGCTGGAGTTTTGCAGATGAGGGTAAGTAAAATTATTATAAATGTTCTATTTGGGTGAAAAAGATTTTAAGGAGAGACAGGACTTTTTTTCACAGTTAGCCAAAACTTGACTATAATCATTAAAATATGAAGATTAATTAAAAGTTTAATAAGCAAATTATAATTGCTTGGTTGAGAACTTAAAACTAAGTAACTTTAAAATATACTTTTTAATATTTATTGATGATATAAAATAAGACATAACTTGATATTCAAAGATATAGATAATAAAAGTTTAAAGGAAGTCAAAGAGATTACCTTAATAGTAAAATTTTGAATTTGGGTAAAAAAAACTAGTTGGATAAAAAAGCTAAATTGGAGAAACAGTTTTTTTGTTAAAATATCTGTTTACTATAAAAAAACTTACAAACCCTGGATCTGCTGTAGGCAGAAATCTGGGGCTTGAAATTAAGGTTAAAAATTAGTGAAAAATGACTTACTAACTCCAAGATCTGCTGCATGGGGAAAGTTTGTGGGGTTTTTAAAAAAATTTAGTAATTTATCAAAAAGCTTACCTGGCCCAAGATTGGCTTTGGGATAAAAATATGGGAGTCCCTAATCAAGTTTTTTAAATTTAGAAAAAAATGGCTTACCTAAATCAAGATCTGCTTGTGGGCAAAATTCTGGTTTTTTAATCTAGGCTGGTAATTTAGTGAAAAAAAACTTACCACCCTAAGATCTACTGTAGACTAAGTCTATCTAAAAGGATTGAGGGTTAGTAGCTAATTAGGAAATGGTTAACTGATGATATACAGCTTTAATTTAAAAATATTTGAGAATAAAAACATTACTTACCAAGCCTTAATCTACTTCAGGGCAAAAATCTGGTTCTAATTTCTAGGTTAGTAAAATTGATTTGCTAAAAATGAATTACCCACCCCAAGATCTGCTATGGACCAAGCTCATCTAAAAGGATTTGAAGAAGGTTAGTAAATTTAATGTAAAGCCTACTTGAAATGCATAATAAACTTGAATTTTGAATTGAATTGGTTTTTTTAGAATTGTTACCTTTAAAAAGCAAAGTTAGCTTTGAAACTTTTAAAACTAAGCTTACCTTTTAGTATCCTTGATCCACTATGCTTAAAACAGTTAGTATTATATGTATATTGTGAAGCTTACCCTTTGATTTGAAGTGAATCTATAGAAGTTAAAGTGAAAAAGTTGATATTGTGTTTAGTGAAGGCTTACATTGGCTTATTAAATCTAATCTTATCTGTTTGGTGGAGAAATAGATGGGATTGACCAATAATAGTTGATGAAAGCATTCTAAGCTCCAATCATTATTAGAAAATGTTTATATCATTTTTGACTCTCTTACCTTTTAGGCAAATAGGACTAAATTAATTCCATTTATATATATTTTTGCTTTTATTGACACTGCCACAGGTAGGGATGCCGTGAGACACTTCAAAGTGTCTAACAACCTCTTTGAGCGGCAGCATTATCCAGCAAACTGAACTGAAACTTAATCTCTTTGTATTTGTCTTCAGCCACTATTGGACTTAAAAATAGGTAAGTTCTTCCAACTAAAACATATGTAAATAATTTCTCCTACAACTTGAGCGATTATATATGGTTGAGAATATGCAGATCCCAGCCAATAAACAGGACGTGCAGATCTTCCTGGGGGTGATTGGGTACTATGGCTGGTTCATCTCAAACTTTGCATCTCTGGGTGACCCTCTTTTTCAGCTTCTCCAAGCTGATAAGGAGTTCTTCTGGAGCCCAGCGTACCAATCTGCTTTCAATGCTCTCAAAGGAATACTGACTGTAGCCCCTGTGTTAACCTACCTGGACTTTGCCAAGCCGTTTGTGGTTCATACAGATGCTAGCCTGGCTGCAATTGGGTGTGTCCTCCCCCAACTGGACTCTGAAGGACTTGAACACCCTGATGGATATTGCTTGTGTACGCTTAATGTCCATGAGAGAAACTACACTGTCACCAAATGAGAGTGCCTGGACATAATATACTCCTACCAACAATTCAGAGTCTATCTCTATGGGGTACATTTCACGGTTGTAATAGACCATGCCTCCCTGCAATGGCTGATGACCCTCAAGGACCCCAAGGGACGTCTGGCGCGTTGGGACATTAAACTTCAGGCTTATGACTACAAAATCATTTATCAAGCCAGAGCAGCCCACCAGAAACTGACTGTCTCTCCTGCCTTCCCACTGTTGCCTTAGTATCTCCCATGACTGACATTCTCTATGAAAAGATTATAGAGGATCCTTTTTTGTGGGGGGAGGAGCCGGTAAAGATACAGAGAGCTCTCAAGAAGCTAGCTGTTGATACCAAGGTCTCTAAGGGACAACTCCTGAAGCTTTGTGGAGACTCTTGGTTACTTTACATACGTCCATCCCTACATATGAACTCAGTGGTAGCCGCTCACAAGACTACTGGCCATGGTGACATACAGAAGACGTTAGCTCTGCTACAGCAGCACTGCTTCTGGGAAGGAATGCACACTGATATAGTAGATACGCTAGCCAACTGTCATGACTACAACATTAAGAGACCTAAGGTTGCCAAGTTCCAACACAGACTTGTACGCCCTGGGTTTGCCTTCCACACAGTAGCCATTGATGTAGTGGGCCCCCTGCCAGTTACCAACAGTTGCAACAAGTTCATCATTGTGGCTGTTGATCATCTGATTAAATGGGTAGAAGCCAAGGCAATTCCTAACCAATATGCACTGGTGACAGCCATGTTCATCCTGGAGAATATCATATACAAACATGGTTGCCCCCAGATTCTTCTGACAAACAATGATACCAACTTCACCAGTTATATCCTCCCCTACTTCAACCAACTGATGGTAATTTGTGGGACACTATCCACCCCTTATAACCCACAAACAAATGGAATGGTAGAGCGCACTAATGGGAGCTTGGTCCAGATACTCCAGAAGCTCAGTCACCAACATGAGACTGAATGGGATACCTTCCTGCCTGAGCCCACTTGTATATAACATTGGGTACCATTATGCCACTGACAAGATGCCTTTCCAACTGATATACAGTTGGCAACAAGGACTTCCACCTTTAATATTTCCTTTGTAAAGCCCAGCTTGACTATTCCCCAGAGGCATACCTCAACAAGCTGGTCTAAACCCTTATCTGCTTTCAATTAGAGGCCTACACAGTAAACTTAAACCATAAGCTGCAGGACTTAGAACAAGCTTCATCCAAACACCCCGCCTTACCCACTTACCTGGTAGGAGACTCAGTCTATTTCTTCAGCAATAGAGGATACAGTTGTGAATCCAAACTGGCCTCCCTTTGGAAGGTCCTAAATCAAGTTACCCAGAAGACTGGTCCCAACTCCTACACCCTTAAGGAGCCCCATTCTGGGCAATTGATCACTAGAGTGCACGCTCAATATATGTGTGCTGCTCCTAGTGACCAAGAGTAAGCTCCTATGAGGACAACAACCCAAAAAACAAAAGCCTAAAAAAAATTCCATGGGTTGTTGTCCTGTTTGCAATAGTGATGCAATAAAGTATGAGGAATAAGAGTGAATGAACAAGGTTTTTTTGGGGGACTAACAAGACTCTTCCAATACCTCACCAACTGTTCTGCCACCTAAATAGCAGCCAGGAAACACAACTGGTTACCTATGGACACACAAAGCCAATGACCAAGGATTGGGCAGCAAACCCCCACCAAACAAAACACACAATTGACCCCAATGTCCACAAGAAAGGCAACCCCCAAGAAGATACAGTCCCACAGAAGGCTCTCGCAAAGGGCATACTCTACTGGGACTTAACCACCCACCTTGTAGAATAAAGAAAAGGCCCACTCAAGGAAGACTCCCATGTTCTCCTCCTGCTTGGTATCATAGTGGTTGGTCCCTTGAAGAACAAGGTTACTAGCCATCACCATTGGTACCAGATGAGCAGTACCCCCCACCATGTACAACTTCAACACTTCACGGAAGGCTTGCTGACAACACTGCTCAAAGTTGTCAGAGTTTTTCCAACTGACTGGTTGAGCTTCTGTAATCCCAGTTGTTGCCCAAGCGCTAAGGACTGACTTCACTATGTTGGATACTGTCTCCTGTTGCAAGACTGAGAGTCCTTGACCCTCAAAAAAGAATTCCTTCAACTGAGCCTTCAAGTATTCTTCTGCTGCCTGCATGGAGAACAGCCAATAGATGCTGTTACCCTTTTGCAACCCAGTCCCTGTCACCTCCCTGGGCTCACTCAAGGCTAGGAACAATGCAGCAAACAATGGGTCTGTCCCCACTAAGGCCAGATGAGGCATCAGTAGCTGATCTAGCTGAACCCCCAAGTCCAGATAACTGCCATCCACATCATGCAAGCTACCTGTTCCTCTATTGCTTTCATACCTCCATTGGCCTGGTATGCTTGCGTTTCTTTGGAATTATCACTTGCACTTTCTTCAAGGCCCTTCTTGGAACTCCCCTAGAGCTACTGTTCACCATAGCTGCCATCCTAAGACACCTGCCATTTTTAAACCTGTTGTCTAATCCAGTGGAGGGAAATGTTGCAGATCCTGAATGGATTGGACATAAAGCTGTCCACTTAGGGATTAAGCAATATAACAATCACATGATTGCTTCTTCTCAATATGGTTTTAATAAGGTTAACTACATTTAAAACGCTCATAAAATGGGTGTTCAAATTGTCCTTTGAATGCACTTTAGACACAGACTTCACTTCTGAGGTTAGTTATAGAAACAACATAAATAGATCCACATGCTTCCATAAGGCAAGCCCCGTGAAACTGGTTATTCCATTGTGCGGGACTTTCTAATATGCCTTTCCACTCTCCTCCATTAGGAAAATCTTTCTGTCTGTGCCTTCCTTCCCCTGGGGTATATTCCCCCGCCTTATACTATATAAGCCTCTTGCTATCAAATAAAGCACTAGTTTTGTCAAAATACCTTATATTCTTCTGTCCTATCTAAAGGCTGCCACTATACCATCAACAGGTATAGTACTAAGAAATAGATTCCTGACTAACTGTTTGTAGAAATTAGCACCCCTTGCTGCTACAATTACAACAAGGTGGAAATACTGATTCCTTCCTTGTTTTATTGTATTACAAAGCCTAAAATCAACATGCACAATGACTTGTTGCTAATCAGTTGCTTAATAAAGCAATTTTTTTAATTAATGGAAAATCTAAAATTTCATGTAAAAGTCAAATACCTAGGCTGTAAACTTCCCCAATAGCTCTTTGGACCCTATATATACCCCTGACATCATCTTTGCAAGCTTGAAGCTCCTTTTTTATTTCAGTCTTTTATTTTTTTTATGGGAAGTTGTGAGCAAACAATCAGTTCATTGATAAAGTGTTATTATGACAGATGACCAATTATTTAGTTAAAATTCTCATTTTAGGTATATATTCACTTCTCTCCTATTTGCTGAACCCTCTTTTTAATATATTATACTAATTTTCACATATGTCATTTTGCTATTAATCTTAAAGCAAGTCCCAGAGCAAGGATTGAACCCTGGCTCCCACCACTCATAACCTGCCAGCCCAGTGGACTGCTTTTTAGGCTTAAATATGAATGAAATTCAACCAGAATATCACTTACAGAAAAGCCCTTATAGAATACACAGGAAATTGTAAGCAAAAGCACCAAATTTGGCAATAGAAGCTATGCTCAAGTATTATAAAATCACTATAAGGGACCCCAAAGTAATTTGTCGTGTTTTTAATAAGATCCAAATAGAGATTTCCTGCAAATATGAACCTAAGATATTCACAGTAAAACCACCTATACCTCTATACCAGTCTAGTGAGAAGAAAGGACCAGCTGACTATTCCACAATTTTAGCCAATGATGCACGCCAAGTAACAGATGCCACCTTGCCACTGCCAATTTCTGCTGCCCAGAAGCCCAAGTTTCCAAATCCCTGATTTAAAGATAAATAACTGATGGATGTTATATATGTCCTACCAGGTGTAAGTTGAACCCCATTGTCATTTTGAGTAATGAAGCTCTTATGAACCTTTGGTTCAATAGTATCTTCTTTATTTCATAACAGTTCCCTTCCATTTATAAACCAAACCAACACACTCTGCCTAACCTGCCACCTCACCTGTAGATCCTGCAGCCCCCATAGCTGCATTATTATCTACTCCTGGTCTCCCTGTTAGGCCTATACACTTTATCAAATATCCTTTAAACTTGACCTTCTCCTTGTTTACACTAGAGAATATCATGTTGGACAAACCCCAGACTAGATCTTACAGGTCAGAAAGCTTTGACTGAGAAGATTACTGGTACATTATTTATCCCTGGCTCTTCAGGGATAATTATAACCACCTTCCCAGGTATTTGATCCCATGACCCTACCAGTTACCCTATGGCCTGACCTCTTGAAAGAATCTGAGATTCCAAATGAAGCCACATCTGCTCAACTCCTTGATGTGATATATGTTACACCAACTGGGTTGGTGGACTCTATGGTCCTGTCCAGTGGTTCCTGGTCCCTGCTAGGTCAATTCTTCTCCAAAATTCTTTATTTAGCGCATATATTATGGTGGGCACTCTATAACGGCCCAGTGGTTCCTCTGTCACGTCTAATACTGCCCTCTTAAACCTGGATTCCTGAAGCTATATATACTGATAATTCCCTTAATAAAGACCAGCTTTTACCCTACCATCTATTCTTCTGTAACTAATTCAGTGTACACTATCTTGTCAACAGATATAGTGGGAGGATTGAAATTGCAAGCTAACTACAATTAAAATATTATTAAAAAAGATCTAATTCACAGCTGGCTCCAAGGTCATGTGTTTGCTTTCCTTGATTGCCCTGAGATAAACCATCAGATGCTTATGGGATATCTTGCATGTATTTTCTGGTATCATCATACTGAAGCTGGCCAATTGCAATACCTGGCAGTTATCTTCCAGTGTGAGAAATCAAGACTGAAGATATTTTTGCTTGGCCTTGAAAACCCTTTCACAAGATATCATCATTCAATACAAGCAGCTACCAAAAAGGCTAAACACCCATACTTTCCCTATGTTTGACCTATCCTCTGCCTGTTCCTTGTTCTAGAAGCCCATAAGGACACAGATAATGGCTAATAAAGACCCTAAAGATGGGTATAGAAGCTTAAACACTGAGAAACCAGTTTGTCTCCCATACCAGATGTCATTTACAGCTACTGTGATCATCAGCTACAGGTCCTTTTACCTCATCTCATGAATTTGATACAGTTCCCCCATAAAATGCCTTCCGCAATATTAGCATTAAAGCTAAAGGGCTACTCCCCTGTTATAAGCCTTTATTTAGATTGATTTTAATTGCAGTAGATTGCTTCAGCAAATGGGTTAAAGACAGATCTTATATCTTGCACCTGCTGTTCAGAGGCCGCCAAGGTGTTTCTAGGGTCAAATATAGGGACTGACTGGACAGGGGTGTTGTTCTTCAAGTGACCGAGTTCCAGCACTAAAGCATTGTTTTGGGCTTGCAAGTATGTAAGCTTTTCCAAAACTCTATCAACTAATGTCTTAGAATCTGCTCTTCTATCACTACATCTGTATGTCTCTGTCCTTATTCTGAGTTTAAATCCCCTGAAAGATTCCTCAAGGCACACCACTAAGGGAATCTTGCCCTCTTGCTATGAGCTTTAAACCTCTTTCCATCCTGGCTTGTGTTTCCCCCAGGTATGGGTGTCATGAAGACCTCCTGCAGTGCTTCACATACTGTCTTCTTGCCTAAAACTTGGGTAGCAGATATAATAAATATTTATATGGCCAAAACACTCTTGAAACTTTAGGGGATGTGAAATTCCTATTGTTGCAGAAGGGAGATCCCCTTAGAAACCTTCTTATCTCTGACACTATGTAGTGCTCTTGATTAGCTTCCCCTTCACACATGTTGTATGCATGGGCCAGATGCTTCTCAAGTGTGTTTCAGATGATGAGCATTAAGATTCCAAGCTGATTAACTTTTTCCAGTGAATCACTTATCTATAGCCCCCTGGTTCCAGCATTTTCTCCATAGGATGGTTCTTTTCAGAAGCTTGAAATGGTCATAATTCTTTCCCATCATAGTATAGGCTTCAAACATACCCTACTAAAATCCCAGAAGGATCCTGGGATAGTTTTTAAACCATCCTGTAAGCTTTGCTCTTCTCACCAACACTATCTATCAGTAATGCATACTAAAAGCTCATCAAAGGCTTCAACTGGTATCATCTTCAAATGGCTCAGCATCTCCACAGGGTGCAACAGTTTTGACCAGGAGTTACCATCTTCACACAAGAAAGTTGGCACAGGGTGCCCTGGAGTGTTGGCAATATCCCCATTCCCTTCAACGCCACTTTGGAGCTGAGATCAACTGAACCCTAGGGTAACATCTATGCTGGTTGCCTCCCTGGACCCTGTTCAACCTCTTGCTTGGATGCTACACCCGGGTAAAGCCAAAGGAACATATATTGCCAGAACAGTTGGCTTGGATCCAGCTCCAGAAGCAGGGTTGGGAAGAAAGAATTTACTGAAACAGGTTGCAGATTGCCCCAGGTAGCAGAGAAGTTAAGAGGGATGGTTCTGCTAACCTCCAACATTTAGCTGGAATGCCTGGCAGCATTTACTGATATCTCAGCACCTTCTTATCAATAAAAGCGTCTATGCCCTAGCAACACCTTTACACTGTGCCAGCCTGATGTCAGCTCAGGGTACAATGCTTCTTTTTTTTATCACCTGAGTGGTCAGCCTAAGCGTCTTTGCCAAAAGTCATCAGCATTGCTACATAAGCACCCCAAATCATCAAGCTCCCCAGCAGCTTCTCTAAGCAGCCACACCACAGATGGGTTTAGGCACCCATGCTTGTAGGGACCAGCAAGTCACCAGATTAAAGCTACCCATAAGGAAGGTATAGAGACACCCCAACTGTATGGGGTACGTACTAGAAATTGTACCATTAATATCAAGTCAATATGGCCTTCAAATAATGATATCTGCATAGAATTGTTTGGTTTTGCTTTGGACTTTAGACATCTCTAGTCTTCCATAGTTGGGTTAAAATCAATGTCCACCCATTCTAGAATACCATACTTGCCCTCAACTGATCTTGTATGAGTTCAACCCAACCTGACGCCCTCTGCCACTCTATCTACCTATTGAGTGATCATCTGCCTGTTTCTACTATCTAAGTATGATCACTTCCCTAAATAAAGACAAGTTTATCCACATTTGTGTTGGCAGTTGTATTCTTCAAGCTTCTCCCTTTCCTTTTTTCCAAAAGGAATTCCTCATCTTTTATTCCAGGAAATTAAGGTACCTGCCCTTAATTTTGTCTGCAAGGCTAACCCAAGGCTAGCTTCCAACCTCAAACATTTTGTTATAGAGGTTTCTTCCATGCCCTCCTGGATGTTGTCCCCAGGAGCCAAACACAACATTACAGATCCAGCGGTACTAATTCCCCAGCCAGTCTCTAGATCTAATACTGTGATAAATCTGCTCAAGGGCATGTATCTACTTTGGTCCTGTATCAATACATGCTCCCTACATCAGCACTCCAAAGGTGTGAAGAGCAGACAGGGACCTCATGGTTGGAATCACCCTGGCTTCTTTAGCAGTTTGGTGAATTAGCTATGAGATATGGCACTATTTACCTTCTTCTGTCAGCCAGACTAGGCTATAGGCCTTATCTGTCGTTCATATAAAGCTTTAGGCTTTATCTGTTGCCATAGAAGTCTATGGCTCATAATTGTCAACTATAAAAGGTAATGGGTCTTATCTGTTGGCCATAAAAGGATATATGCCTTATCTGTTAGCCATAGAAGGCTATGGGTCACACTTGTTATCCATAAAATGCTATAGGTATTACCTGTTGTCCATAAAAAGCTATAGGCTTTATCTGTTGGCCAGAAAAGTCTATAGATCAAAGATGTCAGCCAGATCATTCCACATGTCATATCTGTTACTCAGATAAAGTATAAGTAATCTGTTAAACTTTATGTTCCATTATCTGTCCTGATTATGCCCAATTTTCCACAATTGCCTTTGGAACAACCAGTTACTAACTGATGCTGCTGATCTAACTTAAGACCAATCTTGTCAGTTGTAATCCCATATGAAACTGTAGCAACTAAATTGATTGATCATCAATGCTCCATATTGTTGATCAATATTTCAGCTGGATATCATCTCACTAATGCCTATATAATCTTCACTTGACTTATGTAACAAAATTAGAGACCTTTTATTGTAAACCAAATACTGTTATTTCTCCTTTAACTTGGATAAGTTACTTGTCAGCTGCCTATGCAGAGGTGCAGACCTTGGGTCTGTACAACCATGATAGCTCCTGTAAGCTATAAACAGATGTTGAGCTTGTGTTTTCAGCAATGTTAATATAGAGACACCTAGGAATCATAAGTCTGCTATATGCCACTTATCAATTCTGAATCCTCTCTTTCCCTTCCCCAGTATCCATTTTCTGTCTGGATTCTGACTGATTAACATACACCCATTCCTCTGCCAGCCCTGTTCCAACTCTGTTGTCTTGTTGCTGACCAACAACTGAATCCTTCCCAAGACATATAATGTCTATCCAGTATCTGACTGGCTACTATACACCAACTCTTTATCCTGTCCTGTTGCCCTGTTGCTGACCAACACGTGAACCTCTTCTGCTGTTGTCAATACTATGATTTCATATATTGACAATAGTTGGCAGCTCCTCAGTTTTATGCCGGCAAGGCATACTCTGTTGTACTTTACCTTGCCTGGTGCTCACATATCTAACTACTGCTTAAGCCCAGCAACCTTTTAGAGCAGTCACCACAAGAGAGGTACCATACAAGCATTGTTGATCTGTACTGGTTAGGCAACTAACCTATATCCCACCAACATCCGTGTCAGGAATCTTCCGGGGGAGATTCCTGTCAACAATGTTTTGGAAACGCTAATCACAGAGGGGTACTGTGAACCAGGCCCATTGGGAAATACTGGTAAAGCTGAATCAGTTGGTAGTATTTGCTCTTTATTACCTTTGAAAATCAGCCCAGTTAAAATTTATTATTTGAATAATTCAAGAGCAGGGTCAACCCTGCAGCTGCTCTGGACTTGGTTGGTTGACTAGATAACAATGATTATGTTAATTTTAATACCACCAGTCATTACCTTCAGCAATAGGTTGCTGCCAATCATTTAAAGCCAGATTGGCTTCAAACCTGTCTCAAATCACTTCTGGTGACGTTCCTAAGCTGATCAGTGTTGTTTCCATGATCCCTGTCTCCAGAACTATTGGTTTTGTTGTCAGGTTTTCTCCTTTTCTTTGACCTGTATGTGGGGAAAATTGGGGCTTTACCAGTGCTTGTCCTGCCTGGTAGGCAAACAATTTGAAAGCTAATATTGTTTTCTGTTGCTGAGCTGGTATTATGGATTCAATTGCAAAAAACTAAAGTTTAAGTTGCAACTGGCCCAGAATCCCCAGGCTCTCCTCCAAATTTCCCAAACCCATCCCCAGGATTCTTGATCTCCTCTGTTTTATCTCCAGTTTATCAACTTGCTACTGTGCTACTTAAGGCTGGTATTTATCTTTATGAAACTGTTCCATCAATAAAGTCTATATTTGCCCAAATCAAATTGCTGTTTATTTTAGCTTGAATTAAACCCTTTCAATCTTAACCATGAGATTACCAAGACTCCCATTATGGAGTCTCTTGGGTATAAATGGATTTTCTGGATGACCTTGTTGCAGGCTGTCAAGGGCAGCATTTTTCTGGGTACACAAGCTGGCACTGGTACCTCCCCCAAAGCTCATTCCTTGAATAGCTCCTGGTGTTGAGCAATACCAGGAGTTTGGGATACTACAATCCCCTTTTCCCACAATCCACCCCAAACAGAAGAGCCTAAGAACTATCCATCTGCAAAGAAGCCTGACAAACCTCAGATCTGCTGCCCCTTGGCGTCAGCCTTTCTCTTACACTATTTAGGAGAATACTTCTTCCTAGGTTGTTTCAATCCACTTTGGGCCATTGTTGCCTGGTTGGGGAGATCTTCCACCTTGGGATGGTGTCTCTGCTGTGGGATCTCTTGTGGCTGGTCAAAATCCCTCTGCAATCATTCACCATCTTGGAAGACTACTTCCAAGTGGGTGGGTGCCTGGCAATCCCCTACCCCTGCAAAAAAAGTTGGAGTGTGTTATTCATGCCTACCAAAGATATCCTTGCTGGGCCTACTCCAGCTTCCCTGTTGCTAGCCATCTTCTACCAGCAGGGGTGCCCCTAAGGGTCGGTTTTAAGTAAAATCTCCAAGTGAAATGATTGTTTAGTGACCTATGTAGTTGAAGGTTAAGGTGATGATCATACTGTCTCTTCACAGAACAACCCCTTTATGATGGCATTATAGGATGGTAAACTCAACTGGGATATCAGTGAAAGTGAAGCTAACCTACTTGGAAATGGGTGGATGGGCTTTATACCTACCTGCTCCCAGCCTGCTTATACCTTGGTAGGGATGGGGTGATAGGGTCTACCCTGTTTGGGCATGCTATATGAAGGAGCCATGATTGTGTTTGCTGGGATGTACCCTTCCCTGATCCTGGCCCTGGTGCCCAGCCCAACAAATCCACCAAGGGTTCTTTTCATCCAAGAGTTGATCCACATATCACTGCCTGTGGTTCTTTGAGTTTTTGTTTTACCCCCCAAAGGAAGTTATTGAGCATTTGTCAACTTGACAGGATGTATCCCAAGGACTTGAACCTTGACACACTCCATTGCTGTGTGAAGTGGTTTCCCACCCATGATTGAGATAGCTTGCACTATCTATAACTTAATTGTTCTTATCCGTTTGGAGTGCAAGTCTGTAAAGGCAGACAAGCCGGAATTGAAGCATGTATATCTGTTTCTGCTGTGAAACAAGATACCAGACTGACCTGTGAGTTGGCAGATCCAGCAGAAAGAGGATTTTCCTTGCTACCAACAGCTGCAAGCAGCCGTTGCTTCACAAAGTCTTGAGTTAGACGCGCTCTTTGACTGGGACCTAAAAAGGTTCTCTTGTTTCTGGCAAGCCATAAACCAAAGAGGGATTCACCCCACACCAATATTCCAAACCTTCTCACCTGTCACATTTGCGTAAAGCACATGTGGTGGGATTGCAGCCAAGAGTTTGGGCTATTGCCAAGCAACCCAAACTGCTTCCTTCTCAAGATGGTACCAATTGTATCAGTGGAACACACGTGACCATATTGTTCTCGCTTCTGAGCACTCTAGGAATATGTGTTTTGCCAATTCCACTTCCTTGCAAACCTTGCAAGCAAAGTTTGCAGGGTCCTCTTTGTTGTGCCACTTTTGTAACACATCTTCTGTGTGAAGGATCCCCCCTGAGTTGGTATAGAAAGTTCTGAACTGCAATGGCCCATCCCGTTCCTATCTTCCCCCAAAGGATGACTAGCCCTTGTTTCATCTCCTTTTCCGTCATTAGTTTTAGCATGTGTCTCAGAGCCAGTCCCTTGGATTAGTTTTTCTGATATTCACAAGTAGAGAATTCAGCCAGTAGAATCCCATCATCTTTCCCTACCCTCAACATTCTTCTTAACCTCACCAAACATTTAGACCACATTAACCTTGGTCTGTTGTTTTGGTACTGCCCTTGCTCTGCTTCTGCTTCTGTCAAAATCCTGTTTTGATCATCCCCATCTAAGTTCTCATATGGTCTACATTTTTTTCTCAATTCCACTGGCCAGTGACTTTGATCCTCCACTATATCACATCCCTTTTTAAAGTAAGCCTTATCCAAGAGTTTAGAGTTCTTTGATGGTTCCAATCTTCTTAGTAATCTGCCTTTGCCTGTAATGATATTGCCCCAGTGTGTTGCCCCAATGATCTTAAAAAAGGCCTTCTGGGACCAAGCATCTATGTCCAATCCACAGTCCCCACCCCACAAGGGAATGGCTCTTGCTTTTTGTAATGTCCACTTGTCCACCAAAATTCTACCATTGTTCTTTGTCCAAGTTCTAAAAATGTCCTTCCAGCAGCCTAGTAGGTATTTTGCTGCTACCTTAGTGTTCTGGTTACTCCCCCAGATCACACCTCTGTTGTCCTCTGTTTTGGTCAGTTGTGCCTTGTTCAGATAATCTTCCAATATAGGTAACCACACCTTTGGCTTTTCATTGTCTGCAATGTGCGCTAACCACCGTAGTTGAATTGCCTCCAGCATAGTATCAAAATTGATTAGTCCAATGCCCCCCTTTGATGTCTCCTGGCATAGATCCTTGTATCTGATTTTTGCTGCTCAGCCATTCCATATAAAATTTATTATTATCTTCTTTATTGTCCTAGTTGCTGATAGTGTTGATGGAACCCCGGCCAAGTACCATAGTTTGGATAATACAAAAGTGTTGAGAACCAAGGCCCTGCTGCGGTAGGAAAGATTGAGCCACTTCCACTTTCTCACCTCTTTAGTTATCTTGGTTACCTGGGAGTTCCAGATTTTCCCCAGCAACATTCCTCCCTGGATGGGACATCCCAAGTACTTATACTCCTCCCTGTCTGCCAAACAAGGAATTTTCTGGCTTGAGTCATTCATCCATGCTACTGTCTTTCCAATAGTAATGGATTGGGATTTGGAAAGATTCATCTTTGCATTAATTGCCCTCTGGTACTTATCTAAGACACACATTACCCTCGCTTTGTCCTCCAGTTCTCTACAGAAAATCCATGTATTGTCTGCATACATTGAGTGAGAGTAACACTTTCCGTTGATTTTTAGCAATTTTTAATTGTCCTTTAGAAGGGCTGCTGAAAGTAATTCTATTACAAGGACAAACAACAATGGAGAAAATGGATTTCCCTGACGTACACCTCTTTTTACCTCAAATGGCTGTGATAGATTCCCATTCACATTAATATTAGATTTTTCTACTCCATATATTGCTTTTAACATGCCACAACATTGTTTGGAAACCCAATCTTAACACACACTTTCCACAAAAACTCATGACTCACTCTGTTGTAGGCCTTCTACTGGTCTAAGAACATCATCCATCCAGTTTCCCTGATATCATTTTTCTTTATCCATTCCTTGATTAACAATTACTGCATTAGGTTATCCGCTATCGACTGTCTGGGAATGAATCCTGTCTGTTCTTCACTGACAATATCCTTCAGGTGGTGCTTCAAGCGCCTGGTCAGAACTCCCATGAGTATTTTGTAATCTACATTCAAATGTGTAAGGGGTCTATAGTTTGCAAGGTTGGTCAGATCACCCTTCTTATACAGCATTGTAACTATACCCCTTGCCCACTCTTTGGTTGTTACACCTATGTCTGGGTCCAAGATCTCGTTGAAAACTTTGCATAATATTGATGATGTCTCTTCCCTGTAAACCTTGTAAAACTCCATTACAATTCCGTCGATTCCTGGTGATTTTTCATTATTAGAATGTTGAATCACATTTGCTACCTCCTGCCATCCAATGGGCAAACCCAAGGACTGCTTTCCTTCCACTGATAAAACCTATAAACCTTTGATGAGATCTTTAGCTGCTGCCTTGTTGCTTTCTGCTTCACTATACAGATCCGCATAATACTCCTTGGTTGTCTTTGTCAAACCTTCACTTGTGTCTACTGTGGATCCATGAAATGATAATTCTACAATCCTAGCTGTTAGTTGAAATACTCCTATTGCACTCTTCAGGAGCTCTAGGTCTGTGTTGGACTTCTCATTTCATTTTGCTTTTGAAGCCTTCAATATATCTGCTGTGAAATCTCCAATTGCTTTGGCATATTAAATTGCTTGTTCTGTGAAGACTGATATCTCCATTTCACTTGCTTTCCTACATACCTTGGCAAATTTGGACTCCCTAGCCTGATATCTTGTCATCTTTGAATTCATCAGTCTCCCAAAGTTCTCACAAGTCTGTTTGATTTTCTTCTTGGTCATCTTCCAGACATCATAAGCCCTTTCCTCCTTCATTTTGTATATGTAGTGTAACTTGTTCCAGTAGTAATTAAGTTTCTTTGTAAGGAGATCTTGGAGTGAAGACCACTCTAAGAGTCTAGTGTTCATCCTCCAGATTCCTTTCCCTGCTTGGGCCTCCTGCTCCTCCTTCACTAGCAGTTCCAGTGGTCTGTGATCTGAATCTGTCAACACCAAATTTCTGACACTAATCTTACACCTTTGCAGCATTACTTTGGGGACTGTGATGATGTCAATTTGGGAGAAGTGTTTCTCTCTAAAGAAAGTCCACCCTTCAGCCTCCTCTAAACCTCCTTAATCACCCTTTCTCCACACATCTACTACCCCCATTGATGCCATTAACTGTGTTAACTCTGTTGCTTCTCAATCTGCAGACCAATTGCTTGATGTGCCAATTCTGTCACACGCAGAGACCACACAGTTTACATCTCCCCCCATTATCACATTTCCGCCTATACCTAACTCTCCCACTTATCTTTGGACCTCCTGGAAGAAGGCCTTTTGTTTTGTAGGATTGTTTGGTGCATATAGGCCCACTACCCATTGCCATCCTGACTTTACCTCAACCTGGATGGCTGAGGCTCTGTCAGGTACTATTTCCAATTTTTGTATTACTTTGACTTTCTTCTTCCACCAGATTATTACACTTCCCTTTGGTTTCATTGGTCTCTTTGGTCCTGCCCTTTCAGATGTTTCCTCTGTTTCCTCAACTAAGTGAGAGTAAAATGATTGTGTCAGAGCAAGTTAATATCTCCACTCTTCCTCCACACCTGGTTTGGATTTGGTCTCCATGAATACTCCTATATTGATGTCATGTTGTAATAGTCTATATGAAAGCCTATGTCTTTGTTTAAGTTCCCCCAAACCTTGGACGTTGGCAAACTCTAGCTTCATACTCATTTAATCAATATTGTTTGCAAATGTAATTATCTGTGTGGGGTTATCCACACTGACAATCACATTGCTGGGTAAAGCAGATTTCTCCTTCTGTCAACCTTGTGATCTTGTTTGGCTCCTGGGCTTCCCTTGACCTAGGTTATCTTCTGTTTCCATCTTTTCCTCCTATCTAATTTTCACTTTGAATGGGGTCTCTGTTTCTGTCAGAGCATTGGTTATATCCTTTTCCTTCAGGCTTGTATTGACAAAGGATACTTTGGCCAGAACCTCTGCACCCTTTGGGAACTGCGCCTTTAGGATATCTGCATTAATTACAGTAGCACACCGCTTCCTTCCACCATTCTCTGCTATCAGTGGTCCTAGCTGAGAGTTGCTTTGGGTAGCATTTTGAGTGATTCCAAAACCGTCAATAGCCAAAGATTTGGCCACCTTTAGTTTCTATCTGCTTTCTTACTTTTGTTGTTAGGGACAACTTGGTTTTTTCTTACAGGAACTAGGTTCTTTGCCTGTGTCTCTTTTTCACTCAACTCCTTCAATTTTGCCAATGCTATGGCTGATTGTGCCCCCAACTTCTTTCCTTTCTTCACTCTCTTTCTTCTCTCCTCCTCAGCTGCCATATTTACCAGACATTTTGCCCTGATGTGTCCCTTTAGTCCGCAGTGGAAGCACCTGTCCAATGGGCAGAGTGGGAGTTTCCAACCACCTACACTCAATGAACGAGGTAGCTCATTCACAGCTTTCACTAGTTCCACCTTCAAGACATAATCCCCAGTTTCTGAGAAACTTCTTTTGTGTTCCATCTGATTGCTTAATACTCAATGACTTTTGGTTCTCCACACAGCTGGTAACCCTGCCCAAGACCTTTGCCTTTTCTTTGATTTCCATTGTGTTTACTACTGGTGGTACATTTTGTATTAATAATTTTCCGGCCTCAGTCCCCACGTTGCAAACCGTGATTTCCTCTGTCTTTGTCCCAAATTCTGTCCTCATGGCCTGCTCCTTCTGTGCCTTTGTCTGGAATGTCATTAGTATTGTTCCCTTACCTAGTTTTGAAATATGTACAGGCGTGAATCCACACTTTTCCACCACTCTGCAAAAGAGCTAATCTCTATTCACCACCATTATTACTTCTACAGTGTGTAGCCTGCGTAAACTTTCAATCACACTGGCCGGCAGGTTCCTGGTGGTTCCCACGTTTCCATACTCTATTTGTCCTTCCTTTGGTATTATTGCTGCCTTCTCTGCTCACAATGCAACCATTGTTTGAGAGAAAGATGCGGTTTTTTCCTTAGTCTGGAGTCCGTTTGTATTGTCCGTTGTCCCTTGGGAGCAAGGAGCATGGCTCCCCTCTCTTGCTTGTCCGATTGTTTTTTTCTGGTCTGTTAGAGGCAGTACTGTTCCCATTTGATAATGTATTTTTAGCAGGCTATGGTTATTCTTCATAGTGGCACACCCAGACCAATCTATAATATAGTAAATTTAAGGCATGGACTTATCACCATGTTGTTAATACACCTGTCCTTTTGGAGCAAGCAAGAGTGTCCCCTCCTTGTTGCTGGGCAGCCTATGCACATCCTTACCAGGTCTAGTTACCAAAGTAACCGTACAACCCAGCCAGCCTTGTAGCAGAGCAGTGTGACAGGCAATGCGCCCAAATCTCACCTTCCCCTTGACAAACTGTTACTCCTTCACCCATTACTGAGATCCAGATCTGCAACACCCTCAAGTTGGTAGTTCATGCCCATTTGTTGCAACGTTTCACCTTCATTTGACCATTACCAGATCACATTGTAGTATCATCCCTTGTTTCTGCTTGTTTGCCAGGAATCTCCTGTTATCAACAGAGACCACAGGAAGGTCATGTAGCTAAACCATCAACTCTGCCACTGCTCATGGTTCTGCATCAAGGCTAGGACCTTGGTGATCACCCTGATAATTCTGCACTACCTGGTTTCCTGGGATTTCAGGTGGAGATCTTGTGCGGTACTGCCAGCATTGATTTGGGGGTTAAGCAGGTGAGCTAGTTCTGTTGCAGATCAGGCTTGTTTAAGCCACCTCTTAGTGGGGGGACATTTCTCAGCTGCTGCCCAGTGGGAGTCTTTCTGATGATAAACAACCTAAGTCTCTCTACAACTACACCTCATATGCTGGTTGAGAGGAGCATGGTGTGAATGATATATCTGCATGCTTGTATCTTGCTATGGCAGCAAAGCCGGATAAACTGGCTTGGGACACTTGCATCTCCCTAATCTTCATGGGATACAGATATCTCCTTCAAAAGAGCTAAAACCAGGTCAAGTTTATCCTTGTTCCCCCATGATTCTCCCCCATACTCCAGCTGGTGCTTGATCACAATATCTGGTTAGGGTTATGTGGTACCTGAAACATCATATATCCTGTTGAGTTCCCTTGATGAGATCCAGGGTTGATTAGGATGCTTCCTTTGGGTGGTTCCCTATACTTTAGACTACTGTCCCTAGCCACTATGGGAGGTGTACCTGGTATGTTACGGTTCCCTGGAGCTGTAAGATATAACCCACATTCTTTCATTGAAGACTGATCCTATTGGCTTAGTATGAGCTGAACCCTACATTTAGGGTTGGTATGCCGTATCCCTGAAACATAACCAAGGTAGGGAACAACAACTTGAAGCTGGAACTTTCTTACGAACTCTATAGAGAACAGTAATGGGTCTGACTCATGCTGTGACCTCTTTCTTGGTAGATACACATCTTTTTTATCCTCATGTGGGTTGTTGTGGGCCGGTTCAGTCAGTGTTGGTTCAGATGAGACTTTTTAATCATGGGTGATATTTTGGTAAGCCCAGTGGGGGTTTTCCGGGAAACCTGGATCCCTATAGAGTGGTCCTAAGGTTAAAGTTCTCTTAAACTATCACACTCTATAAGGTTAGCTATCCTTTTTTCTTATAACGGTGAGGCAATATGGTTTAGAGCTGGTTTTTGGTTTATACAAGTGAACTCTACCTTAAGTATCTGGGATAACTTTATATTGGGCTATAATATCTTCCCCATACGGTGAGTTATGCCATTTAGTGTAGTAAAAGCTAAGGGGTTGACCTTGAGTAGAAGATATATTGAATACCATATACTGGTGGTGTATATGTATTTAAACTGGAGGGGATTATTGAGATATGGTTAGACCTTTCCAAAAGATCCAATCCAGCAAGAAGTAGCTTGCGGATACGGATGGGACGGTAGAAGTTGCCATCAAGCTTTGCTGGTTGGTATAACGTAAGGCATGTAGCTGAAATGTATATCAGATGATCCCAGTTGGGGTTGGAATAGCGTGGATTTAGGTGGTGATAGGGGATCTATTAGCCTATAGTGAAGTTCCGGTATTGTTTGGTCAAGTCAAATCAAAGTTCCAAAAAGTTCATTGTAACAAATCAACTGCTGCTCTGATCGTAAACTAAGGGTTGGTGTACGTGGAGTATATGCCGAGCATGTTTGAACCTCAGCGTGTAGCTATGGTATTTATAGATCCATGGAAAATTTAGCTTGGTTGGGGGATTCCAACTTTCAAAAATCAAGGTTCAAGGCCATAATGGCTTTCTTCAGGAAAAACTTGTCTCCGTGGAGTAAGTTGTATGGTTTATGAGTTGATTTTGGTGGCTCTTATCCAGTGAGTAATAAGGTGTTTCTTTTAAAACGGGGGTAATTCAGCATTATAAGCGGAAAGGTTAATTAAGCAGATGTGGCTTTGGAAGAAGGTACATGCAGCTGGGTAGCTGGATGCATGTTGATATAAATGAATATATTTGTTATCTAAATGTGGGGTTTAAAGATATGAGTTAAAATAACTTTAGTGCAGAATACTGGGCACATGTGGAAATTGGTATAAACCCAATTACATTGGTGGTGATGTTTATGTGGGGTAGTTTGATTATTAAAACTTTTGCATCCACCTGTCTTGATAAACCCATGATCGACCAGATATCTATTAAAGTATGAATGAACTTTACTGTACCATAAGAACCCATTGATTGACAGTTATTGAAAGAGCTTGTTGGGGTCCAGGATGGCAAGCATAATATGATGTCCCCTGCTTTATCTTTATTCAGATGAGTATTAACTTTTATAACCAGGTTGGGAATATAATTTAAATAAAACATCAATCATCTTTGTAAATGGAACCTAAAACATGGCACTCGGCTGTTGGTTCATTTTCATCTTTCTAACTTCAAAAGTTGAAGATCTCTGCAACAGCTTCTTGGATAATGTCTTCTTTAACCCATTACAGTAGTTTTAAAAGCTATGGCGACAAGCGAAAACAATTTAGATTTAAACGAAATTGGAATGAATTTCAAATCTATTGTAAATCAATATAAATTCGTTTAAAATTAATTTCGTTTAAATCTGAATTGTTTTCGCTTGTCGGCATAGCTTTTAAAACTATTGTAATAAATAGGATTTCCATTCAGGTCGTAATGAAATACCAGCTTCCTCATAAACGCTAGATGATAGTGAGTGATGTCTATATGGAACTTGGTTCTATTTCCATACAGATTGGATAAATTTATACCGGTTTAATCAACATGAGCCTTTACAGCAGGTGCTTGTGGATATTTAATTAATGTACTTTGAGTTACCACCAGCGGCAGGGGATAAACAATTCTGGCTTTGTCCCTCACTGGTCATGCAGGGACAGAGCCAAATAAGTTGACAGGTTGCAATTTTGTGCCCAAAAGAGAATAATTTTACGAGGGGGTACTTTAAAAACTCATTGGAATAAAATTATGTGAGACCTGCCTTATCGATAATCCCTAATAGAAGAACATAAACAGCATTTCAAAGCATCTGGGATCGCCTCAAGCCGTTCTCGTGTAAACCTTGTCGCCCAGCTATTAGGAATTGAAGGTATTTCACCAGCCCACATACTTATTGGTGGTTCTAAAATCACACCAAAGGGATTAAATCCCAGAGAGGAAGGAATCATAAATGCGGCTATAGATCCGAATTCATAGCATATCTTGTTATTTGTGTTGCTTACACGTGATTATTTCTAATATGATAATGATATTTGGTTTTCTCTGACTTTGATGGATTGATTGTTTAGGTATTGCCGTTGCTAAAGTAAGCCCAATGTTTGAAACTGTGCTATTTAATCAGACATGGCCGTAAACGAAAGCCACACTTTTGAAACACATGATGGACTTAGTATCTGAGTTAGGATTGTTGCTTCTTATTTGAAAAATACCTCCTCTGAATCAAGCCATTTGCAAACCAAAAACCCGAAACAAGTGCCAGCTTATTTCTGTTTTGATCTGGAAATTTATGTTAACCATTTCAGCCATTGCCCTTTGCCGAAACACTCATCAATCAATCAATCGCTGCAGCGAGTGAAGGATCGTCGCTGAAAGGATCTGCCTTGAAAGAGAACTTCGCATTTTCACAAACCGTGTATAAGTTGATTCGCTCCAAAGAAAAAACACACAATGAAGTATACTTTCTCAATCTCTGCCTTTACCCTTTCTCTGGTGGCAGGATCGGCCATTCCCATCGATGCCAGCATTTGTACCAAAGTTTCGTGCCACCTCCCGCCCCCGACTGCCGCGGTTAAGGACGCCGGTTCCGGCAGTAACTTTATCTTTTCGAGGTCTAAGCAGGAGTACGCCTCCAATATAGGTTATACCGCTTTTACCGCGAGCTATGGCTCCCCAGCAATGGATGACTTTTATGAGGGTATCAAGGAAACCTCGTCCGAGGAGAAAAATATAGAATACTACCCTGCTGACTATGACACCACGGATGAATACTATACCAGCCAAGATAACCTAGAATACTCAACCGAAGACAACTACCCTGCAGATTATGACGTAATCGATGATACCCCCCAAGGACCGGACGGGACGGAACCCCTTCCTACTGAAGAAGCGACCAGCCAGGAGGAAGCTTCCTCGGAAATGACCGAAATTCAACCCACTTTCTCACCAGAAAATTACGATATCACCAACCACGGGTACACCCCACAGGTAATCTATGACCAGGGGCAGGAGTCGGCGCCGGAGCAGGCGTACGTGAAACTTTCCACCGACGACGGTGCACCGCTGATGTCCAACTCCCAAAAGCAGACCGAGGAAGTCTCCGCTGTGGGGAAGGCCTACTTCTGCAAAAGGAAGCCCCGCCGCAATACCCGCAAGAGATCAGGAAATATCCTTGACTAGTTTCATGCACGAGCTTGAATTTTTTAACCAACGATAATAAACCTAATTTCCTTTTTAAACCATTGACGTGTATATTCGTACAATATCTTGACTGCTCCCGCTCAAAAAACCATTCCCCCAAGAAATGACTCAACCATCAAGTAGAGGCGGCCCTAACACAAAATCCAAATACTACATCAGGATCAACCTCTCAAAGTCCAAGGAGATCTCTATCTTCAAAACCACCTAGTATCCATCATCTCCACAGAAACTGTACAGTTACCACCCACCTATATATCACTCTTCTTCTATATCCAATAAAGATAACATTCCCATCCTAATCCCTGCTTTATTTTAAGTTACTTACTTCACAGAAGTAAATACCTGCCAGGATCAGCTCCCATAAGTCAATGCAACTAGAGCCACCATCAAAGCATGTGACCTCATACTATCAAAAAGAGCCAGTCTCACTTTCTGACCAAATCTATAAATACAGATCTTCCCAAGTTTAAAACTGGTCCCCTAAACCCATGGCTCTGTTGGATCTTCCATCCAGCAGCTTTATGGCTACATCACAACCAGAAAACAACTCAAGTCCAAACAAAGTCCATGCCAGGTATGCTCCAGACAGCAGATGATCCAAAAGCTTCTGGTGAACCAGCAAAAGGCCAATCAAGAACCCCAGCAGCACTCACACTAGAACACAAAATTACACCAACCATCAAACAACCATCCCCAACTTCCAGCAAGATAGCTTTATAACCCAGCAAGCCAAGTTGGATCCATTCCAGAATCCATTACCATCTTAACCAGGCCCATACAGGGCAACAGAGGAAGGGTTGATAGAACCAGAATCCCAGCAGCTATTGTTAAACCTTTACAGGCAAAAAACAAAGCAAACACATCCAAGATACCTACACCCTCATCCTAACTTGGAAGAAAGAATATTTTTTCACCAACCAACAGCTCTACAAATCCAGACCTGGGGACCCCTAGAAGTCTTCAAGGCTATCTATCTGCATATATAAGTCCCATAGGCTATCCCAAACTGCACTCATGATTACAAAAAGATCCAACCTGTAAAGAAAAACCTCTAATTTAGTGATTTTTTGATTGGTTTATCTCATGATTGCTCTCAATAGCTATAAAAATCCCCCCAGGCTCATCAGCATGGCAGCGGCCAAGGCCATACCAGCAGAGGAGTGACTTCTTATAGGGAGCCCCAACCCATACCCAGAACTTTGATGCAGATAACAAGTGAGCTGACCTGTACCTGTCTTTTGCCCATATGGGATCAACTTGGTTGATGATCACCAAGAGTCTAGCTCTGCTTGTCTTTCCCACCTGCACAGGGCATCCAACCAACCCCCATCACCCAATCACTCCACACAAAATTTGGCTCAGCCACCCAAGGGCCAAACCATCCCCATCCAGATTCTACCCAGAGCTGGAGCGCTTGGTCACCACAGCCAGACTGGGACAGGCTGCTGACCTACCAAAGCTTCCCTGAGCTGACCCAATGAAGGGATCCTGCTTCAAGAACAAGGGGACGTGGTGGGATGATCAAGAAGCGGAAGAGAGATCTCCTACCCCAGATCTAAAATGCATATCTCATCAGGTACAATATCTTAAATCCAGACCTCAAGCTCTCTCTGACCCTGAACCTGGAACCAGCCTCCTAGCATGGTCCCTGGCGGTTGTGCTGCAGGGTGAATTTTGGGATGCAGGGTGATCTGACTTTCACCTTGTCCTTGACCGGTTTCAATTGGGACTAGTGAGATGACAGCAAGGGATCTGTATGATCCTGTCAAAGTATTTGCTATTACCTGATGTCTTTTCCCTTTATCTCACGGCAATGGACCCATCTTTCTTGGCAAACTTTCTATTGCACTTATTGACTTTGGGAGACAAGAAAAAGCCAATAAATTCACTAGAAGGGGAAAGGTCAACCCAGGGACATCCCTTGATGCATTTCTGGCTTCTGGACCAAAGGTCTCTGCTGACTAATGGACAACCCCTGATTAGGCCAGCATTTACAAGATAACTGGACTCTTAATAGATTATGTAGCTCCTGAGATAACTCAGATTCCTCCTACTGGGCTTTCTTGGGCCACCCAGGGGAGAATAAAACCCTTGGACATCAAGAAAGTTAAAGGATGAAGAAAAAGGCACTATCTTTCCAGCTGGCCACACATACATCTATCTAGCTGATGGTATGTTCTTTGATATTGGGACATTTTCCAGAAGCGGCGCCCCCAGGCCCCTGATAATCTTTACCTTGGCATCCTAGACTGTGGTTCTCTCTTTGGTTGTCAGATGGTGGCTGTTTTGTTTCCCTGACGTGTCTTTTACATGGATCAGGGTAGCCCATCAAATAAGAACAAGTGCCTCCCATCCCAGTCCAGAGTTGTCTACCCGCCAATCAGGATACTAGCAGACAAGGGATGGGATGGGATTTATTGGTCAACCTTCCATAAAGATCCGCCTGGTTCAACCCCCACCCGCAAGCTATCAATGTCAGATCTCCCTCTTGATTCTAGGCAGGGATCCCAAGCCATCCCTGCCTCTGCCCATTCCCTCCCTACTATCCTGCTCAATAGCCATCCCTCCCCCTGCCCTGGTTATGGATCCCTCACCAAGAACCAGTTGTTCTTGGTTTGCATACTCTGCTACCATAGTCCATTCTGCTGGTTTGTCTTTCTGAACCTGTGTTTCTCTGTTGTTGATAGGCTCAGGGTATTCATATACAGTGCTTTATGTCATTGCACTATATATCTGGGTCTGGAGCAGGTTCATCTCCAGCCCCCTAGAGCAGCCCATTGGAGTGTAAAGCATAGGATCTGATGCCAGGGTAATTCAAATTGGTTGGTTGTATAGTGATGGTTTTGGAGAAACTATCTGGGATCCAAACTTGAACCTTGGGGATAAACTTTAAGCCAGTCAGGAGCTGTGTGTAGAGTGGAACAGTAGTAAAATGGGTTGTTTGACAGGATTTTGATCCCTGGGGGCTAATGGACTGTACTGGGGGTTCTTTACAGATATAGGCTGCTGTTGATAATGCCAGGTGTTTTGGACTAGGGCTAGTCTGGGTGGGGATTGGGTCTAGCTAACACCTGCTTACCTTGGCCTCAACTGTTCCCACTGAAAAGCCTGCCAGCCAATTTGACCAACTCCTGCTCAGGTTTCAGTCTCCCTAACTATTCTTTAGGATGCATTGATCACGTTTAAACACAGAACCTCAGTGGCTGAAAATTTACTATTGAGGCTTTGAGCTCACATCAACAGCCACTTCTCCGGAACAAAACCACATGATTAACCGCTGGGAATCTAGACAGTGAATCCAGGGCCGTTTTGATACCAGGGGCAGCACAAAAAATCAAATCAGGACAACAACCAAGGAATCATGGTAAGCCACAAATCAAACAGCACAAATTGAGAGTGGCTGCAAAGCAGATGAGAAAGGAGAAAAGCAAAAAAAGGGTGGCTAAAGGTTTTATACTAAAAATCAGGGGGGAAGGGCAACAAGGGTAGAACTGTACAGAGGTATTGCAGAATAGCAGCATAAAAAACTGGGCAAGAATGAGTGATCAAGCGTTGCAGGAGCTTTGGAAGCCTTTACAGCACTTGATTCACCAGTTGCTGGGACCAAAGAGGTTGGTTGAACGTTCAAAGCAAAATTGAAGACCCAGACCCTCAAGTGGAGGAAATTGCCAACAATTGCGTTGAAACACTGCCTTTCAAGATGCCGGCCATACCACAGATTTATTTTGAGCATCTTATAAAAAACATAAGACTGTGATATAGGGCTTACAGTTCAAGGCACATACTTTTTCCATGGTGTCTGTTGGGGTAGACAGCCTGGAGATGCATGAACATCTCAAGCTAACAAAGTGCCCCAGAAAGGATGAAACCAGGATGCTAGTACAGCTAGTAGCGACAACCTTGGCAGGGCCTGTAGAAGCCCCCAAAAAAGAAGTATGTGAATAAGGAAGACAATAATAGAAACTCATATTTTCTTACCTGTCTATATAGAAAATATTGATGGCCTTTGCAAAAAGTCAGGGTCCCTTACATCCTGGCAACGTTTACGCCAACCATGCCAGCCATATGGGCAGGAAACTGGCGCTACTGCCTCCTGATGTGTGTGAGCTTATGGATCAGATAAAGGTAACTTTGCCATGTTGAGGAAAGCTCTGGAAGACCTCACACACAGTAATTGGGCATCTGAATTGGCTGTTTAAGCCTATAAAAATGCTCAAACGGTCTTCCTGAACTGGAGGGCCCTTGTAGAGTTTACAGTGTAAGCTTAATTGATCTTTTTTGGGTTGTCCTGGTGAAACTCACATTAAAAATTACCTGAGACGGGCTGGGGCTATAAGGGCACTTACTTCTACTTTCCGGTGGAGCATGCCCTATCTTACTTGTTGGAGAGCTTTTTAAACACAATTTTGGTATTGGTTGTTGCAAACACAACAGCCATTGAAAACCTAAAATCCTACCAAAAGACTTTGACCTGGAATGGAGCAGAGAAAGTAAAGGGGTTCTGATGACCATGGAGACAACCTTCAGAAAGATCAAGCACAAAATAGTTAGCATGGTATACATAATGTGTGTGAATTTATATGGCTTTGCTAGGAAAAGGCTTTATATAATGGTTTATATGAGGTTTTTATTCTACTTCAGAAAGGGGCCACTGTCAAGGACCAAGACAGGGTTCTAGTTGGGATTGACAAGGCCAGACCTTTGCTGAATGGCAAGAAGATTGTCCAGGGATATGAATTAGTGGCCCATGTAATACAGGACACTCTGGTACTGGTTGGAATATACAGGTTTACATCCCCCCATGAAAATCTGCCCTCCCACTAGCAGGCAAGGATATTTTAATCACAGTGTATCTGCTGTCTACAGTATAAGATGGAGAGCATGGGCCATCTCTATTGTCGGGTGGTTCATATCAAATAGCCCACCACAAGCACCAATAAATTGTTTTATTGCTTGATAATATATATCAAAATCTTAATTAACCTACTTATCATAAGTAAACTTCAAACAACTCCTTAAAGACATGTTTCAAGAGCAAAAGATATATAGCCCAAGTTTTATACTGCATATTTAAAATGGCTCTTGATTAAGGTTATCATATACCTCGAGAGATTTAATTTCTCACTTTTGATTAGCTTTACCTATCCAAGTGCTGGAGTGAGCTGGACATATGCCTTTTGCTTTACAACCAAGCGTTTGGGGCATCCACCACAGGCTATGATAAAATAGGTCAACTTGAAGTTCAAGGGTTGAGCCTGTGTGTCAATGGCTCCAGATTCTTTGACTGTAAGCTTGGCAATTCTTGAGTATGAAACAACCATCAATAGATTTGAACATATTAAGAATATAGGATAAAGGCGTAAGATACAGAATATCCAATAACATCAATACAAGGGACAGGGACGTCCTTTCAATCTTTGGGCAGCTATCAAGGCACATGGGAGCGTACAGTTCAGAACCTGCATAGAACTTAGCCAATACCTCAGCGGAAGGGTCAGGACCCACCCAGCAGCAGATCAGATAAGCCCTCCAACCTAGCTGGGGTCTCCCACTCAACAACCCGCTTGATACACCCAAATACCTCCTCAATCAGGTTTAGGGACAATGAACATGGGGGAAGAAAAATTATGCGCTTAGGCGCTGGGGCAGATTGGTGTGGCCAATTGCCACACCAGTCTTGATTGTTGGATGTCCCAAAGAATACACTGCCCCTGTAGTGCCCAGCATCATCCAGTACAAAACCTTGGTGGACCCAAGGCTAGGGCGCCTAAGCTGCCCCTGTACTAACCAGAGAAACTTGGGAAGGTCCTGGTATCCCAGGATCCTTTTGGACCAAGAAGAGCCACCATAAAGCTGGCTGTGGCAGGGACCCGTTCAATCCAAGATACCCCATCTTTACACCTCTGAGAAATAGCTGCATGGATTGCACATAGACAAAACAACTGCTGATCTATTGGTAGAATATGATCCAGCCATCTCTTCTTCTTCAAGAGCAGCATACACCACTGCAGAGCTTTGCTGGGCCAGGGTATTGGCAGGGCTGTTACAGGTATAGAAAGATAACCCAAGTTTTTCCAAAAAGCTGTAGCCTCTTGGCATGCTATAGGGAAAATGAATCAGAGCCTCAGCCTCAAAAGCAGGCTGGGCTATAGAGGGTACACTTTCCAGGTCAAGATGGCAGCTTTGGTCAATAGCCTGGTGACCAGCCCATCTTTACTCTCTGGTGAGAGGGTTGGCAAGTGTACCGGTTCCTTGGCTTTTAGAGCTATCTGGTGCTGAGAGATTTGTTGAAAGCTTTGTTGGCTTATTTTAGATACACTCCAACTAAAACCTACTGCCCTCTAGGGGTTGCCAGTTTATGTATTGACTTAATAGGGATAGGGCCCTCCATGGTGGGGAGGGCCTTCTAGGCTGACTTTTTGGGTACAGTTAGATCTGGATCCTGCGCAGTGACTGACAGGCAAGGCATAAAAACCTTTTGTGGAAGTTTGTGACCTCCTTTGATATCTTATGCTGTACCAAGGCTCTATAAAAACTTTGGATTTTCATTACTTATCCTTGCTGACATCATTTGCGTAGAGCTCAAGTATAAATTGATTTTCTGGCTGAACACTTAAAACCATGCTTGTTGAGATTGACTCCTGGTGATAAACTGGGCTACCCATCAAAGAAGTGAGCCCAGCTTCCTTGGGAAAACTGGGTTAGATGTGACAACTCTGGTAGACTGCTGGGTTGTCTGAAACCCTTGGAATTATGCTCTTCTCCCCCTGACCTATATATCCTGGACAGTGTTTTGTTCCTGTGAAACCTCACTGTTATCTGACATACCACTGCCTCCTCCCTGATTAGGTGTTAGGGCTGCGCTGGCCTTGGGTTCTGGCCTATGGAGCCTCCCCATCCTTGGCTGCATGGGTATTCAGCTGGTGTGCTCCTTCTGACTTGCTATGGAATAGGATCAGAAATCTAGCCAAGTCAAGATACAACCTAGTTTTATGGGTGCTTCCTGTATGAATAGCATTATTTAAATAGGTTGCTCAAATCAGCTGCAGGTATATAAGTTATTTTGTATTGATAAGTTGTGCTTGAGTTTATTTAGTCAGATCCAGGATCCCTGAATCAATCCCTGAGGGTTTACAGATCTTATGATGGATCTAAACGCCAAGAACAGTGTTTATATTATCTATGTTTTGGGTCATGGGCTTTATTTTTGGTTGTTAATCTCCCTTTATACACTAAGTTCCTACATTGGATATGATTCTTGTTTGCTGGTTGGGCTGATATAGCGTTTTTGCTCTTGATTTGAGCTTTGGCTTGCTGCTTGAATGGAGCTTGTCACCGATTTATATGGCGAATTTGATACATTTGAGGACAGTTTGAACTGTTATGGGGTGATTTAAATGTAATTCTGTGACATGTACCTTTATCACTTTTTCTTGGTGTCTGAGGTGTGTGTTGCAGTACTGGACGGTTTTTTCTATTAACGCCCCCGAGTCCCGGCTAACTATGGGGATATCTTATACGGGTGCTTGGGCTCTGCTTGCATCTGGGTTGCTTTTGCTTGGCGCCAGAGCTGGGAACTCTGGGAGAGCTGATGGGTGATAGATCAGTGGTGGAGTTGAGGAGTGATCGTGGGTTGGAAGTGGGAACTGTTCCAACCCCAGTTGGTGTAGCTTTGTATGGCTTTTGATAAGTTTGGTTTAAAATGTTTACAGAGAATATAGTTAACCCGGATCAGTTGGGTAATCGATATAGTGGTTAGTATGGTACAAGTATGTTATAGAATTGGGATACAGATATATCTCTAAAGATTTTTCGACTGAGTATTTGCAGTGATATTTATAGATTTCTAATTACCCTGGGAAGGGTAAAGTGCTAGTTAGGATAGTAGATCTACATAAAGATATATCCGATTTTTTTAAAAAAAAACTTGCAGATTTAAACATTCAAAAATCAAGCTACTCGGACAGTTGCTTCATCGACTGTAGAGTGAAATAAAGTTCCTTAAACCAGCAGCAATTATATCGGTTATATTGCTTAATAGGATTAAAAAACTTTGAATTGCTGACCAAATAGTGAGTTGATCGCTTTAAAAAAGGATACTTCATTTGTAACCCCAGTCAGCTCTTTAGTTAAAGTATTCATACACTTGTCAGTACTGGGAAAGCATTGGGTTTAATAAATCTGAGATATCATTCCTGAACCACTTTGTGGGTTCTTGATCGTTTGCTGTGATGCTTCGACTTCCTTTGGCTGTGGTGGGACTTTTCCTTGGAGGATTTCTTGCGGCGGTGGGACTTTGACTTTGCCAAGATTTCCTCTTCAGCCTGGAAAAGTTCCTCGGGAACGTAATCTTCTAAAGCCCCGTTGCCATGTTCTTTAAAACTCTCTTGGGCCTCGTCAAGAGGTTCATCGGGGAAGCGCTCCACGGCATCCTCAAAGGTTTCGTGGTCATCTTGATCAGTCGGCTCAGGTAGGGTTCCTTCAGGTGTGTTGTAAGTCTCGTAGGGAAATGCCTCCTGTGCATCTTCATATGACTCTTCTTCCTGTTCGCCAGGGACGTATTCTTTTACAAGTGCCTCGTATGCCTCGCTAGAAGCCTTTTCGATGGCTGCTTCGTTACTAGATGTCGGAGCATACGATTCCTTGATCGGTTCTTCTACGGATTTAGAAGCGTAGCTTTTTTCAACAGCATCACTGGCTACGGCAGAAGTGGGGGTTGGCTGTTTAACCGCAGCATACTTTGGGCGGGAAGGAATGGGACATGCAACTTTACTGCACCCGCTAGAATCTGCAGGGATAGCAGAACCTGCCACCAGGGCGAGGGCAAGAGCAGCGATCGAGTAAGCGCACTTCATTGCAGGTCTCCGTTGCGTTTGATCCTATTTATACTAATCGAGGCGAAGCTGTGGCATCAAACGCGTACTTATTGCAGATCCCTGGTTGGCGATCATCCAATCGCTTCTCGGATGTTCCAGCATTGCAATGTTAATGATTTGATTAAATATAAATGCTCGGATGTCATTGCTTGGACCAGATACCTTAGATTTAAATTTGCCATCAAAAACCAAAGTAGCCGACATTTATTAGCTGGCAGCGTTTAAAATTTTAAAAATCAAAAACCAACTGGTAGAATCCATCATTACTACTCGGACAATTAAATATCACCGAGGTGTGCATTTAATGACTATTGGTTTATAAAATATTTAGAGTTAAAAAACATAGCGACCCTTTAATACTGAACCAGCCCCAGAGTAACCTGCTCATGCCAATAGAGGGTGAAGCCAGGTTTTACTAAACCCAAAATACAACCTCTTTTCTCAAACTTTGCCTGATGTCCAACCACTTTTAAGATAAAAATAAACCCCAACCTATAGATACCCTATTATATTCCAGAGAGCTCACAAATGCAACAAAAGAATCATTCCATCAGAACACATAATTTAATCAATATTCTAATGGAAATTACGCCCTTTACTGCAGAAATATTCTATAGTGCTATTAAATATCAACCCAAAGATAAATAAATAAGCCTAGCATGTTTATCACCACCATACCAGCTAAAATTACCAGAAACCATTCTATACTTTAAACAACCCTTAATTCTAAATAAACATACCAATCATATCAAAAATTTTGAAGTCCAAGACAATATCAGTTGAATCAACTATAAAAATATAGCTAGATCTAACACCTAGGGCCAATATCAAATCTCCAATGTATCTGTCTATTACATATGACCTCATAACTCTCTGCTTCCATTCTCTGTACAACTCCTTGATAGTTCAGCTACTTGATAATAATAAACGTGCACCTCTGTATTGGCTATATCCTAGAACATAACTGCTGTCATATTTTGCTCCAACTGAAGGGTTTTTAACCTATGTAGGGAGTGGATCTAAGCAAAACTCAGTTGTGATATGTTTAACCTGGATTCAAGTAATAAACTTCTCCCTATTTCTCTATTTATTTAGGCACTGTAAAATCTTGAGCCTCAATATTCAATCTCTATTTGAATTACCTTCTTATTATCCCATAAACTTTTAAATTACCCAACCAAATCTTACCAAACCAGCCAAGTGTATGGCAGGACTTGTTTCTCTATGCCACCAAAAGCTGATACCAGTTTGCATAAAATAAAAGAAGCCCCAAGCAAGTCAGATATAAATTAGTAATTCATTGCTTATCACTAACCATACCAAGGTCTCTTCCAAGCATCTATTACACTCCTTTGATTGGAGTGAAGGGCTCAATTAAAGCAAACAGATTTATTGTAAACCTCTTAATTAAAAAAGGTATCATAGGAGGTTCTGAGCTAAGCTAATCCAGATCCATGACAATTACCTTAGGTCCATTCACACCACCACGCCTATCACATCATCATTTATTACTCCCTCTCCATAAACCATTCCCCAATCAATGACCTGACTACTGAATAGTTGCTGTAACCCTGCCACACCCTCATGTCATACATGATCACCCATCCTAACCCCTAAAACCAACACTACCCAGATAAGCCCCAATATGTACACAGATATCAAGTGGATACCCACAATACTACAAAATTACCCCATCTGCATATCAAACAGACCATCAAACTCTCATCAATCCATCCCTCTATCTCATTCCATATACTTCAAGAAGTAATAAAATCAACCCACCCAACCTTCATAAGCCAGGGCTGAGGTACTTTTAAGCCTCTCTAGGGTTCCCAGTCCAGCACATCTAATTGGTACATCAAAAAGATTTAGAAAGTCCATGCAAGGCTTGCAGGCAACCAATGTACCACTGATAAAGTTTAGCCCTAGAAGCCAGGGGAAACTTGACCCAGGGGATGGACCAATCATAAGACCAACCCAGATCAACCAAATCCATCTTAGAAGTGGATAAGGATGAAGGGGACATCCATGATTTTGAAATAGATGGGTTGATAAGCCCAGTTCAGGGATCCCAAAGCCATCCAGCCGTGTCAGGAAGTCTGAGTAGGATGAATAGACTATACAATGATTCACCACTCATCATTCAGAGGGACACATGGGCAGCATCCTGCTATCAACTCTGGTTGAACTAAGCTCACACTATATCAAGAGCTTTGGAGCCATCAGATAGCAACCACATGTTTTGATATTGATCCTGATCAAGGTAGTATCTCGATTGGCCCCATCAACCAATCTCAGATATATGGTCTCAGAGATATTAAAAAATGTTCTACAAACCTTGCCACAGCCAAACTCAAATACATCAGGGGGATATCAGGATCCCTCCTAAGTAGGCAGGTCAATATTATCAATGCACAATATGCAGATTATGCAAGAAAGTGCTCATACTTGCAGGCTGAAAGAATATAGGCAGCATGGCGCCAGACTGCGGGGGTAACTCCAATGCAAGAAGCCTCCTAATAGATTAGGATCCCATGCTGGCACAGAATGAATGCTTGACTCTGGGGGTTGACGCTAGCAGCTTGGGGAGCAAATAGGCTGGCTAATAAGAGTCAGAAACGCCAGACAATGATCCTGGCAAGAGGGCTGAACCCCTATAAAGAGAGCCCTCCTAATAATGAGATGATCAGAACAACTCACCATTTATAGATAGAGAATTCATAACTATATCCTGGTGTATCACTACTAGCTGCCACCTAGTAGTCAGAAGTAACCAATTGAGAGCGTGCCTGGCCATCTGCTTGCAGTATTGCAAAATTCTCTGACAGGCTAGGCAAGGAGTTGCCAGCCCGCAGAGCCTTAAGACTTGATTGATAGCTGCAGATTGCTGCCATACAATCTCATATCAGCAACGTTATAATTACAACCAATAAAAATAATTCAATCAAGACACAGAACCTTGCTGATATGCGGTCCAGTTTTAAATCAATGTGGTGGGAAGGGGCCTGGGGGAGGCCAAGTTTATCCTGCACAGCTACCTCTACCAAGGCTGAAAATACAGCTTAAAGTGTTTAGGGAAATGGAAGGGTCTTCTCCAGGTGAAGTAAGAACTGGTAACCGCTGTGAAATCAGCTCATTGATAGTTGATCCCCAAATAGGTAGACCCCTTGGTGTTGTTTGCGTAAGCAAGCAAGCAAGCTAGCTTTCACAGGTGATCCTAGGTGCTGAACTTTAAACCATAGCTAAGGGTACTGGCAGCTAACCCAGTTCAATAACCCAGGTTGTTCAGGGACTGATTTGTGAAGTGATTTATATGGATTTACTACCAAATTATAGCCACTGGTGATTGACTCTAGGGTGAAAGTGGCCAAGCCAACCCTTTTCAAACTGATTCTAACTTTGTTAATAAATATACTTACACCACAATTTTCATTGTTTACTATAATAAATTTATTACCAATATCTGCAGCTGTAGATTAGGCGCCCAAGCACCACTATACCCAGTCTAGTATGATATACATGAATCAAGTACCTTTTTTACATAAGATCTGTTCTGGATACCTAGATCAATCAGCAGTATTAAATCATGCTTGGGTCATTAACAGGGCACATACAGTTTGTTGAAAAAGATAAAGTCAACCCCCTGTTCAATAGTATACACAGGTCACCTATGGTCTTATCATCTATCAACCCAGAGGCTCAGATTTAAGCTTAAATCAATATGTGCTGCATTAAAGGCGCTGAATGGCTGGCACCCACCAAATCAACCCTTATCTGGGTGGCTAGAACAGTGAGCTTCTTAACCTTCTAACACTCACCATGGTAAACAAAGTGTTCCCAGCTCTGCGTGGCATAGTACTATCACTGATGAACACCTTTTTGTCCATATACCTTTTTAACTCTTGCTTTTTGTTTTTTATGTGGTTAAAGAGCCCCTGCCTTTTGCTGAAATTTTGAACTGGTTGTTGATTTAAGCAATATTTATGTAGAAGCTTGGGGATTTAAATCTTATGGGCAGCTTTGGGAAAGCTGAAAGTGAGAATCAAGATATATTTTTCCTTGGCAGTAAGCTTTTGGGGGTTCTTGGGCTGGTTGATTGTGCCATGTTTGACACTTCATATTGTTGGCTGGTAACCCAAAATAGACCATTTCTTTTGAATAAAGCAATTTTTTCTCCTCAGCTGCATTTTGTCATCCCTGTAACACTTTTGAATTTATATGCCTTGTGTTCCACTTTCAACAACATTTCTCTGCTGGTCCGTCCCAAAATGCTACACTGGACCTAGCCTCTAGGCAGTTCTGCTAAATAGACAAAGATTTAGCTTTATGGCCTTGATCTGTTTACTTCTTCATTACATGTTGCTTTATTTAGCTTTTGATCACTTTTTTGACATATTTTATGCTTTCTTTACTGCTATTCTTTCTAGTAAATATGCTGGTTTAACCTGGATCTAGCAAGCCATCTAAGCAACCAACTTGTACTGCCCTCCTGCAAAGAAGTCTACCTCTCCACCAAGGCAATCCTGAAGAGCCAAAAAGGCTAGAACCTCTACCCCCAACATTTACCTCTCCCAACATGCCTCCAATAAAGCTGATGATGGTTTAGATGATAACTTCCTTTATAAGTTAGAGGGCAACTCTGATTTATCAACCAGGGCTGCAGGAAGAAGAGAAAGAATGCCAAGGATCTTTTAACTCCTAGTGTGAATAAAAAACTGACTTCCCATCATGCCACAAGGAACCCCTCCTTGGCAACTGTGGCAGAGCTGGCTGTATGGATGAGGAAATAAGAATCCAAAAAAATAGTCAAGTTATAACTTTTTAAGATTTCATAATGGCTTTATATAAAAAAGTAACCACCCTTTGTTGACTTTTCAATGTGAGATCTGGATAAAGGTTATTTTTATCTCCATAGCAACAGTTGATCCCTGATGGGATGTTTTAACCTAATTCTGAAGTTTTAAAAAGACTTGGCCACTTTCAGATCCTTGCTTTTGAAGCCTCACCTTTTCATCCATACTGACACTTTTGCCACAGTTACCCCTCCTCCCAGTGGCTATTCCCTCTGATCCCCAGCCCACTATCTCCAAGAAGATACTGGGATTTATTAAAAACTGTTTAAGGCTACTGGTAATGCGGCTCAGCACCACTGGTCATCTTAAACTACCCCAGTGTCAAGAGTGAATTCAAAGCTCCCAAACACTTTCCCCACCGTTTTCTCATCATGTCAGTCAAGTGCAGCCCTGGCTTTGCTGGTAACAGTTACGTTTAAGTGGCAACCTCCAGAATTAACTCGTACAGAATGGAACATCCTCCATGTCAACAATTTCAAAAATTGTTTTTGCTTTATCTTTTATAATTTCAATTAAAAGCTCAAAATAAAAATCAAACATTGCTTCTATTATCAGTGTCAATTATTTAATCAAGAAAGAAATAATTTTTGCTATTGAAAATAAGAAAAATATTTTTTAGAATTGTCAACATGGAGGATGTTCCATTCTGTATGAGTTAATTCTGGAGGTTGCCGTTTAAGTTGCTTTGATAAGAAATTGCCACCAGGATCAAGCAATTTTATGCCAGGAAAAGGCTTGTGAAGCCCATCTTAACTCAGGGCTGGGAAAAGGTTGCAGTCAAGAAGGAGGAGCAATCTTTTGAGCCCAATAAACATATTATCACAAGAATGCTCAATTGGTACCTTGTTCAGATAATTCCTTCCTATTTCCACCTCTACACGTTTGGTCCGGCACCAAGGCCCTCAAGCATCTCAATCCCATCAGCATTAAGCTGACAATAGCTCAAAGACATCTAGTCAAATATATAAGCAAAAGGCGCACCACTGCCAATCTCCATCCTTCCTTGGCCTCTGATACTCTTTCTGGGCTTACCTTCACACTCTAACTCAGACAGATGCCAAGTGAAGAGTGTTTCCTTCTGTATGATATCAGACCAACTTTAAAGGAGCACATCACCTGGTATATCACCCAGAAGAGCCTGCTAGAGCCAAAAGAGGCATCAAACTGGCTAGTTGATGATGCCTTTGCTACCTGCCCCTGGATGTTCTACCATCTCTGGATGGTCCATGCCCAGATAGAAATCCCCAAGATTTCAATTATGCTCTTCCTTTTTCCTGGGGCCACTAGGGCCATCTACACCAGGACTTTCCAAATCCTCTGCTGCAAACTTTCTGCTCTGCCCTTAGAAGACAATGACAAGAAGACCCTGTCCCACACCCCACCAACAAGGACCATGTCACCCTGGACATGGAGGGAAAAGGTAAATCTTTGTTCTCTTGGACTGCATATATGTATCATGGACTTTGATCTTGCTCAGTTCAATGCATACAAGCGGCTATTTAACAGGGAAGTACAGGGGTGCCACTTCAATTACTGCCAAGCAGTTGCTAGCAATTTTCAAGCCAAGAATGATCTCAGTAGGTTGAGCCGCAGGGATTCTTGGACACCTGCAAATTTGTGCAAGAACATTTTAATCCCCTGCTGTTTTTAAAGACAGAACACACTGTGCAGGGGTTCAAGGCTCTCTTTAAGGACCCTACACAGTTAAGAACACAGAGCTCAGGCCTTCTTGGGGTACCTTGAGCTCCACTGGATAGGTAAGGTTGTCACTCAAAGGCAAGGCCAGAGCCAAGGCATCCTTAAACACCTATTAAGCAGCCATTAATGGGGGCTGAAGATCAGTTCTGATATTGAGGCCTACCACCAACACCTCAAGTCCAACTTTAGAGTTCACCCCAAGATACACAAGACCTTGCCACCTCCAGAGTAATCAGGAGAAAGAAATATCCAAGCTGCAAGTTCTGGCCAACCAGGCCCTTCCTACCAATCCTTTCATGAAGCCCACCCTATTCACCAGAGCCATCCAGACTACTACTAAGGTGTAGTACAGGGCCTCTGAGCCCAAGCAGAAGCTTGATTTAATTGTGACTGCCCTGATGAAAGGGGTAAAGATGAATGAGGCTAAGAATCCTGAGGAGTGAACCTTGCCTTGCTCTTCCAATATATGGGCTAACTCAAACTTTTACAGCTTTTAGATATTTACATGGTGTTAACCCTTTAGGTATAACTAGTAAGCTTGATGTATGATTTCAAGGTTTAAGTATATGAGATACTGTATGCTTTGTATCAGGATTTTTAGAGGTTGGCTTAAAAAATTTGACCAAATGTTGCATGGCACAGCTATTCAGCCTAAGATGTTCTGATCCAGAAATGCAGAAAACCTGGCAGCAGAACTAATTGATCAAAGACCAAATCACATACTGGCACTAACAAACCCCATGCTCCTAATTAATCAATAGAGCATACAGATATTGGGCAATTAGTTACTTCACTTCAACTGGCACTTAAATATGAATCCTATTATATTACCACTATACACTTTAATTAAGTCCTAGAAAAAGAGGGATGTTGTATGGACTGTCATATGCTTTACATTTAGAAGAGTCCATTATGGATTAGGCTATCAGGACAAACACTATAAGATAAAATGACCCTAAGCCTATTTTATTTGGATATCTCTAATTAGGTAAAAAAATCATCTCTGTGTAAAAGTGGCCAGATGCTGGCTAGCTAGACCTGGGTATTGGCCCAGGTAGACAACAAATTCTGCTTGGCCAAGGGATCCAGTTGTACAGCATGTCTAGAACAGACACATAAATCCAAGAAAGTTGTCAAGCAAGATTTTTTCAAAATCCACCCCTCAAGGTTGAGCCTGGTGCTCTTTTACCCCAATGTACTTCAGTCTTTATCTTAGGGTTGTAAGATAACCTTGAAAATAATGCTTGTAATTGAGTGAGCCTCATTATTGATCTATGGATATAGATTAGTATTTCATATCTGTATCTATTAGACTTTACAATGGAGTTTAGTCTATTCTATCTCCAATTAACTTCCTCTAATTAAACTCTAGTAGAAGTACAAAAGAGTATAATTTTGTGATAAAATATAAATTCATATAGTAATATATAGAGTCAGAACCATGAACCTTAATCCAGAAGTAAGAAGAAATTTCCTAAATCCTCTGGGCCTTGGTCCCTGGCAGGCTTGTTACTTCTAATGACTACAACAAACTATTCTGGGTGTGCAGGTTGCACCAAAGCCACATGTCTCCCTGTAGGTTACTGCTGTCAGAAGGCTTAGGATATCTTCTTGATGGATGATGAAATATTACAATTCACAGATTTCTGGCTATGCCAAAGTTGAGATAAATATGTTGTGTTACATTTAACTTTACCTTTAATTTTATATAGGCCCTGACATTTTTGCCATATTAAATAGGGGATATCAAAACCCTAAATCTAAGAAGTACAGTAATAGTTCATAATTTAATGTTTTTTAATTATATATTTTTATTTATAGGCCTTGAAAAAAGCAATTGTTCAAGTAAATCTTTAAATAACATATTGAAAAGGCTATTTGTGGCCGTACAACAGTCACTGTTGAGTATTTAGCCAAATAGATACTCCAAAATATCAAGAGGTTCTTTTTTAGTGTTTATTTTATATAGACAGGGTTGACAGGAATTCTTCCTATAAAGATTCCTGGAAACTGGGTATCTATATTTAGTAAAAGAATAGAATATGAGTTGTCAGTTAGGCCGTACCAACTGGCAAATTTGAGGCAGGATTGGCCAAATTGATATTGGAGACTAGGTGTCTCAAACCAGTTAATTAACCATGTAGGTTGATTGATACCCAAGGTAAAAATAAAAACTGATAGGGGATTCAAACCTTGGATTTTTTAAACCAAGCTATAAGTCATATGTCAAGCTTAACAAGTGTGCTACATTTTTTTAGGAGAACACAGGTTTATTAAGGTTCAGAGACATCATTTAAAAGGAAACATAGCTGTGGAGGGGGAATTGAGGGCTACCAGAGGAAAGGATAGCAATCTGCAGGCCCTCTGTTTCCCTGTCTTTCCATTGAATGACTCCCTCAACTATGAGGTGGGATGAGTCAACAATGGTATCCATAATCTTCCTGTTCTCAGGAATTGTGTGAAAAAATTTGTCTGTAAGGATCATAGTTAATGAGTGCACCAAGCTGAGTTGTTAAGGTGATGGTTTGAGTTAGTGATTATATGCTGTATAATAGCTGACTAATCCAGTATCAAGCAAAGATTATCTGCCATATAATTAATGGTTTTCACTTGTGAACTAGTGTTATTTCACTGTATAATAGGTAATTATATGGGGTGTATTTGCTACTATAGTATAATTTATAATAGTGATTATACAGCATGTGATTGGTCAGATTTTTTCATAATGACCTGTGGTCTTTTGGCGTAAATTAATTAGCTGCAAAGTTTAATGAAGCTGATTTATAAGGGTCCAATTAACAGAAAAAAAATGTCTAAAAACAGAAAAAAATACCTGGGTATTTAGAATTAATCAGCTGGTTCCTAGTTGGAACACCAAAAGCTTGGATCTGGAATACACAGATTCCACAAGGTTTTGACACCAGACGCTTGGAATGCTTCAAGCCAAAAAAAATCCAACATAAGGAACCAGGTAATTCTGGAAGGAAATAGGCATCTTTTCATAGATTGAGAAAAGCAGAGATCTTTTAGGTAAAGATCTGGATTGGATGACATCAATACATCCTAAATTACATGATGAGAATCAAAGCTGATTTCTGAATCAGAGGGGTTTTCAGTAAAATATGCCCCAAATGGTATATAAGCAAAAACAGCTAAATTTTAATAAAGATATATTGACAATTTTGACGCTTTTCCCTCAATTACTTTTTCAGTTATTATATCTTTTTTATTATTATTTGAAAGGAAAAAATTTAGAGTACTTTGTGTGGAAACCGCTGCTTCCAAGAGAAAAATCCTACAATTTCTCTGGAGGAAGCTTGGGCAAGTCTGGGGGTGACAAAGACTGTTCCCCAGGAGTCTTTGGTGGAGGTAAAAGCTGTGTTCAAAGAATTATACTCCAATTGCTTTGCAAAAGAAGGAACCCAGCACAAGGGAATTAGATTTATGTGTGGGGTTTGTGGAGATTTCTGGTAGGGTTTGATGAGATCTTGCAGCAGATGAAAAACGCTGCAAACTGAGAGATTGAGACTCTCAAGTCAATATAAGAGAAAAGTGTGGAAATAATGGCCCAATGGTGTTATGACAATAAGGTGTTATCACAGAAAATTTCCTCCTTGGAGGTTAAGCTTGCCAAAGCTTTATCCTGGGAAGGTTCTAGTAAAAAGAGTCATCCAGGAAATGAGAATGGTAAGTTTGAATGGTACAACCTGGATCTTTTACACTATGATATTGTTATAAAATCTTTTATTACTCTCTCATTAAGTTATATTTCCAAAAAATGAATTATATAATAAGTAATAAGTGGTAATGAGACTTAATAAATATTTTAAACTATGATCAACCCTTTAGTTTTCCAGAGGGACCTCCCCCCCTAAAACCACATAATATACATGAATATAAACAACCACTAGAATTAACTCATAAAGCATATGAATCCTCTGTGTAAACATTTCTCAAAAAAATTCTCTTATTTCCATCATTAAAGGATAGGTTTATATAGCTTCAAAATTAATATTGATTATATAAACTATATAGCTTTAATTTTGAGCCTCTAAGTAAAAAAGTAAAAGATAAAGCAAAAAATATTGAAATTGTCAATATTGATAATTTCTTATGCTGCATGAGTTAATTTTGGTGGTTGCTAGAATATGTAGCATTTTACCAGCTGTACAAAGACCCTATTTAATTTTAATTTAGATATCAATATCTTCTAAATCTTCCCTTTTTCTTGTGTTTTATTGTTGAGATGAAGCTTAAGGAAAGCAAGATTAGAAGAGTAGTATGATTTAAATTTGGGTTTTATTTTAGAAATATAGTAGAAGTTATGAATTATGAATATGATTTTAATATTGATTCTAGTGATTATTGTTGGGAATGTCTTCTGGAAGTGGTCACTGTCAGGAATTTATACTGACTTTGTTCTACCCTGTCAATCTTGGCGGCCTGCCAAGTCATTAATTGGAGAAGCTTCTGATATATTACATGCAGGCTTAGTTGATCTGAGAAGCCTTAGTGTTATAGATTCAGATCACTCATTGCAAGAACAACCAGGAATAAAATGGCCTCCCAATTATAACTGGTTCCCAATTGGCTAGAGTTATTCTGGAATACTCTGGCAAACTGCCAGGTTAAAGAACATGAGTTTCTCTGAAGATCCTAAAGGTTTGTGATTGTTTTTCACTGGTAACCTGTTGGTTCCACTGCAATTTTTATGTTGGGAAGGTTGCTTGTGAAAAATTTACTATGCACTAAGAATAGTGTGTCAATTTGCCACCACCGCCGGCATGCTAATAGGTCACACATGACTTTATTACAGCAAATACCCTCACAAGGTACTACTATATTGAATCCCATGACTTTGCATGGATACCTGACTCTAAGGGGTTGATGCTGGCAGTCTGGGGATGGAAAGACAACCAAGCAAGAGTTAGATGCGCCAGATGATCTTATCCTGGCAAGAGAGCGCAAGCTCTATAAAAGCCCTTCCATTAGACTAATGGAAGGCAGACAAAAATACAAAGATCCTACTGTAGAACCTTTTCACAGTAGAATAATATATCTGATTCCAAAGACTGTAGTCAGTTCTTGAAGACCTAACCAAGCCGCCAGACTTAGAGCCACTTGGAATTTGCCTCCCTTGACATTGCTAGCTGTTTCACTGCCAAAAAAACCACAGACACCGCAGATAACACTTGTCTTCACAAAAGAAAATCCTCCTACAAATGACACATAAATTCCATATACTTAATAAAGCAAATTTTAACCAGACCACCAGGTCTGAGGGCAGAAGCAAAAGTTCTGATAGTCACAAATCAAAACAGAAATCAGGTTTTGTGCTATTAGTCAAGTAGTCATCATAATGTCAAATTTGGATAATTTTTCCATTTGGTTGCACATCAAAACTGCATGCAACCAGAAGTATTTATAAATCATTATCAAAGGTAACTACAAATTTATGAACTCCTTAACTAATCAGTATGGCTGTGTCAGATTTCGGACAGGTGGCTTCTTTCTAAAAAGGAGGTAGGAAATGCCAATTCAAAAACACTTTCTCAATTTACGCCATCTCAATTTACGCTATCTCAATTTTTGTAGTAAAAATGCCATTTCAATTTACAGCATTTTGACTAAGAAAAACAGGTTTTAAAATTTTAGATTTTTTGAACTCCAAAAAACCCAAATGATTCTCAGAAAATAGAATTCAAAAAAATTTCTAGGCTTAAAAAACCTAAGAATTTCAAATCTGCAATAAAAAAAGGGGTCAAATAGTAGCAACATAGTTGCATAAAGCACAAAAGTTAAAATATGCCCAAAAACAACTATTTTCATCTATTATAACTGTTAGGAATTTTGACCAAGCAATGATGCCAATTATGACAGAGCCCACAGATTGGGACTATTACAACCAAATCCATAAATTAATAGTACAAAATACAATGATACTAATTATGGCAGAGCTTGCAGATATGAATTGCAGCTACAAAACTACATAAATTGGTAGTATAAACTACATACATATTGGATCAGCATTAGTCTGCTGACCTGAGCCTTAAACTAGCCAATTATAAGTGCGGCCACGGTAATTAAATAAGACATGATTTGCCGCCATGGAACTTTAAAAATACACAAGCGCCGCGGCGCCGCCTAGAAATTGGATTAGGCGCCAAACTACTTTAACGTCAAGCGCTGCCGCGCCAACTGAAAATTATTGAAGGTGCCACTTTACTTTTACATCAAGTGCCAAGGCGCTGGGTTTGATTCCCCATAATCTCAAATTCCCATATTTATCACATTAATAAGCATTAAGCTTACAGTATGCCAGAGAAGTAGAAGGGATCCTGTAGTAATAAACTATTCCATGCCAGCAAGGATCACCGGTGCTGGGTGAAGATGAAAATATTCTATTGGTTGACATGCAATAAGCGCCAAACCTAGATTAACAATTATCCAAAATTGGGGCGTGTTAGAATGCCCTAGAAGACATTGCTACCAGCCCAGAGATTACCCTTGTAGAAGGTATAAGAATAATTAATTAAAATAAAACAATCTTTGAATCATCTTTATTTTATCCTTAATTTGGTTGACCTTTATCCTAATCCTTAAGTGCTTCTACGCTATCAGAAGCCATTGCTGGGCAATAATCATGGTTTTTTTCTATCCTGGCTCTTCTGATACAGTACTACTCATATCCAACATATGACTGTATTCTGGAAAATGTTCTGTGCCCTATAATATCAAATAATTGTGGTGCTGTAATGCAAAAAGCGCAACAATAACTATGATCTATACTTTAAAATAAGCAAATAATTGTAAAAAAATACTAAAGAAAGTCAAAAAAGATAAAATTAGAGGAAAGAAGAGATAAGATAAAGAAGATTTTATTGTGAAAGAGCTCAAACATTGGTTTACAGTGCTACTGAGATGGCCTAAAGATGTTCAAGCTTGCTATCCTTGGGATAGTAGGCAAGGACTACCTTGCTACTTTCTGTATACTTTTTCACCACTTTTGTCTGCTTTGGGGGTTGCCCTTGGACTTCATGCCAGCATGAAGAGGCAGGAAGCAATGGCCTTCTAGGCTTTCAAAGACACCATTTTTTTTGTTGAATTTGGGATTATGAACCCTAACCCTTTTAGCAAAATGACTATGCCACCCTTCAAGGGAAGAGGTGGTCTTGATTAACCCATCTTTGACCTGCTTATAGCAGCTCCAGGTGATTGAGTCACCACCCTTTCTATGGTGGCAAGCTCCTTAAAACACACCACCCCATTGAGTTTCATAATACTCTATGAATAGAGCAAAGGCTGCCTGGTTGGCAAGGATATAAGGATGGTGGAGGAAGGCGTCATAAAAGGTATTTGTCTCCTCCTTTCTCACAAGGGCAAGAGCAGCAAAGAAATTTAAGAGTCCTTGGCTTCTTTAGTGCCTTCACAGACAACCAGCTCAGGAAGTTCAGAGCACTTTTAGAGGTGGCAGCAGAGTGCCTGCCGGAAGTGGAAGTAGTATCCCTGAGGGGAGCTCTTGAAGACTCAAATGAAGGCATCTGCCTAAGCCTGTTTGAAATCCACATCCAGATATTTGTGATAGGAAAGGCTTTCTGGCTGCTTCCTAGTTGGGGTGGCTTCCTCTTTCTGGTACTGGGCCTTCTTCTTGTGCCCTTTAGTTTCCTTGTGCTCCTCTTCAATGATTGGGAAGATTTCATCCAACTTGGCCTTTAGAAGTGTAAGTGCACAGTAATAAGTGTTCTGCTTTTTTTTGGGAGGAAAAAGAAGACCAGGGGAAGATCTAGATTACCAACCTGCCCATAATGTTCCAAAAATGGCTAAATAGCTTTGGGCATGTGGAGAAAATTCCATCTGCAAGCCAGGTCTTGCATTTCAACAGGTTGTGCAGATCCTGGCTTGTGTAAAGCAAAAGATGCACTCAGGCGCATGTTGGCTATTATTTTAGAGAAAAGATCTCTATTCATTACAAGATAGTTTTTGCTCCTCAGTTAGGATCAACTGGTCAATTGAAAAACACTGATCAGAGATATGCTCTTAGCACAGAAGGCGTCAGTGAGATATCTCTGCAATTTGAGCTACCACCAACAGTGACAAATTAGGTATCATTTAAATTAAGGAGGGCATCATTGATGACCTCAGTGGTGGTTTAATCCTTGGTGGTTGGGATCACCTGGCAAAAAAACCTGCAGATCAGTTGATAAAGGGGATTGAAAGGTTTGGCGCAGTCATGGCCAGTAGTCATGACCTTGAACCTAGTAAACCCATAAGTGGTGAGCCTTACTGGGTACCCAACGTTATCACATTTGTAGTGATGTTGGCGGATGGGTTTCTTCCTGTCATTACAGCTGAAGCTATAACCCTTGTAGACAAATACAGCACCCTCTTTCTTAGTCATGATAGGGTAGCTGGCTGGATATGTTGTGGGGATAGCAAAAATGCCATTTTGATTACTTGTATTGTGGATGGTATTTAGATTCCATAGCTCAATTTGGTCATCTGCAGGAGCAACAGGCTCAGACTCCTGCTCCTGCTCCTCTTCCTCTTCAGGCCCTGAGGTAGGATCAGAGTGGCAATTGAAGTTGACTAACTTTTCCTGAAGATCTGAAGGGGAGTAGACAAAATAAGAGTGAGAAGGGGTTGGGCTTGTTTCCTTAGGCTCTGGTGAGGGCGTGAGTGTCTTAGGAGGAGCTTTACCCTTATCAGGCTGCTTTTTAGGGGTAGGTTTGGCCTTCTTGGCCTTGGGAGGAGGGATCTTGGACTTTGAGGACTTGGAGGCCTTGGGCGCAGCTTTGGTGGTAGGCTTGGGAGGCATCTAAAAGTGAATTAGTATCAAAGTATGAGCAACTTGAGGGTTTCTTTTTAAAAAATAAATAGTAATCTTTTTAATATAAAAGTAGTAATTATTTTTACATAGAACTGTAGAAAAAGCCTTAAAATATATAATATCAAATCTTCAATTTTTTTTGTAAAAATAAAATTTTTATTAGTAACACAAGTATGCAAAACTTTGAGTTTTGGCTGAAAACTTGCAGTCAAAATGGTGTTTTCAAAGTGACGTAATTGAGGTGGCGTAGCTCAAAAACATAGTACTTTTGACCATTTTTTATATTAAATTAACAAATTTCTGGTGGAGCTACCTTAACCAGGCCAAAGAGTAAAACTTGAATTTCTCAAAAACTAGCTTATACAACTGGAGTTAAAAAGTACCCAGTTGTTTAGAGGAGGTCAAAATATTTTTTTGAAAATTTTCATATGTTTTCTTACATTTTTTATTATAATGATTTTTAACGTCAAGTTGTACTTTTGAAAAGTAAAAAGCAAGAATTGCGGTGGAGGAATTGATATAGCGTAGCCTGGAGTCATATGTAATTTCCCCTTATTTTCCCCTATCCATTGTGCGCATTAAATCAATTAGGTGATATGAAACTTGGTGGAATTCAAAGTGATGTAAATCAAAATAATATAATCAACTCCTTCCATATTAAAATCACTATTAAAATATTTTATTAAGAAAACCCTTATCAACGTATCCATGTATAATAAAGTTATAAATTACATATAACAAAACTGGTTTTTTTTACCCAGCAATGATAATCACTAGAAGGACTATCATAGTGGTGTCTTTTTAGGTTGTTACTATTATAAGTGTCCTATATTAATACTATAGGCACATCTTATGGCTCTATACTACAGGCTTTATGTTAGTTCAGGTATAAGCTTATTTTAGTTAAAGATAAATAGTACAATTCAAAATGACGTAAAGTTGAGATGGCATAAACACGCCCCACCCTAATTGATTTCATATGTAAATAAAGTTAGCAAAATAAGATTTAATTAATCTAAATGAAGTGACAAAATCAAGATGTAGAAAAATCAAGATGCTGCATTATAAAGGTATATGTAAATTTTAACTATTTTATTGTTTATTTTATTTTTGTGATTCAAAATCACCCTTGCAAAAAACGCCATCTCAAATAAATTTAAGATGGCGTAAATTAAGGTGATGTTTTTGAAATGGCCTGTCCTACCAAAAAGGAGCCACCTGTCTAAATCCAGAAACAATTTTTAGAGATGCTTCTCAAAGAAGATTCTCAAAACTGTTTCCTAAAAGAGTAAATCTGGAATAAATATTTCTGGGATTTTTTAAATAAAAATTATATTTTTTGTCTTTGAATTTTAAAAATTAAAATGTTTTTTTGAAATTTGATTTTTTTCAAAAAAATTATTTTAGAACATATAATAAATAATCTCTAATTCCAGAAAGAAAAAAGCCTTCCAATACCTTCTTTTTTTTAAAAATTTCAGATTCCCCTAGATTGGGGGAATCTGAAAGAAGTAGACAGGGAAGGGACAACGGGATGGTAGGATACGCCATTTCAAAAACAGCACTTCAATTTACGCCATCTCAAATTTAATTCAAGATGGCATTTTTTCTTAGTGATTTCAAATCACAAAAAATTAAAATAAACAATAAAATAGTTAAAATTTACATATACTTTTTTAATGTGGCATCTCAAATTTACGCCATCTTGATTCTGTACTTTGAGTCAGATTAATTAAATCTTAGTTTGCTAACTTTATTTACATATTAAATCACTTAGTGTGGGGCATGTGTCAAAGCAGCAGGCTTGACCTGCTAGCAAGGTTCCAAGCAAGCGGGTTTGTGACCTGCAATCCAATTATCTGTCCACTTAAAGCCAGACTAGGGTGTCAACTCAAATTGCCAAATCCAACAATGTGAACAAATTATGATCCTTTATGGTTACTTTTTTTTTGGCGCTTGAATCATTACCAGGATCAAGCCACCCCCTTCACCATCCAGCTGTGTGATCAACACAATCATGCTCCTGTTATCCTTGATTCACAATGACTATATAATCACTATCTCTCAATAAAGTTTATTATCTAGCTTCTAAATATTTTTCCTTTGTAACTCTGCTAAAACAGCACAGTTACAAAATTTGTAGCACAGGTAGGTTGTCCATCCTACCTTATCTTGAAAAATTCCGCCTGTTGCTTGTACTTGCTGCGGCCAACAAATCCTTGATAGAATCATGTTTGGCCTCCTGCTAGACTGGACGCTGTACACGCCAGGTGCCAAGATACCTGATGGGCTCATACTGTACCAGAACACAGTGATTCTACTACCTGCCTTCAACACCATGGATGCACAAGGTTTCTTTCAGGCTCTCTCCTCTATTCTGCAACCAACCAACAAAAAACACCATGTCTGCCTACATGGCCCAAAGACTGTAAAGCACTGCCTTGGAACCTTTTGCCAGGGCCAAAAACAATGTTGCCACATGGATCCAGTCCACCCAGAGCAAACTGGCCAGGATGAAATACCCACAGTAATTTTGGATTGCAGAAATCTCCATCCTCCCTGAACCACAACGCTGGCACCTGGTGTTATAAGTAGCACAAACAACACACCAACAAGAACTGGGATACCTTCAAGCAGGACTTCTTGGCAAGGTTTGTGCTAAAGGATACAGCGCTCATGATCATTTGCCAAGTAAAGAACCTGACCCAGACAGGCACTGTAAAGGAACTCTGCCTTTGTGCACCCTCCAACATGGCCTTTGACACCCCAGCCACACACCTCATGTACTACAACGCTCTCAAGTTGCACGTGATGAGACATGTGAACCTGGATCAGGTGACCAACCTGCAAAGCCTATACTGATAAGCGGAAAAGCGGAAAAGACATCCAACACTCTGCATAAGGCACAAACTGGAAAACAAGAGAGACCCAAGAATTCCCATGCAGGTGAGCGCTCCGCTTGACTACCCCCTGGAAACAACAGGAATAACACCAACCATAAACCCACAAGCTCAAACAGACATGGGAACAGAAACAATAACCAGTCAATTTGTACTCATTTCCGTATCACTGCCACATAAGGCAATCAAGATGAGGGAAAAGCCTGGGGAGAGCATTAAGCAAGCCAAGCTCTCCCCACAAAACTCCAAACTTGCCCAATGATGAGTACTGACCCAAGGACGTGGACCAATGCCCAATGATCCAAGTACCCCTGCAGGACTCAGTACTGTACACCATAGCCAGACATCCCAATAAACTGATGTCCTATCCTTTCTGTTTTCACAGTTATACAGGCTCAGCACTCCTGGACTTGGGTGAAAATTAAACCTTAGTCAACAGCAGCTTCGTAGATAAGTTCAAGCTAGCCACTAATCCTTTGTGGATTAAAAAGGTGGTCCTGGCTGATGAACATCACATTGCCATGACAAGGGAAACCACCCCCTTCTCTGTCATGCCCGAGAACCTTCACTCCACCATCCAAGGTCCCGTAATTGACTTCCTAAAGTTTGACATTGTACTGGGGTTAGATTGGTTACAAAAGAACAATCCTCACATAGAATGGGCAACCTCAGTGTTGACCATCAAGCATGAAGGCGTCAACCACCAGATCTACCCTGACTCAGTGGACCAACTCCTATGCAACCACGTCTTTGTGCGCATCACAGAGACCCTGGAAGAAAAGAATAGCCTGAAGGCAATTGACTGGAACTCCTTCCAGTATGAGATCATACACTTCAAAGATCTCCAGGATACCTCCACGCCTCAAGATTGCAAAATTGTGGCCCGTTATCCAGAAATCTTCAAGGAAGCACTACCCGGGCTGCCCCCAGAGAAACACACTCAACACTCCATCCAACTCAAAGGAGCTGTACCCAAAGCAAGCCCTATCTATAGGATTATCCCAAACAAAGACAATGCCTTATGAACCTACCTCACGTAAGTATTGGAGAAAGTACTTATTTGCTCCTCTCAGTCTCCTCTTGGGGCCGCCGTATTCTTTGTGGCCAGGAAGAACGGTACCTTACGTCTGGTCACAGACTACTGAGCCCTAAACAAAGTTACCATCAAGAATTTTTATCCACTGCCACTAATTAACAACCTCTTCAATGCCTTGGGAGGAGCCACTGTCTTCTCCAAGATTGATCTAACTGCAGGCTACAATCATATTTGTATTAAGGAGGAAGACATCCCCAAAACAGCCTTCCACACTAAATACGGCTCATAAAAATGTGTGGTGCTCAACTTTGGCATGAAAAACGCCCCTTTCACCTTTGTGACCTTCATGAACAAAGTGTTTGTGCCACACAGGCAAGCATGCCCTAGTCTACCTAGACAACATCATTGTCTACAGCCCCTCAGTAGAACAGCACCACAAGGACCTAGAGGCAGTCTTTGCTACTCTGGCACAACATAAACTGTTGGCCAAACCCTCCAAGTGCCAGTTCTTCCGCAAGCAATTACCCTTCCTGGGACACATAGTCTTGAAGGACGGCATCAAGCCTGACAGTCAAAAGATACAGGCCATCTTCAAGATGCTGCCACCCAAGGATAAGCTGGAACTCCGCACCTTCTTGGGAGAGTGATGTACGTACGCCGCTTTATACCTGACTGTGGTGTTTTGACTTCCTCCTCATCCGCCATAACAGGCGCCAAATCCAAGTTGTGTGGACCCCCCCCCCAATGTGACCTCTGTTTTAGACACCTCAAGTAGAAGCTCACAACAGCTTCTATCCTGCAATACCCCAAACATGACAGGGAATACCAAATGGAAACCGACACCTCAGATACATCCATTGGGGGAGTACTATAAATCAAAAATAATGATGGTGACTTCCTGCCTGTAGCTTATGAATCACAAAATTTGACAGATGGCAAGTGTCAATACCCTATCCACGGCAAGGAACTACTGGCCATTGTACACTGTCTAGTCAAATGGTGTCGTTATCTAGAACAGCAGGAAGAATTCACAGCATTAATTAACCACAAGTTGCTCACATATTTCAAAACTCAAGCAAATCTATCTTGCCGCCAAGCCCTCTGGATGGAGCTCTTAGAGAGATTCAATATGCTCATACAGTATAAACCTGGTCTCAAGCTTGCCATGGCAGACGCCCTCTCAAGCCTATACATCCATGCCACAAGAGGGGAAAATGGGCTCAACCCAGACTGGCCTCTCTTGGTACTACAAACAAAGGACAAGGGTTTCCTCCTGATACAACTGACATAACAAAGGAAACAGTTATCAAAAACTAACATCTATTTGCTGACACACACGGGACACTGCACAGAAAAATGTCTGACAGTACTATCATTCCTTATATCCCCACACACCAGTGAGTAGACACCAACCTACAATATCACAGAGACCTCAGACACATCAATATTTGAAACCTATATGAGTTCATTAAGCACAAGGCCTTGTGGCCAACCCTATATTGTGACGTTCAGGAAGTCCTAGACCAATGTGAGGTATGCAAAAAATTTACCAAAAGCAAAACCCCTCCAAAGTCAGTACTACCCATCCGCACACAACTACCCTTCAAGGTGTGGGCCCTCAACGTTGTTGGCCCCATGACAGGGAAACACAATGATAAGAAATACATCATCACTGCCATAGACTTTGCTACAAGATGTCCAGTAGCCCAAGCAGTAAAGGCGCACACTGACAATGACAACAACAATTCATTGGAAAAGAGATAATCAGCAAATTTGGAAAGCCAGAACTCCTGATAACCAATACAGGGAAAAAATTAACTTCCAAAAACATCAACATATACCTCGCTAAAAATGGGGTCAAACATACTGTGACAACACCATACCACCAATAGGCCAATGGACGTGTTGAGCGACTTAATGGCAGCCTTGTGCAAGCCATAGGCAAACTCACCGCTGGGAGACCTGAAGACTGGTATAAGCAGCTATTGACTGCACTACATCTGTGCCAAACCCAAGTGAACAGATCCACCGGAAAAAGCCCTTTTGAGTTGGTATACGGCACACAGCCAAATATCATTCATGCATTAACAGGACCCAAACTGGAAATCCCAAGTAAGGTCCCCCCACGCTCAGACTCTCAAGTTATAGAAGCCAACATCAAGCAAACAGAAAAGGAAAATGAACGTCTGCAAAAAACCTTTGTCCCCAACCAAGATAGAAATGAAGTTGGGGACAAAGTTTGGGTCATGAACATTGATAAAAGTAAACTACAACCCAAGAAAGTAGGCCCTGCAATCATTATAAAGGTATCAACAATAGCAATTACCTTTTGCAAGGACTTGGGAAGTGAAAACAAGACAAGACCCTACACCATGATTGCCTGAGACCCTGCAAAGCAAGACAAAAACAATGCAAAACCGCCCTTTCTGCCACAGAATAACAATTAGTCCAGTATGGACCAGGGCCCTGACAACCTCCCTGACAACCTAAACCCAGAGGAGGCCAACCTTCAGTTGCAGGGGTGTCAAAACAGCAGGCTCAACCCGCCAGCAAGGTTCTGAGCAAGTGTTTTTGTGACTTGTAATCCAATTACTCGGCCACTCAAAGCCAGACTAGGAAGTCAACTTGAATTGCCAAATCCAACAACATGAACAGATGATGATCCTTTATGGTGGATACCTCATTTTGACACTTGACTCATTACCAGGATCAAGCCACTCCCTTCACCATCCAGCTGTGTGATTAACACAATCATGTTCCTGTTATCCTTGATTCACAATGACTATATAATCACTATCTCTCAATAAAGATTATTATCTAGCTTCTAAATATTTTTCTCCTTGTAACTCTGCTAAAACAGCACAGTTACAACACATGTTTACGCCATCTTGACTTTACCCCATTTTGAATCACACTATTTATCTTTAACTAAAATAGGCTTAAACCAAACTAAAATAAAGCCTGTTGTATAGTGCCAGAAGATGTTCCTATAGCTTAATCCAAGACACTTATAATAAAGACAACCTAAAAAGATGCAACTATATAAGTCCTCTAGTGATTATCATTGATGGGTAAAAAAACCAGTTTTGTCTTATGTAACTTATAAATTTATTATACGTGGATACATTGATAAGGGTTTTCTTAATAAAATATTTTAATAGTGATTTTAATATGGAAGGAGTTGATTACATTATTTTGATTTACATCACTTTGAATTCCACCAAGTTTCATATCACCTAATTGATTCAATGCACACAATGGATAGGGGAAAATAAGGGGAAATTACATATGACTCCAGGCTACGCTATATCAATTCCCTCACTGTAATTTTTGTTTTCCACTTTTCAAAAGTACATATTCACGTCTAAAATTGATTAATCAAAAAAAAAGAAAAAATATGAAACTTTGCAAATATAGATTTTTTGACCTCCTCTAAACAACTGGGTACTTTTTAACCCCAGTTGTATAAGCTAGTTTTTGAGAAATTCAAGTTTTACTCTTTGGCCTGGTTAAGGTAGCTCCACCAGAAATTTGTTAATTTAATATAAAAAATGGTCAAAAGTACTATGTTTTTGAGCTACGCCACCTCAATTACGTCACTTTGAAAACACCATTTTGACTGCAAGTTTTCAGCCAAAACTCAAAGTTTTGCATACTTGTGTTACTAATAAAAATTTTATTTTTACAAAAAAAGGTGAAGATTTGATATTATATATTTTAAGGCTTTTTCTACAGTTCTATGTAAAAATAATTACGACTTTTATATTAAAAAGATTATTATTTATCTTTTTAAAAAGAAACCCCCAAATTGCTCAAACTTTGATACTAATTCACTTTTAGATGCCTCCTAAGCCTACCATCAAAGCTGCGCCCAAGTCCTCAAAGGCTTCAAAGTCCAAAATCTCTCCTCCCAAGGCCAAGAACACCCCAAAGAAGCCACATTCTAAGGCCAAAGCCCCCCCAAGGCCCCAACTCCATCACCTGAACCAGAGGGAAACATTCCTACCCCACCCACTCTCGGTTGTGTACTCCCCCTCAGATTCCCAAGAGAAGTAATTTAACTTCAATTGCAACTCTGATCCTACCTCAGAGCCTTAAGAGGAAGAGGAGCAGGAGTCTGAGCCTGGTGCTCCTGCAGATGACCAAATTGAGCAATGGAATCTAAATACCATCCACAATATATGCAATCAAATGGCATTTTTGCTATTCCCATAAAATATCCAGCCAGCTACCTCATCATGACTAAGAAAGGGGGTGCTATCTTTGTCTAGAAGGGGTACAGCTTCAGCTTTAACAACAAGAAGAAACCCATCTGCCAACATCACTACAAATGTGATAACGTTGGGTACCCAGAAAGGCTCACCACTTATGGGTTTACTAGGTTCAAGGCCATGACTACTGGTCATGACTATGCCAAGCCTTTTGACCCACTTTATTAACTTATTTGTGGTTTCTTTTCCAGGTGATCTAAACACCAAGGATCAAACTGCCACTGAGGCCGTCAATGATGCCCTTTTTAATTTAAATGATACCCAACTTGCCACTGTTGGTGGCGCCTCAAAATTGCAGAGATATCTCACTGATCAGATATATGCTCTGAGCACTGAAGGCATTAGTGCAAGCTCTATTGACCAATTGATCCTTACCAAGTAACAAAAACTATCTCTTCTCTTGGAGAGATTTCTTCTTCACAATAATAGCCATCATGCGCTTGAGCACATTATTTGCTTTGCCACCTCACAGGATCTGCACAACCTGTTGAAATGCAAGACCTGGCTTGCAGATGACACTTTAACAACCTTTCCAAAGCTATTTACCCAGCTTTGGAACATCCATGGGCAGGTTGGTAATCTAGTTCCCCCCCTGTTCTTCTTTTTCCTCCCAAAAAGAAGAAGCAAACTTATGTCTGTGCACTTACACTTCTAAAGGCCAAGTTGGATGAAATCTTCCCAACCATTGAAGAGGAGCACAAGGAAACTAGAGGGCACAAGAAGAAGGCCCAGTACCAGAAAGAGGAAGCCACCCCAACTAGGAAGCAGCCAGAAAGCTATATCTATCACAAATATCTGGTAGTGGATTTCAAACAGGCTCAGGCAAATGCCTTCATTTGAGTCTTCAAGAGCTCCCCTCAGGGATTCTACTTCCACTGCCAGCAGGCAGGCATGCTGCTGCCACCTCTAAAAGTGCTCTGAACTCCATAAGCTGGTCAAGTCTGAAGGCACTTAAGAAGCCAAGGAGGTCTTCAATTGCTTTACTGCCCTTGCCCTTGTGCAAAAGGAGGAGACAAATGCCTTTTACAACGCTCTCCTCTGCCATCCTTATATCCTTGCCAACCAGGCAGCCTTTGCTTCATTCATAGAGTATTATGAAACTCAATGAGTTGGAGTGTTTCAAGGAGCACTTCACCATAGAAAGATCAGTGACTCAATCACCTGGAGCTGCTATAAGCAGGTCAAAGATGGTTTAATCAAGACTACCTCTTCCCTTGAAGGGTGGCATAGCCAGTTTGCTACAAGGGTCAGGGTTCATAAGCCCAAATTCCACAAAATAATGGTATTTTAAAAACCCAGCAGACCATCTCTTCCCACCTCTTTAAGACTGGTATGAAGACCAAGGGTGATCCCCCTAAGCAGACTAAGGCGGTAAAGAAATATACTGAAATCAGCAAGGCAGTCCTTGCCTACTATCCTAAGGATAGAAAGCTTGAGCATCTCCAAGCTATCTTAGTTGCTCCTTCCACTAATGTTTGTGCCATTTTCCAATAAACATCACTCTATTTTCTCTCTTTTTTCCTTTACTTTTATTATTTTAGTTTTATTTGGCATTTGGTACAAATATCTGCTTATTTTAAATTATGGTTTATAGTTATAATAGATGGAAATAATTGTTTTTGGGTATATTTTAATCTTTTGGGCTTTACACAACTATGTTGCTACTAATTGACCCCATTTTCAATTGCAGATTTGAAATCCTGAGACTTTTTTAAGCCTAGAAATGTGTTTTGAATTTTATCCTTTGAGAATTTTTTGGGTTATTCTTGGAGTTTAAAAATCTAAAAATTTAAAACTTGTTTTTCTTAGTCGTGATGCTGTAAATTGAAATGGCTTTTTTACTATAAAATCAAGATAGCGTAAATTGAAGTGCCATTTTTGAAATGATGTGTCCTACCAACGGGACAAATACAGCATTTGCCGTAATCATCCCTTCTGGGGGCTGACACAGCCCTACTAATCAACAAAAATTTAAATTTGGTGGGGCTATGGATGCTGCTCGCAATACACTATATTTTTATATCAGATTTGCCAAGAAAATTTTAAGAGTTTAAATTCTCATATTTAATTCTTTGTCATGAAGCCTCATTTTTTATCCTAAATTATTACTTTAAAAGTTTTATTCTTCTCGATGTTTTGATTTTGGAGTAAGCAGATTTACTAGCCCGATCAAGGGCTACAAATTTGATTTATTGAAACCCACATTTTGGAAATGCTTCGACTTGCCAGACTATTTACGAAATGGAAATTGTATTGCCTAAATCGTTTCGTGGTTATGTCAGTTGCGGTTTAAATATTTATACCGATATTGGTTGATAAATGTGTATTAGCTTTGATTATTGTCGTCATTCTTCTCCATGTAGGAAACAGCCCTTGGTAGCTACCCTAAAAGGTTGCTGGCGAAGCATCAAGGCTGCCAAATTCAGTTTGCCGACAAATGTGGCGTGATCTACAGTATGACGCTTTTTAAAGCTTGATTCAGAAATATAAACAAACCATTCCAATAATCGGAGTACGAGCGAAATTCAATCCAAGTTTCTCATTCTTTCTCACCGCAGATCGTCTAATATATATAATCAAATATAAACTCAATAAGGCGCAGTACTTCAATAGTATAAATGCCAACAACCAAAAGCAAAAGAAATCACCATCTCTGGTAGATTCAAACAATGAAGTCCTTCTCAATCATCTCTTTTGTCATTGCTCTGGTGGCAACAACAACAATCCCAAATAACTACTCCCAGAACCAGTACCCCTTCAAGTACGCCCCCAACAAGAGCTACCTTCCCAAGTCTCCTTACCAACCACCCAAGGAAGTACCCGTTCCCCAAGAGACAGTTGAGCATGTGGTTGAGCCTATCGCCGAGGAAGAGTACACTCCTGTGGAGCCTACTGAACCTGAAGCTGCTCCTGAAGAAGTCCCTGAAGAATCCTATGAGCCCACTCAGCCCGAATACTCTCCTGAGGAGAAGTACGAGCCCAAGGAGTCATATGGCGGACATCGCTCAGGCAGCCATAGTGGGCGTCGCTCTGGTGGCAAAAGATCAGGAGATGGGTATGGAAAGAGATCTGGCGATGGGTATGAGAAGCAAAAGTCTGGTGGCAAGAGATCAGGGGACAAGTACGGAGATGAATATGAGAAGCAGAAATCAGGCGGCAAGAAGTCTGGTGATGGATATGAGAAGCAGAAGTCTGGCGACAAGTATGGAAATGGCTACGAAAGGCATAAGTCTGGTGGCAAGAAGTCTGGCGATAAATACGGTGAAGAATACAATTGATTTATATGCTCTCGTCTGTGAAATAAAAAGCTGGTCTTTCAAAAGTTCATTTTAATTAACTCATTCAAGTCATAAAACAGTTTTTATTGAATGATTTTGGGGGTAAAACAAGATTTTTTGTGACTTATATTTAACAATTATTAAAGTATAATATACTTTGGTTTAGACAAGTTTTTAAAATAAAATTGTTTAAGAAAATCCGGTTTTTACACACACACGAAAAAGAAAGACAATTAAATTAATCTTCAAAGGGAAATATATTCGACTGCGCAGTAATTTCAAAACTTCATAGAAGGTGAGAAACTCAAAATGGCCTCTTTAAATTTTCCTTAATTAGCATAAAAGATATATCTTTACCAAAAATTGAACTAAAATAACCATATCACTTGTTCTTTAGGATACCTGCCCCAAGAACATAATTATAGCATTGATAAAAGTAACATAATTAAATCAAGATGTTACTTTTCGTAATTATTTATGCATAAAATCAATCATTTGTATTGTATATAAATAAAACCAACAGTCCAACATAACGCATTCAAATTCTTTATATAAATTTATCGTTGTTATAATTTGACTATAAAAAAGCAAAACAAGTTGGGTTTCTGAAATTACTCACATCTGAATTAGTTCTATAAACTTTATTCCCAGTAAAACTTTTTATAGCAGAGTAATTATCTCTCTCAGATTCGAGCAAGTGCCTAAAGTCAAAGTACAGATATCAAAATCTCCGAATCAATGGATTTTTAATCCCTGCACTTTTTTCAATAAATAATTTGGCAAAAAATTAATATTTTTTTAGAGTTTGAATTTTTTAAATGTTTTAATTAGTAGCTAAAATTGCAAACCCAAATTTTGAAAAGCCCAAATTGATGCAATTTATAATACACCCTGATTTGATTTAGCTTTTAAAACAGATTTACATAGCCCTTTGAATAAAGAGTTCAAGATTGAAAGTGCAAAAGTAGAAGTGCAAAAAAATCTTCAATTTGATATTTGATACATCAAGATTATAAAAATTAAAAATTACCCTTTTTCTGTGTGTAAAAAAAGAAATCAGTAATTAAAAAATATTTTCTACTAAAAGCACAATTCTAAGTGCTTTTATTTAAATCTTAATAAAATACTATTGCAAGTACTTTACTTTTAAATATAAAGTTTTATTTGATGTAAATCTGTAAGAAATTTACATATAGTTTCTTAATAGGTGAAAAAATAAAAGAGTAGCTAAATCAAAAACCAATAAGGTTAAAAACGAAAATACACTTAAATTTAAATTTTTGTTAAAAAGTAATTTTTTCATAAGTTTTGTTAAGCTTCTCAAATAAAAAGTTAGGAAATCAAAACTTTACTTTTTAGATTAATGTAACTTTTTTATAAGCTTATAAATTATAAAAAGTAACTAAAGTCTTTTTAAAATTGCATATAGATCCTTCAATACCAATATTTATATATATAAAAGAAATGAGTTTTGTTATTAGTTTTTTAACATTTAAAATATTTGTATTTTGGAGGTATTTTCACAAAATATTAAATTGATGTACTATTGTACTATATTTCCTTATTTTATTTCAGGGGATAGAAATGAAGTGCAGAAATCAAAGTGTAGCAAACCATATATTTTTCTTTTGAAGTTTCCCTTTATTAAGTTTCTCTTTTCACCCTCTCCTTACTTTTTTAATAAGAAATTAGTTGCTCCTTGGCTGTGTCAGGGGCCAAAAAAAGTTTTAAAAAGTTTACCAGTATCAGGAGGGTGGATATTATAAAATATGATACCAAGTAGATAAAACTTTCTTTTCTCCCTCTTTCATTTTTTCCTTATCCTCTCTTCCTTTACTCTCACTTATTATTGCAAATGTGCTAACTATTGATAGATTTGATGGACATTAAGTTCAAAGTCAGATCTGGAATCAAGTACACATTAGGCAACCACACAATCAATCAAACAAGAACTAGTGGACACCATAGCATTCTGAATTCTACTTGAATCTTCTTGGGAATTAGATCATTTGAAGGTTCTACTTTGGCACAATCAGCAAAGCATCTGATTCCAGAATTGGAGCCCACACTTGAAGCTTAAGTCTGGAAGAATAAATGATCTGGCATCAACAATCTAATTGCCTGATTGATCCTTAAATCTGGACGTAAAATCAATAGCCAATATTGGTATTGATACTAATATTTGTATTAATGACAAGCCTGGTCTATTTGTCCAGTTTTCTATCCCATCAATTCTCCCTCTCCCAATTTTCCACCCTACTATATAACTTGATGAATATACTAAATAAAGACAAGTTTTATCCCCATCAATTGTTCAATCCCAATTTGGTTTCAATACCCTGTTTTCAGGTATATTAATCAAACAATTACCAGGGCTAATTCTTACTAGCTATACCCAACAGTCCACACTTACAACATTTGGCGCTCATGGCACTTTTTGAACCAACAATTGGCCCTTTCAACCCCCGTGATTCCTTCTTGGTGAAGGGAAGGATGCCTTGTGGCAACAATAACACCTACCAAGACCTACCCAGTGGTATTTTCCAACTACAACTATTGATTAATAATGTCCCCCTGCATTTACCACTTGTCAATCAGAGCCCACTACTATTGACAGCACCCATACCCATGGAAGTGGACACTAATGCTAGTACTTCTGAAGAAGCCATCTGGTAGTCCATGACCAGAATGGATAATGGAGCGGACAACAAGGGCCAGCAGTTGCAACTCCTGGCTATCTAACACCCATCTGCTGAACTTTCCACAGAGAGATTCCTCAACATAATCTTGGTAAACCTTGACCAACTTTTTAAGTATCTTCAAACTGCTGAGCATGTGAAGGACTATATCCAGCACTTTGCACACCAAGCCATTTGCCACAATCAGGTGCACTTGAGACGCCTACATATTTTGATACAGGATAAGGGAACACTAGTGACAAACCAGCAACCATTCCTTCAGCTGATATACAACAATATGTCTACCAACTTCAAATTGATGAACAATCAGCTTTTTTAAGTGGTGATGGTACATATTAGTATTATCCCCTGGTTCAAAGCTGTTGAATGGGGACTGAACAGCCAGTCTACCACCAAGTAATCCAGACTCCCACCATCAAGGATTGTACTCCAACTGGATTGCCAAAGTGGCAGAGCACATCAAAGAGAACAGACCAGTTATCTACAAGCTTGTCTAAGAGGTGACCATCTTGAGTCAACACCTGGCAGCGCTTTCCTTGACGGGCCCCAACTAACCTTGGTTTTTACTCCTTTCTGTCAAACATAATAATTAACAAGGATATCCTGGAAATTTACAATCATTTATCAAATTTGCAATGAGAAGTGAAAGAAGCTTGCATTGACTTAACCTTTATCTATAGAGAGTTTAGCAAAATCAAGCACAAGGTTGATGGATTCCAGGCCAAGAAGCCCACTCTGTCTAGATGGTGTCAAAGCCAGTAAGAAAAATAAACCAAGAAGATCTTTAGGCTCCAAGAGATACTAAGTAACCAGGATAATCAAATAGACCTACTGGAATGAGGACTTAGATGTCACACGTCTAGAAAACCAAGTTTATGACAACAAACTGGACAAGCACAGGGCCCTGATGGCTTTGATCCAGGATCAGTTGGGAAGAGAAAACAGTAAAATGGCGTCCTTAGAGAATAAGGTTGATGGCCTTCTTACCCTGCACCATTCTATGAAGACTGGACACCAGTTCAAGCCAGCTCCTGAAACTCTTCTGGGCAGGAGGAGTATCACATCCTGAATAGCAAGAAAGAGACTAATATATTACTCTCCCGCTCTATCCAAGTACTAGAAGTGGTGACAGAAAATGCAGTCTGTCAGTGATTACTGTTGAAGAGACAGTACAAGACCTGGAAGCACGGCAAGAAGAGGCTTTCAAGGCTGTGTCCAAATCACAATTTGCTGCCTCTAAGATCAATTGTAATTGACTTGTCTCCCCTAGTTGGCAGGCTGCACAGGCCACAGCTACCCCCATAACACTTTGCCTTTCTTAAAACCTGACAACCTTCCCAGGTTTGACAGAAAGAGTACCCTTGCCATGTTCATTTGGCTATACCAAGATTCAATGTATGGAGCAGACAAAGCTATGAAGAACACAATCATAACTAACTAACTGGACTCTCACACACAGGCGTTGATACTACCCTGTCTTTCAGAAAACGGTTGGACTTATGCCAACATCTCCTAGGCACTGATAGAAGAGTTTGGTAGCAGGAAGCTCTTCTAGGACGTAAGATGGACTTTGCAGATACCAAGCTCAAGATGAGAGAAAACTTAGAGGACTTTACCTCCAGATTCTACCTGGAAGCGCAGACCTTGGCTTCCATGAAGGCAAGTCATTCATTGATTTACTGTTGGTACTAATCAACGAGGTACATGTCAACAAGAAACTATCTCTGGCCCTTAAATCTGGTATCTATACTTCCCAGATGTTCCTGACCTGATCCAACTGTTAAGCCCCTACAAGGAAGAGTTCAATGTTTCCCTATCTAAAGGAACACCCAAGAATTTCACCAAGACCAGAGCCATAAAATTCAGTGCTGAAGGCTCAAAGACTGTTGAGCTCAATCCTGTTAGCTATAAAAATATGGCTTGTCTTTTCTTTATGTGCAACAAACCTGGGCACCTCTACCAGGATTATAGATCTCCCCATAAGGTCTTGGTGATGAGTGCAGAACCATAAGAGGAGGACTACACTGAGGACCCCAATATTAAGGTGGACAATGGGGGCTAGTAAAAAACTACTAAGCAGCAATGACAAGGAGAAATCATTGGCTGTATTTGTAGCTTTGACACCTCATCTCCCCCATACTGCTGCCTCCCAAAAAACCTGTTCAGGAACCTGACACCTTGTAACTCTCTGAGTTAAAGCCTAAGGATGAACCCTCCCTGATTGAATTTGACTCCAAACCAATACACAAGGATTCTGAATCTTAATGAGATCAAGAGGACCTCCTACATTAAGTCCTCACCGTTGACACTCAAACCCATTGGAATATGCTTTGCCCTGAGGTGGTTATCCCAAAAATAGCTTGTAGAACAGTATTATTACCTTATGCCAGACAACAGGCTTAACCAGGTGTTGAAGTCACTCATGAGGAGGAAAGCACTGAACAACTGGCCAAGCTGCTCCGTACAGTAAATGTCTTGGCACTGCTAGAATCTCTCAAGGAAGCAAGCCCAGCTGTAGGAGCAGCTATGTCTACCTTCCTGGAGAAGTTCAAGGGGCTGAGCATACACCAGGTCTCCAAGATTGTGATCATAGAGGACCGCCATTATTGTACCTATATCAACCTGGTAGTGAAAAAACTCACGCCCAAGCCATACTAGATACTGGTGCTCCAGGGAACATTATATTCTTGTGGCTGGTTAAGAAGCTTAAACTGGCACTGGACCTAGTCTATAATGAAGAGTTTGGTACTGCTGGGTCACTGACTACTAGAGCAAAATGGGCCTTTTCTTCTCTCCCTCTTTGCTTTGGGAAGCTAATGATCACTGCTCCTGCTATAGTTCTGGAAAACAACAGCTACAACATCCTTATTGGGACTACCTTCATGGTTCAGTATGGCACTGTACCAATCATGGAGATCATACATTTGGGATATTGGGCCACTCTATCCCTATGCTCTATCATAGAGACTGCTCTTCTGACCTGCCCTTACGCTGTCTGCAAGACATCAACCTGAAGTAAACAGATGGAGAACTGCCATTTGCCTATACACTGTGTAGTAAGAAGCTCAAGGTGCTATCTCTCTTGGTTGGGGAGGCCAAAGGAATCCCAGTCTACGCCTCCTGTAATGTGACTATCCCACCTGACCTCAGGTGATCCGCAATACAGGCCTCTTGCTGGCTCTACCAGCTGGTACTCATGGAGAAATCTTTGGCATCCCTAATGCCTCCAGACTAGAACCATGGGTTTCACCAGGCATCCTCATGCCAAGTGAGAAGGAAGTGCTCATACTCTTGGCCAACATGAGTTGTGAAGCCATGGTTGTCTCCAAGCACTAATTTCTGGCTTATTTTACGGCTGGAAGAACATGACAACCTGTAGGAGACCTCCCCCTTTGTGGACTTCTCTGAGCTGTGCCTACTCTGTGAACAACCTAGAGTTCTGGCAGTCATCAGCCAGGATTCACTATCAGGCCTGTCAGAAGGACAGAAGGACCTAGCTATGTACCTCTTTTCCTAATACAGTAACATATTTGCCAAGGACAACTAAGATCTTGAGAAAGCAGTTGATGTAGCTCATCATATTGATACCCAAGACACCCCCAATTTTCTCTAGACCAATACATGTAGCCAAGCCAACTATGCTGTGGCCAACAAGGAACTCCAGAAACTACTGAGTAATGAACTCCTGGTTCCTTGCAAGAGTCCTTGGGCTGCCCCTCTGCTGATTGTTAAGAAGAAATACAGTAGTAACAGAGTAGTGATTGACTACTGTTGCCTAGATGCCTGTGACCATAATATAGCCATGTTGAGCTGTGTATTCACAAAGTGGATGATAGTGATGATTTTCATTGGTAAAAATTAAAAACAATATGATTGGCCTTGGAGAGAATATTCAGCATAGTAATGGATTAACTAGGAATAATTTGGCTGTACTAATTGAGAGACAAAATAAATCATCTTAACAATTCAGATTATGAGACTAGGTGTCTCAAACTAATTGATTAACCACAGAGGTTAATTGATAACCTTGAATATAATTAATGAGGATTTAATCATAGGAAAAAAATGGACTTGCCTGTGCCAAGTAAAGACTTGTTGTCTTCAAACAAATTAATTAACTGGGAAGGTTAATTAATATATATTGTGGAATATGATTAATGAGAATTTAATTATATTGTTTAATTGCCTTGACTGTGTCAAGAAGTTTGGTTAAGGTTAACCAAAATAAACCCCTGAATTTGGTTTAAAAGCGCCGTGATGGTGCCTTGTTCAAGTTTCAATGCAATTTGATGAATTTTTAATGCAAAAAACAAGTTAATGCAAAAAACAGCTAAATATAGACAATGGAGTCTATTCATTTAGGATTAATAAGCTGGTTCCCAGTTTAACAATGATAGCTTGGATCAGGAATAAATATATTTCACAGGGTTTTGGCGCCAGAAGTTTGTAATGCTTCAAGCCAAACTATATATTTCCATGGAAGGAATCAGGTGATTCTGGAATGTATTAGGTTATATTATTGTAGGTTAAAAGTGTGAAGATCTTTTTGAAAAAGTCTTGATTGAATGATTTTGTTGTTTCATAGATCATGTGATATAAAACCAGGTGTGATTTTGGAACCAGAGGGGTTTTCAGATGATTATAACCTAATTGGTATATAATAGAAACATGATAATAATTAATAAAGATTCTTATTTTTGACAATGATTTCTTTCCCCTCAATCATTTTATGTTTTTGGCTTTTCATTGAAAGAAGACCAACATGATATGAAAAAGATAGTCTGCAGCTAAGACTATGGGAAGTGAAAAGTGTGGAAGTGATCACCATATGGCAACAAGATTAACTCCAAGATTGCTTGCCTGGAATATGAGCTCATTAAAGCTCACATAAAGGATTCCCTGCCAAACTGTAAAAGAGCCAGACCAGGATAATGAATAAGCAAGCATGAATTTCCTGGATCCTCTACACTGCTGTTATCAAATAGGATTCCTATCCTCTCCCTCATATTGTAAAACATTGAACTATATGAGAGGTGCCAAATTCTTTAGTGCCATTAATCTTATCATTGGGTATTGGGAGATCAAACTATCCCCTGCCAATAAAGAGAAATATTTAATCATTACTGACCAAGGGCTTTTCTAACTAACAATGATGCCCCAAGGTCTTTAAAATTCTATGGCTACCTTTTAAAGAGAAATGGACGCGGTGAAGGACGACATAAAGCTTGTCTGCATCCTTATACTTTGACAACATTGATGTCTTCTCTTGTACCTTTAAAAAACATATGACTCACCTGGAGGAGGTTTTCAAACAGCTCCTGGCTGCCAACATGAATTTGAAATAAAAAATTGAAACTTTTTCAAAGAAAACTTAAAGTTCCTTGGATTTATCATCAGTTGCAACAGACTCTTCCCTGTGCCCCTCAAGGTTGAGGCCATTAAGCAGATACAGGTGCTCTCTAGCAAGAGAGATGTTAAAGTCTTCCTGGGAAGGATAGGCCACTATCACTGATTTATCACCAGCCTTGCCACACTGGGGGATGTACTCTTCCAACTCATTTGTACTGGTGTAAACTTCTTCTGGAGCCTGGTTTTCCTGGTTTAATGTGAGGCCCTCAAGAAGACCCTCATTGCTGCGCCTTTGCTGGCCTACCCTGACTTCTCTTGGCTATTTGTAGTCCAAACTGATGCCAGCCTGACAGCTATTGATGGTGGGCTTTCCCAGTTACACACTAAAGGGTTAGAACACTCAATGAGTTACTGCCTTTTATACTCAACTTTCATAAGATAAACTATACAGTCACAGAGATTGAGTACTTTTCAATAATTTACTCCTATCAGCAATTCAGGATATACCTTCATGGAGTACATTTCACAGTTGTGACTGACCATGCTTCCCTGTAATGACTGAAGACATTGAAGGACCCTGAAGGTTGTCTAGTGCATTGGGCCATCAAGCTATAGGCATATGACTATGAGATCACCCACCAAGCCAGATCAGCCCACCAGAATGCTTAATTTCTCTCCTGCCTGCCTAATGTTGCCCTAGTCTCCCCCATGGCTGACATTCTCTATGATAATCCCACAGAGGATCATTCTTTGTGGAAGGAGGAGCCAGCAAAAATACAGAGACTCTCAAGAAGTTAGCTGTTCACACAAGGTCTCCAAGGTACAGCTTTAAAGCTCTGTGAGTCTTCTGGTTACCTTACTGTTGGATATTGCACAATTTATGGTATTTTAATATGACCTTCAAATAGTGATATGTACAAATACTTGGTTATATTTGCTTTTATTTTTGGAGTTTTTTCACTTTCCTCAAATAGATCAAAATTGATTTCCACCCATTCTGGATTACCCCAACTGCAGCTGACTGATCTTGGTACAAGTTCAGTTTGGAATGACCTCATCGGCCATACTGTCTGCCTAGTGGATGATCACCGCCCTCTGTCCAATATTTAAGTAGAATCATTTTCCCTAATAAAGACAAGCTTATTCACCTTTGTTTTAGCTTTTATAATATTCAAGCCTTTTACTTCTTTTTTCCAAAAAGAACCCCTCTTTTTCCAGGAAATTAAGGTATATGTTCTTAATTTTGTCCTGAAGGCTAACCCAGGGCTAGCTTTGGATCTTAAACCTTTACTAATAAAGGTTCCCATTGTGTCTTTTTGGATATAATCCTCAAGAGCCAAAAAAACAAAATGATACTCACTAAAGGGACTGTCAGCCCCTTGGTTACTCTATTCCCTACTCATTTTCTGGTCTTTCTCCTATTGTTACAGAAGTTCCTGAATCTCCTAAAGGTTCAAGTCCCTCTCTTGAGGAGTATATTACTGACTCCCCAAGAACACATATGGTAATAGTGTTATTGCACAGACCCTTGTGGCCCCCTTTCAGCTTTCTCTCTTGTCTACAAGCAAGCTTGAGCCACTGCATGCTCCCTTCTACATACTGGTACAGTAGCCATGCATAGAGTTACTTGTATATGCCTGGATTACGCCTCTGAATACTTTTACTTCTTCATATTAGATTTTGGCCTCCCTCCTGCAGTTGACGGAATCTATGGAAACCATTGGTGTGCTGGTAAATTAGTTCATCCAGCCTGCCTTGGTCTATCATCAATTAGCATTGGGGTCTCAGAATCAACTACTGGCTGCTATGACATCCTATGTAACTAACAACCATGCTCAAAATACGGCCTACCAAGAATAAACACATAGTTTCTTTGCTTGCATTTCAGATAATCAACATGCTTAATTGGCCTCCCAAGAATACCTGACCTCATTGCTGAACATACTTTTCTTCTCCCTCCCTGAATATGTTAAGAGAAGTTGTGTGAGCTAGATTAGCATTATGCTGTTTGGCAAGGACAAATTGAATTCACCCCTATGAGATACCAACAAGACTTTAAGACCTTATTAAATGAACTCAACCATTTTTGAGAGCATACCAATGCTCAGCTAAATTGGTGAGATCCAGTGTGGACAGTTGGGGCCATAGTTTACAGCAACAATACAACGTGGACAAGGCTATGTTGAGCAATATGTTATTCTTAAGTTCAAACTTACATTGATTGAAAGGTGGCCGCTGTGGCTGAGTTGCCTCCTACTACTCCCCCCAAGGGCCTTACTTAATCTGAGGCTAAGATTTGGGAGGCCATTACAGAGCTCAAGGCAACCACCTGCCATCAGAATTCTGTTTCCAATTTACCTACTGCTGAATCTGTACTGGACCTTGTATCATAATCCTGACAGATCAAGTGGATACCCTACTAGTTGAGATTACTTACCTATGCCAACGCCCCTCAGATCAAGACATCTCTTCTTCTCAAGCATGTGTTAATGACAAAGAGGAAACAGATGAGGTACCTCCCCATGACAATCATGAGTGTTGTCCAGGTTTAGATGGACAACCACTAACATATTGTGCCCTTGCTCTGGAGAACTTGGCAGTGGTGACCACCAATGTTGCAGATAGGCAAGACACTTTAGATCAAGAGGTGCAAAATCTCTTCTGTTTATCAGAGACCTTAAATGAGAATGTTTGCCCATTGATACTCCAGGCCACTACCAGGTCAGCCAAGTCAACAGATTTGTGGGTACTTTGGTAGTCCAACAGATACAAATTGATGAGATTGAAACTATTGTGTCTTCAACTAGAGACATAGGAGTACAAAATAGCTCCACTCTAGCTACATTAGAGGCAAGCCTTTGTCTTATGTGGGTTAGACAGCCCACTGCTGAGTCTTAATATAATTCCACTCCCATCATTGATATCCTCAAATCAGGTGATAACAGTATCTTTTACCTCTTCCTTTATAAATCCCAATTATAAGCCCAGCTTCAAACAGATCTTTGACCCCAAGACCTCCACCATTGCCGCTTTTCTGACAATCTATGAGGCAGCTATGTAGAGGGCTAATGACAACCTCAAAAAGGAGCATATACTTACCTGTTTACATCCTAATTGCCAAGAAGTGGTGGTCCCCAAGCTCCCATCTATAGTCATCTGGGAGGATATGAAATTTTAGCTCATCAAGGTGTTTAGAGGAGACCTCAGTCTGGAGGTTAAGAAGGATGTCTTTATGCATATTGCCTTCAAACCTAAGGAAGCATTGGCTGAGTTTACTGACCGCTTCTACATTGAAGGTCAACAACTCATCACCAGTCGCAAATTGACTCCATGGGAAGTGTACAATGCCTGCTCTAAGGCCCTTAAAGTAAACCAGTTCCTATGCTTACACTTTAAGGCATACAAAGCGTCTCTCAACTCTATGAAGAGTATAAAAACTCTTCTGCAAGATATGCACCTGACTCATGGTAGAACCATGGTTTGAAAAATTAAGGCCAATAACTCTGTCACTACCTCTCATACCCCTTGTATTATGACTCTTGGCTCCAATGGGATACACAAATGATAAGGCTTTCACAACTGTGGCCAGATAGGATACCACTTGCAGTCCTGTACTAACCCACGTGTAGAAGGATGCAATCCTAAGGAACAGGTGGGAAAAAAGATGTCATTTTAGAGGTGGAGACACTCTTTGCTGAAAAATCTCCCCCATCTCCTCCTGATCCTCCTTCTTATGAAGAGTTGCCTCTCTCTTCTAGCCCAACAATCCTCCATCTATTCCACAATCTCTCAAGTTGTTCTGAACCCAAAGATTATTCTATGATGACTCTGATAGTTATAGCTGCTCTGTGCTGGTGGTTCCTGAAACTGTGTCTGTTCCTTACAAACTTTGAGCCAATAAAACCTCCATCACAACTCGCCCCTCCCACCCAGGTCAAAGCTATGGTGGCGGTGCAAGACAGAGTCAAATTCAAAAGGACAATGGAAATGATGTAGCTTTGGCATGGCGTCACTATAAGACAAAGCAAGGCATAGGCAGGTGTGCGTGTGATCTTAATGATACCATGATGTAAAACATTCCATTTCATGCTTCCTTTTGCCTACACATAGAGCTAATTAATAGAATGAGCTCTGTTAATACTTAAAGCTGCATGGAATTAAATATAGTAAATTAGGCTGCACCTGTACTATGCATAAAACTAAAAATATAGCTGCTGTTGCAACTGAACCAATGAGGATTTGGTATTTGAATTGGGGAAGACAACAGTCCACTAGAAAGACAGTAATAATAGGAATAAGGTGTCATTTATTATAAAATACTGTGATTAATAAACTATATGGGGAAAGCCACTGGGCCACAAGGGGGTGGCATAGTGGCATGTAGGGTTTGGAGTCAAGAAATAACTTGTGTGGGATCAACAGGTTGAATTGGTAGCGCTCCTAATTAGGAGAAAGTGCTCACAGTTTGACAATGCCATCAGATTGGTTCTGTCAGGATTGACAATTTTTCCTCTCTGGAAACCTGGGCCCAGGAGGAGGAATCAAACCCTGACCCTGGACCCCCCCCCCCGCGGCCGCCAGGCCTGTAGACCGCAGGACTGCCTGTGTGCGCTTTTCTGGGATCAAGCCCCCACAAGCTGGTACTGAGAATGTTGGCCCATGTAGTAAAATGAGCCAAACCAAGGAAGTTATTGCACCAAATGGAAGACTAATCACAGTGCCTAATGGAGGTACTGATTTGGCAACTATTAGCTTCATGAACTTGAAGTCTACACCAGCAACCAATCAGGAGCCAACCCAGGAAAGAGGCACAGGGCCGCGCCTGATCCCATGACCACAACACTAAAGCAAGATAATCAGATAGCTAAATCAAGATTCTTGAACAATGAAAGAACTCCTGGGCCAAGTGCCATTTTGCTGCCTATGGACCCAAGCACCCAGTTCCCCTGGGCCTGCCTTTCCCAATGCCCTGATGAACCCCCCATGGAAAATGTTAAGTTTGGAGGTGGGGTACTATATAGACCAAAAGACCCTGCGCTCCAAACTTATTACCATTTTTGAATAAAGGTTATGTCATTTTGGCTCACACAGCTATTGCCTTATTTTGTATTTTCTATCTACCAATTCAGTTCAAGATCTCCTGGCCCCACTGCCAGCAGTTTCCCATCCTCCTGGTGTACCCTTCAGACCTGTCCATTTTACCAACTACCCTCTGAAATCTGAATACAAGGACTACACCCCATAAAAGATACTCAAACTTGACCCTTTGGCCTGCATACAATCTGCAGTTAGATACAACCAACAAGGCCTGTGGATATTTTCAACACCCAAGTTGTTCAGAGGGAATATAACTATCTCTCTGCTTACAACCTGCCCATAGAATTGCCCATGACCCCAAAACCTATGCCTTCTTCCTCACCCAACCTCCCAAACGACCATTCTGGCAAGCTGTTTGGGATTGTGTACACCACCCTCACAGAGGTGATTGACACTATAATTGTCGTGAATACCTCTATTCACCATGTGTCAATTTTGCCTTCAGTGGGCCATTTTGAAGACAAATCTCTTTCTTTCACTTTTGCCTCTCAAAATGAGTTGATGACTGAATCAGAAAATACAATTGTTTGGTTTCTTAACTCTGCGCAACTCACTTGCCCCACTCATGCTTGTGGTGAATGCTCCTACTGTCCTGGTAGTGCTTTGTGGTAACATCTACCACTATATATTCCATTTCCTAATACCCAATAAAATTAAGTTCTATTCACATTTTTTTCTTTGTGTCTTCAGTACTTCCGCGCCTCTCTCTAGCCACTACTAGTAGAGATTATTTTTCTATGGCCGCAAGGTAATCACATAGCCTTCCCTGTCATCTAACCAAGACTTAGTACAAATTCAATCCTAAGGTTAGGATTTCCTGTTGTGTGTCTATGCCGCGCCTCAGAACACAACAATAATCCCGGCTGCTGGCCTGTGGTCCTGGGTGGGAAAGTCTGCCTCCTACCTTTTAAAGTTAGCTCCCCTCTTGTGGTGGGCATTGCCTGCAAAAAACCTGGCCCAGGTCACCCCTGGAAACAACGGGCCTGCTGCTCAATACTTGATTCCTGACAGGTTCATGGCATTAGACACATCAAGGGGAGACTAATCAAGCACCCCCTATGTATTTTAAGATAAATTGGCAGGCAAGTCAGGAAATTTGGTTGCAACACTGCACAGCCTGGGTAAAATAGAAGGTGCTTTTTACCTGCACCTAAGTCACTATGCAGTAAATGAGCATACTTGTGCTTGCACTTGAAGCCTAATTCTAACAATTTTGGACCCAAAGGACCTGTGCTGACTGCACAACAACTCTCACCTTGCTTTCTTTCATGTAAGGTATGAGGGCTTGGGGTAAATCATTTTAGACTAAAGCCTCCAACCCAATAATATTGATATTTCTCAAGCATAAAAAGGTAGGTAAGGTTTGCAACAATAACTGCACTAAAGCTCCTAAAAGTTTATAAGAATAAAGTAGGGATTAAGACAATTGTCAAGCCTAAAAAAATGAAATAACAACCAGTCTTGATGACTGAAGATTGTGTCAAGAAATCAATTTATAAGTCAGGGTAATGGTCAGCACTAGCTAGAGGATTAAAGCTATCAACAATTAAAGTGTGGGTTCCACTATATAAATTTCCTAAATGATGAAAGATGTTTTCAAAGGGAATAATGTAACTAGGATTAGAAAAGAAAAGGAGATGTAAGATAAAATAAGACCTCTTAAGAAAACACAAGCCATAAAACCTAACAAGTACCTGTTGGGGTGCAAGTCAAACAAACTCAAATTGAAGTTGAGATTGGAAACTCAAGCCTTTTTATTTAACTTGAGTGATTTGAGGTAAAAACCAGAGGAGAGAAGAAATTAACCAACATAGGTTAAGGTGGTCATGGGAATAGTTAGGAACTGTTAAGAGTTTTAGCCTTAACTTAAAAAAGACTAGGGCAGAGGCCAGGAAACAGCAAGCAGAAAGAGCAAAGGCAGGTGAGGATGTTGCTCTTTGGTGAAAATAGGCAAAAATCAAAGAAAAATATGTCCAAGCTTATTTTTAAGCTGTAAATAAAGGTAAGAGTTCAGATTGACAATTGCTAACAAAAGCATATAGTCTCCAAGTTTAAAACTTGTCTTGGAGCAAGGTAAGCTTCAAAAGATTGTTAACCATAAGTTTTTAGGTTAAAAATGAGCTAGAGTTGGGAAAAACATAAGGTAACTTAAGAGAATGATTTGAAGATTGATGAAGTGTAAATAGTCAAGGTTGAACTGCATAGTATCAGTAATATAAAGTGAATCCTGACATATAATCTATATAACTCTTCCCATATCCAAAAAATAAAATACACATATTTATCTTACTTGATTATCTAATTCAGTTGTTACCTCTAAAGAGAAGGTTAAGACTTACTGCTCTGTCAAAACAGCAGGCTTGACCCGCCAACAAGGTTTCAAATAAGCAAGTTTATGACTTGCAACCTGACTACCCAGTCACTCAAAGCCAGACTAGGAAGTCAACTCAAATTGCCAAATCCAACAGCATGAACAAATGATGATCCCTCACAGTGGATACCTTGTTTTGGCACTTGACTCATTACCAGGATCAAGCCACCCCCTTCACCATCCCACTGTGTGATCAACACTATCATGTTCCTGTTATCCATGACTCACATTAACTATATAATCATTATCTCTCAATAAATAATATTATCTAGTTTCTAAATATTTTCCCCTTGTAACTCTGCTAAAACAGCACAGTTACAACAGCTCTTTATCAGAAACTAATTGTGTATTAGCTCTTCAACATACTCTATTTTTTAAGCAAGCCTGCTATACTCTAAAAACTATCCTGTTGATATAACCACAAGGACTCAAAGACCCAATCACTCAACAGAGTTTATTGTTCCTTGATAATTAGATCTAAAGTTGATGGCCAAGCCAAAAGCTTGATTTGGCTCATCTTTACCTGCAATCCCAACCATGTATCTTTGAAAGGATGAATATTGAATTTGATGGAGTGTGATATAAATGATGTAAAAGAAAGGATATGAGCTATTGGGCTTTAATAAGCATATACATTTAATCCACAAATTTTTAAATCATGATTCAACTTTTTCAGAGTAGTGTATCTGTGTAGCTTCCAACTTTGGAATGTGTGGATCTAAGTCGGAAGAAAAGAAGTATACTTTTTAATATACTTTTATATGATTGGATTTTTAACTCTTTTCTGAGGATTGAATTGATGAAAAAATACAGCTTGGTCAATTTAAAGTTATATGATTTAAATTTTAATATTAAAATAATGTTTACATGAGATATTTTAACAATATATGATTGGCTTGTTTATTTAGAATTTATCTATTCCAAAGTAAATCAATAGAAAATTCCACTTGGATGAATCACCTGATCCAAGTGGTACCAGATAGTTTCAGGGTAAACCTTGCTTGCCACAGCTTCATCCCTAAAGAAAATCAGTAGAGTAAACTGAAAATAAAATAGTAAGACTCATCACAAGGGTTTCCATTAAATTTAGAGTACCTAGATATGTTTTCAGAAATTACAATAAAAATAGTACCAGACATGAAAGCACTAGCTACTCTAGATGCTCAGATTTATAGTAAAGTGCTGAAATTGGGCTCATGTCATAATAAAAGGCATGTACTTGACATGATTCATCTAAATTCACTCTAAGAACACATGTAAACCTAAAAAATATATCTCAGTGAATACTAAGCCAATCTTAATGTTTGAAAGCTAAGTCTAAAGCTACAGATCAGATCAGATCTGCATCTGAAGGGATTTAATAAATAAAGAAATAAAATTTTAAAATTATTATTTTAGCTTTAATAAACTTAATGATAATATTCCACTTAGTTTTGATTTATTTTTTATGTATACTTGGGATGTACAACTTTAACTTTTAAAATACTATGTTTGAAATATCCTTTTAAGAAATTGCTTTAACTAAAAATTTAATTAAACTTATGATAAGCAATCCAAGAAAATATATGATAAAGCACATCAAATTGATTTATTAAATTTAACTCTATAGCAGTAGGACATGCCACTTCAAAAACAGCACTTTGACTTACGCCATCTTGAATTAAATTTGAGATTATGTTCTTTGCGTTAGTGATTTTGAATCACAAAAAAATAAAATAAATAATAAAATAGCTAAAATTCACTTATAATTTTATAATGTGGCATCTCAAAAGCACACATCTCAATTTTGTCATTTTGATTCAAATTAATTAAATCTTATTTTTCTAACTTTATTTACATATAATATCACTTAGTGTGGGGCATGTTTACGCCACCTCAATTTTACGCTATCTTGATTTACACAATTTATCTTAAACTAAAATAAGCTTATTCTCATACTAAATCAAGACCTGTTGTATAAAATCAGAAGATATTCCTATAGTATTAATCCAAGACACTTATACTAATAACAACTTAAAAATAATGCCACTATGGTTGTGGTGCAGGGCGCCACCTGCAGATATTGCCATATTGAGACTACTACCCTATAAAGAAAAGTATAGGAGAATAGCTGCCTTTTGTTGTGTTTTTGATCAGAGAGTTACCCATTGAAACATAAAGATCAATTTCTGATTAGCCACTAATCAATGTACCTGCGGCTAACTGCAGATGCATCAGAGAGTGACCCATTGTGCTGACTCATTGGAGGAGCCTATATATTTGGAAATTAGTAGTTCATCTATTTCCACAATTTTTAATTTGGTATAGAGACCCTCTGCCTCTTACCAACAAGTATGACCCCCAGATGAACATTCTGAAACCCTGTTTTAGACCTAGCTCCCAAAAATTGGTCTACTTTTGCTGCAATCATCTAACCCAGAGAATGCATGTTTAGATGTTCACATTCCATCCAATTTAACCCCTTTCTCTCTGAATATTCTCCAAAATGTTTCACCCCATAAGAATAGCTTAGTTTCTGCCCAGTCCATACTTCAGTCAGGATGACTCACCCTTTCTTCCCCTCCCCACTTTCAACTATATAAGTCCCTCAGATAGCCCCAATAAAGACATTATTGAATAGAACATACCAACCAACTCAACTTTCTTAGATTACTTGCAGAGCTCAAATAGAGAAGTTCTGTTGTGAAAGGAGATAATAGTCCTGCTGTGTTCCCCTAGTTGCTGCTTAGCTATTCTGACCTTACCCTTAGAACCCTTGAGCACTACAGATAGAAAGCTTGAGCATCTTCAGGCCATCTCAGTAGCACTGTCAACCAATGTATGAGCCTTGCTCAATAAACTATTGCACTTCTTATTTTTTCAGTTTCATCATTTTTTTACTTTCATTTAGCATTTGGTAAAAATATTTGCTTATTTTAAAGTATATGGCCTAGCTATAATAGATGAAAATGGTTGTTTCTGGGTAGATTTTTACTTTTTCCCTTTGCACAGCCTTTTTATTTCTAATCAACCCCTTTTTTACTGCAGATTTAAAATTCTGAGGCCTTTTTAAGACTATAAATGGTTTTTAATTTTTTTATAGATTTTTTTGGGTTTTTTTGGAGTTCAAAAACACTAAATTTTTAAAACCTGTTTTTCATAGTCACAATGCCGTAAATTGAAATAAAGTTTTAACTAAAATATTGAGATAGCCAAATTTTGAGATGCTGCTTTTGAAATGACATGCCCTACCTCTATAGCTGTCCTTGGACGGGGCGACCACCTAGTCCTTAATAATACCACTTCACTATAAAGTATTTACAATATCTTAATGAAGAGAATCTCTCTTGTAATTTCTTGCTAAAAGCCTGCCCTCATAAAAGCAACCAATTGCTATTGGGGTTGACTCAAAATATGTATATTCTTTATTATAATTGGATTTTTTCATTAATAATTAAAAATCAATTCTCTTAACAACTAAAGAAAAAAGGTGATATATTGGACAATAAAAACCTGATGATAAATTTTCAAAAAGCATCTTTTAGCTCAAGGTGGGCATACACATAAGAAAAAAGGCTAAGCTGATCAAATAAAGTTTTGGATAAAAAGTCTTTAAACTATAGCTCCCAACAGGTTTTTTATGAATGACTGAAAATTGGCTGGTAGCAATGATTGATGCAGAATCTTCCTGCCCCGATTTCTGGGGTTATAAATTTTAGGCGGGGTATACAGGATTTGTATTGTGTGGAAGGTTGCGGATGGCACGGGACAAATCCACAGATTTTCATACTTGCTGCGGGGTGATGTACATCTCCCTAGACATTGGACCAGCTTATTGTAAAACAAAGAATGCCGATCTAACTTGTCCTCCGATTTAGAGCTGTCCGCTATCTACCTGCTGGTGAGCAGCTGGCTCGGGCGGGAAGTTGAATTATATCACCAGTCTTGCCATTTATATTTATAAATGTATACGTCATACAGCAGCCATAGGGTTACATAGGCTGTGTTAAATAAAACTAAAGTATTTATTTATAAAACGCAGAACTTTCTTCTAAGCCGCACGTTAAGCTTTCAAACTAAGGCCCCCTACGCCCACGAAACAATTTCTAAAATGAGCATTGATTCTAAAACTGGGTAAATACAAGTAAAAATTTAAATAGCAAATAAATTAATGATCCTGATTTACATCATATAATTAAGTTTTATTAATAGATTCGAATCAATGGGTATTTATGTACAGGGCATTTGATGATCTAATTTGATGCTGTTAAGCTTGGATAGTTAAGCGCTTGGTAAAATTAAACATAAAGAATTGGCTTTATTAGCCTGTATCCAACGCTCGAGCGAGAATCGAACGTCTAAACTGAAATAACATGGTTTAGTGGCGTCAATCTGTGTCGATGTGAATAGAAATAAGGTCTATTAGGAAATGCCCATCACCACTTAATTCTCAAGTCATTTTCGATTCCGGTATGATGAAGAGTGGACCCAAGTCACAAATTGAAACAAGGGGATATATTTTCGAAGGGCTATGTGCAATCTGATCGGCAACAAGTCTCCAAAGTTCCCCGATAAACTTAAATGCAAAATAAATTAAACTGCGCTTTTTCTAACAAGAGCCGAATAAAGCAACACAAGCTTATTTTTAGGGCTATCGAGTTAAACTAGTAAACTATGTTGCCTGATTCCGGGGCAAAAAGTAACTGGTTTCAGCAAAATGACATCACAATTAACATTCCCATACTTCTAATTTATGATATCCTGGGTAAAAGTAAGACGCCGTTATATGACTAAGGGGTACACTTGTGTGCTATAAAAGCTGCTTGATACCAGTAACTGGACAAGCAATGAAGTGCCTTTCAATTATTACTTTGCTAATCAGCGCTGCCGCAAGTGCAGCAATCCCTTCACAATCAACTCTGGTTCCCAGCCCCACCAGGAGCATAGACCAAGTTTTCACAAGTGTCCCAATGATAAATGAATACACAGCGGGCAGACGCCCTACTAAATCTTCTCATTTATCCAATCCCGAGAGTTCCTATGTTCCTGCCAAACCATTAATCCCACTTGATGACAATATGGAACCTATTCGAGTTCCCGGCCTAGTAAAAAAGAAGGCCCCATCGCTGTTAGATCGCATCATTGGTCACTTCCGGGGAAGTCAAGCTAAGTCTGAAGCCGATGTATCAGCAGCAGAGTAGATGACAGTTTTAAATCAACCTCCCACAAGAGAGGAATGCGTCACCAATGATTGTAATGTACCTTTGAACTGTAGTCTATACTGTATTGATAAATAAGCACATAATTTGAATCACTTGCTTATTTTTAAAGAACCAGAAAAATTAAAAACAAAATAAATCGAATTATGATATTTGTTTTAAACGATCTTCAACCACTAAAACAAAAACTCTCGGATCACTTCAGTCACACAGCTGTGCAGTTAGCTTTCAGTGATAGTTTATAGATCTTAAATCTGTCCCTATTATTACAGAATCTTCAATTAACCCCTCTCGTTAAATCATTTCTCTAAGGGATGGCCTGACTATTGAGTAGAAGTGGCCCTAAGACGTTGTCGCAGATCCTGAATGGATTAGACAAAGAAACATCCACTTAGGAATTAAGCAATAAAACAATCATGTTATTGCTTTATTGCAACATGGTTTTAGCAGGGTTGAATACATTAAAAACTCCTAAAAACGGGTGTTCAAAGTGTATCTGGATTGAGTATCAAGTGTAGGCTTCACTTCTGAAGTTATTAATAGGACAATAAAATAATTGCTACTTTCCTCCATTAGGCAAGGCACATGAAACTGGCTGTTTTCTTGTGCGGCTATTTCTACTGTGCCTTTCTACTCTCCTTCTTTTAGAAAGTTCTTCTGTCTGTGCCTCCTTTCCCCTGGTGGAAATTTCCCTGCCTTCTACTATATAACTTCATCACTATCTTAATAAATACCAGTTTTATCTTTATATCTTTTAACTTCTGTCTGCACTTAGACTGTCACTATACCAGCCAAAGCTATAGTATTAAGAGTGAAGATTACTGACTAACTAATTGTAGAATTCAGAAACCACTGACATATTTTAAAACATTGGCGCTCATGTCTTACACTACCAATAGCCCTCACCCCAGTGGTTCTGTATATGAGGAGGAAGGAATGCCCCTGGCTGAGTCTTCTGCCACTGCTTCCCCCTACCATCAGGCACCAGCCTTCACTGCTGCAAATGCCCATGATGGGGAAAGAGCAGGCACTCCCTTTGGCCTGCCCACCCTCAGTCACTTCATGCCTGAACACCAACGTCCCTAAGCCATTATTTTTGGTCAACCACTGCTCTTACAAACTCCTGTCTCCTTGGAAATGGACACTAATTCTTCCCCCTTCAAGGAAACCATCTGTAGTGCCAACCAGAAAATGAACTCTGGCACTGATGACAATGGTGCTTGCTCTGAGCATCTTGCTATTCAGCAACCTTCTTCTGAAAACTTCTTGGTTTGCTTCCAGAGCCTCTCCTAAGCCAACCCTGACCAACTCTGCCAAGACCTCCACACTGCTGAGCACATCAAGGACTACTTACAACAATTTACCCATCCTACTGTATGCAATAGCCATATGTATTTGGGTCCCATCAAAATCCTGGTACACAACCAGGGGATATAAGTGTCCAACCAGCAAAAGTTTCTCCAGGCCCTCTACTCTGAGTTGGGCAATACCTTCACCACTGTTAATCAGTACCTTGCTGAAGTTACCAATGTCCAGAATAACATGCTTCACTGGATAGACACCATCAAGAGAATAATAGCCATTTTGGTTCCAGTGCATGTGGTCTAGACCCTCACCTATCATGGTGTAGATGCCAATTGGATTAGTGTGGTGAAAAACTATGTTCTTGAGACTACCTCATGAATCGAAGCCTGGTTCATGAGGTGGAAGTCATGGGATGTTGCCTTGCCATCATCCCCTCATTCAACCCCCTACTTACCGCTATGGACAACTCCATCTCCAGCCACCTTCTTGGCTGTTACATCCTTGGAATCTTTGATCACTACAAGAAGATGCAGGCGGAACTGGTCCATCAAAGCGCTGATCTTGCCTCTCTGTTTGATAGCTATCACACTGTGTCAGAGCTTCAGGATTGTCTCAAACTTTGGCAATTGCATGATAGAGCTGATAGCCAGACCCAAGCCAGGAAGGACAAGGAGGTGATAGCCCTGCTCCAAGCTGAGCTTGCCACTCATGAGAAGTGCATTACCTCTCTGAAAGACAACTTGGATATCACCCTTCAAGAGAACAAGGTCTATCAAGATGAGATGGATAAGCAGCAATTTCTTCCAGACGCCTTCCAGAGCCAATTGGATAGGGTGGACAGTAAGATTATTGCCGTCAACTTACAGGCTATATCCCTCAACAACAGTAGCCATCACAGTACAAGAAGATCCTCCAGCCCTAAGCTCTATTACAGCTACAAAAGCAATGACGGTCACACTTGATTGGCTCCCAATGCTGTACAAGTATTGGAGCCAGTGTTGAAATCCAAGGATGATGTTTTAGCTCTCCTGAAGCTTCTGGGGCTGCCAGGACAGAGAAGATGAAAGTGAAGCGCAGCAAGAGAAGAATTGCCAATGTGCCTCTGAGGCTAGGTTTGCTACCTCTACCCTCAGCTGTTCCCGTCTCACCTACTCCCCAGTGAGAATCACGCCTGCTCCCTACAACAAGTCTCAAATAACTTCAAGCCTGTTAACCTACCCAAGTTTAGCCGCAAGAGTAATGTGGCCATGTTCTTACACCTATATCAGAATTCCATGTGTTGTGAATGCCGCCATTCACCATGTTTTGATTTAGCCTTTGATGGGTTATTTCAAGGATCAATCTCTCTCTTTTGCTTTTGCCTTTGAAATGAACCTGGTTCCAATTTGGGAAATTTAATTGCTCAGTTTCCTGACTCTGTGCAACTCACTTGCCCCACTCATGCTTGTGGCAAGTGCTCCTACTGTCCTGGTAGTGTTTTGTGGTATTGTAAACCACTATATATTTCATTTCTTATTACCCCATAAAACTAAGTTCTATTCACATTTTTGTCTTTGTGTCTCCACATACTATGGCGCCTCTCTAGCCACGTCAAGCAGATATAATTCAATCAGGGCCACAAGGTAATCACATAGCCTTCCCTGTCATTCTAACCAAGACTTAGTAAAAATCTAATCCTAAGGAGAGTATTTCACATTGTGTATTTGTGCCGCGCCTCAGGTCACAACAAAAATGGTGCTCACTACAGGGGCTGTAAGCCCCTCAGTTATCCCTTTTGCAACCATGTTTTCAGGATCTTTGCCTTCTCTCATACAAGAGCTGACTTTTCATGAAATTACCAGTCCTCCTATCAAGTAAGACATCACAGACCCACTTATTGTCCCTACTGTGCTGAACCTTGGGAATGGTCCCTGCCTAGTGGCCTACCCTTTGGGTATCCCTGACTTGGAACAAGTCATGGTGGTAGCCCTTGGGTTGGCTTGTGATGGAGCTATTCTTGCCTCCAGCTACAGTTCAGTCAAGTAGAGTATTATTATTTGATTGAGGCTCTGCAATTTCCACAGCATCTTCTCCCAGCAGCTGGCTCCACTGAACATATATTGACTTCCTTTGTACAACCTGCCTTAGCTCACCATCAAATGGTGCTAGGAATTAATGTTCAAGAGATCTTGTCCCTAAAAGCAGCTGTAACTAATCACTGGGACCAATTTGCTGCTTATCAACAGTGCATCAATTCCCTGTTTCCACTGGTGTCTGACAATCAGTGCAACTCTGTCACCTCCCAATCCCGCTTGGTCAATTCCATTGAACAAATGCGCCGTTTCATCCCTGGGTACGTCAGAGAGTGTCTACATGAGTTTCACCAGTTGAAACAGCCCTGGCGCACCCAAGTAGATTCCATCCTGAACGCCTATCTCAAAATTTTTGAACAACTTTTGCAGCAGCTCAACAAGTTCAGTGCTTACTCCTTCAATCAATTACAGCAAGTAGCAGCCCTTGCTGAGAAAAGCCTCCACAAACTTGGTAAATAGTTTGATCAAGAAAGGGCTGCTACCGCCACTACCATTGCCAAAATCCAGACTCAAGTGAATGGATTGTCTACACCCAAATTAGATGCCCTGTGTTCTCCTCCATCTGATGATTTGGCAGATAAAGAGCAAAGGCCAAGGGATGCCATTCAAGAGTTAAATGCGTCCACTTGGAGTCAGGATTTCCCTACCAAAGCTCCTCAGCCAGATCCCTAAGTGCTTTCTCTGACAACTCAAGTTGCTGACTTGCAACAAGAGGTTGCTACCTTGCGTGAGATAATGGCATCTGCTGTTAGTCCAACTGGGGTTACTGATGAAGATGGCTGTTGCCCTGACTTTTCAGGAGCCCCCAAAATTCACTGTGCTAGGAGTTGTTAGCTCTAGCTAATGAGATGGACCTCCTGAAGCAAGATCACTCTGAGCTTGGTAAAGACATACAAGAACTAAGTGAAGTAATCAATTCAGTAAATGACAGGTTCACCCCTTGCCTTTCATTGGGTCCGTCTCTTACCTCCCAAATGACTGAACTTTCCACATTAGTAACTGCACAAGGCCAACGCCTAGATTTTACTGAGCAGCAGACCACCCTAGCTAATAATACAAGTACCCGCACTGCTATGACCCTGACTACTCTTGAGGAAAGTATTTTCCAGCTGTGGGCCAGATAGCCCCCCTCCAAATCAGAAGCGGAATTCTCCCCACTCATAGATGTACTAAAAGGCAACAATGGTAGCCTGACTCCAGAAGCTCACTCCAAGTCTACTTTTAAGCAAGTCTTTGGCCCCAAAACCTTGACCATTGAAGCATTTCTAACTATCTATGAAACTGCCATGAGAAGAGCCTTGGATGAGGTTAAGAAGGAACACATTCTAACCTGTCTGCACCTGGCCTGTCAAGAGTTAGTTGTGCCAGAGCTGCCCACCATTGAAACCTGGGAAGATATGAAGCAGCTTCTGATTAAAAAATTTGGTGGTGACCTTAGTCTGGAGGTGAAAAATGATGCTTTAATGCACATTGCTTTCATACCAAAGGAGACCCTATGTTGTAAAATATGCAGCCTGGGTGCTGATTTCTACAAATAGTTAGTCTACTACTTCTTTATCTTAATACTATACCTGTTGTGGTATAGTGACAGCCTGGGTAAGGACAGAAGAATATAAGAAGAGAATAAGACAAAAATGGTTTTTATTTAGATAGTATCACACTTATATAGTGTGAGACGGGGAAATTGCCACCAGGGGCAGAGAGGCACAGACATAAGGACTTCCCTAATGGAGGAGAGTGGATTGGCACAGCTAAAAGTCCACCGCAAGAGAACAACCACTTCCACATGGCTTTCCTTAAGGAGGTAGATATAAATAATTTTGTTGTTCTATTTATAATTGCAGAAGTAAAGCCTGTGCCCTGTGCACATTTGAAAGGCAAATCAAACACCTGTTTTAGAGGCGTTTTAAACGTCTTTATCCCTAGTAAAATCAGAATGCAATAGCGCAATTGCACAACTGTTCTGTCGCTCAATTCCTAGATAGACAACTTAATGTCTAATCCATAAATCTGCTTCATTTCCCTCCACTGGATTAGACAACAGGGTCAATAATGGCTTGGCGTCTCTAGGTAGCGGCTATGGTGTTGTGGTCAATTATATGTCTTGTTAGGTGGGTGTCTGTTACCTCATCCTTGGTCATTGGCTTTGCGGATCTGTAGGTAAAAAGTTGTGTTTCCTGGCTGTCATTCAGGTGGTAGAACAGTTGGTGTGATACAGGAAGAGTCTTGTCAGTCTCAAATAAACATCTTGCTTTTTTAATTATTTTTCCTCATACTTTGGTGCAACACTATTGAAAATAGGACAACAACCCATGGAATTTTTTAATTAGGCTTTTGTTTTTTTGGTTATTTGTCCTCATTGGGGCTTACTCTTGGTCACTAGGAGCAGCACACATATATTAAGTATGCACTCTAGTGATCAATTGCCCATAATGGGGCTCCTAAAGGGTGTAGGAATTGGGGCCAGTCTTCTGGATAACTTGAACTGGTCCTTGCCAAGGGGAGGCAAGTTTAGATTCACAGCTGTACCCTCTATTGCTGAAGAAGTAGACTAAGTCTCCTATCAGGTAAGTGGGTAAGGTGGGACAAGATGCAGCTTGTTCTAAGTTCTGAAACTTATGGTTTAAGTTTATGGTGTAGACCTCTTAGTGCAAGCAAATAAGAGTTTGAACCAGCTTGTTGAGGTACGCCTCTGGGGACACAGCCAGGCTGGGCTTTACCCAGGAATATAGTAAATGGGGAAGTCCTGGTTGCCAGCCATAGAGCAGTTGGAAGGGCAGCTTGCCAGTGACACAATGGTACCTAATGTTGTATGCAAAGATGACCGCAGGCAGGAAGGTATCCCATTCAGTCTCATGTTGGTGACTGAGATATTGGAGTATCTGGATTGGATCCCATTAGTGCGCTCTACTATGCCATTTGTCTGTGGGTGATAAGGAGTGGATAGTGTCCCACAAATTCCCATCAGCTAGTTGAGGCAGGGGATGATATAACTGGTGAATTTGGTACCATTGTCTGTCAGCAGAATCTGGGGCAACCATGTTTGTATATGATATTCTCCAGGATGAACATGGCTGTCAACAGTGCAGATTGATTGGGAATTGCCTTGGCCTCTACCCATTTAGTCAGATGGTCAACTGCCACAATGATGAACTTGTTGTGACTGTTGGTATCTGGCATGGGGCCCACTACATCAATGGCTACTGTGTGGAAGACAAACCCAGGGTGTACAAGTCTGTGTTGGAACTTGGCAACCTTAGGTCTCTCAATGTTACAGTCATAACAGGTGGCTTGCGTATCTAGTACATAAGTGTGCATTCTTTCCCAAAGAAGTGCTGCTGTAGCAGGGCTAATGTATTCTGTATACCATCATTACTAGTAGTCTTGGAAGTGTCCATCACTGAGTCCATGTGTAGGGATGGGCGTATGTAGGGTAGCCAAGAGTCTCCACAAAGCTTCAGGAGTTGTCCCTTAGAGACCTTGGTATCAACAGCTAGCTTCTTGAGAGCCCTCTGTATCTTTACTGGCTCCCCCCCACAAACAAGAATCCTCCATAAGCTTGTCATAGAGAATGTCAGCCATGTGGGATACTAAGGCAACAGCGGGAAGGCAGGAGAGACAGTCAGCATTCTGGTGGGCTGCTCCAGCTTAATGAATGATTTTATAGTCATAAGCCTGAAGTTTAATGGCCTAATGCGCCAGACGTCCTTTGGGGTCCTTGAGGGTCTTCAGCCATTGCAAGGAGGCATGGTCTGTTATAACAGTGAAATGTACTCCATGGAGATAGACTCTGAATTTTTGGTAGGAGTGTATCACAGTCAGACACTCTTGCCCGGTGATAGTGTAGTTCCTCTCATGAACAAATAGCGTACACAAGCAGTATTCAACAGGGTGTTCAAGTCCTTTGGAGTCCAGTTGGGAGAAAACATCCCAATTGAAGTCAGACTAGCATCTGTATGAACCACAAACGGCTTGGAAAAGTCCAGGTAGGCTAACACAGGGGCTGCAGTCAGTGTTCCCTTGAGAGTATTGAAGGCAGATTGGAATGCTGGGCTCTAGAAGAATTCTTTATCAACTTGGCAAAGCTGAAAAAGGGGTTGTCCAGGGATGCAAAGTTGAAGGTGAAGCGGCAGTAGTACCCAATCATCCCCAGGAAGACCTGCATGTTCCACTTATTGGCTGGGATCTGTGTTTTCCCAATGGCTTCCAGCTTCAGAGGTACAGGGAGGCATCCATCTTGGCTAATGGTGAACCTTAAGAACTTAAGGTGCTCCTTGAAGAAGTTACATTTGCGTGGCTTGAGCTTGAGCTTGGCTGCAAGTAACCTCTGGAAGACTTCCTTAAAGTGTTGTAGGTGATTAATAAAGGTTTGGGAGAACACATTAATGTCATCCAGGTAGACCAAGACACTAGTGAGTTTGAGGTCGCCCATCACTTCATCCATGGCCCGCTGGAAGGTAGCCAGGGCATTGGACAGACCTTGAGGCATCCTTGTAAGTTGGAATAGCTCTTGTTCAGTGATTATTGCACATTTTCCTTGATCAGCGGGGGGTGGATTGATCTGCCAGTACCCACTGATAAGTTCCATGGCACTGAATAACTTGGCGCCACCCAGTTGGTCCAAGGTATTGTCAATACAAGAGAGGGGATATGAATCCTTCTTGGTAACAGCATTCAGTTGACAATAGTCAATCACTCCAAAGTTGCTGCCATCCTTCTTTTTGACAATAAGGAGAGGGGAAGCCCAAGGGCTTTTACTGGGGACCAGTAAGCCAGATCTCAATAGCCTCTGAAGTTCCTTATTAGCCACAGCATGATTGGCTTGACTGTGCCATATAGGTCTGGAGAGGATAGATGGACTGCCTTGGGTGTCAATATGATGAGCAATATCTGTAGCCTTGCCTAGGCTATAATCATCCTTGGCAAACACATTCTTATACTGGGCAAAGAGATCCATAGCTTGATCCTTCTGCTCTTTGGATAGGCCAGATAGGGAGTTGTGGCTTATGACCAATAGCATCAGTGGCTGCTCACAGGGTAAACCCAACTCAGAGAAGTCAGCAAAGGGGGCAGCCTCCTGCAGGTTGTCATGCTCTTCCAGTTGTATATAAGCCAGAAGTTGGTGTTTGGAGACAACCATAGCTTCACAAATCATGTTGGCCAAGAGTATGAGTACCTCCTTCTCACGTGGAATGAGGATGTCTGGTGCAACCCATGGTTCTAGTCTAGACGCATTAGGGATGCCAAAGATTTCTCCATGAGTGCCAGTCAATAGAGCCAGCAAGAGGCCTGTATTGTGGATTGCCTGAGAGCCAGGTGGGATAGTCACATTACAGGAGGCGTAGACTGGGATACCCTTGGATTCCCTAATTGAGAGAGGTAGCACCTTGATCTTCTTACTACACAGTGTATAAGCAATTGGAAGCTCTCCATTGGTGTACTCCAGATTGATGTAGTGCAGACGTTTGAACACTTCTTCCAGGGGTTCCAGGTGTTTGTTATAGATGCAAGAGAAGGCTTTAATGTCATCCAGATAGACCAGGGCACATGAGGACTTGAGGTCCCCCATCACAGCGTCCCTAGCTTGTTAGAATGTGGCTGGGGCATTAGAGAGACCCTGAGGCATCCTGGTAAGTTGGAACAGACTTTTGTTGGCAAGGATGACACAATTCTCTGGGTCATCTGGAGGGAGATCAATCTGCAAGTATCCAGGTATCAGGTCCATGGCCAAGAAGAAATTTGATGTAGGGGCCCAGTAGACAAGATATTCTTGAATTCTCACAGTGCAAGAATCCAACGTTTCTGATCAAGAGGCAAAGAGAACCAGCAGAAGGGCATCAGAAATCTCTGTTTTAAAGGAACAACAAGTGCTAGGGTCAGGCACAGACTTTTCAGGGGGGAGAGAAATGGGGGAGAGGAGGGAGGTGAAACAACAAATGCAGCCAAGGACTTCTCCTTGTCCTGGCTGCTTAGTAGTTTTTTGAGTGATCCTCATTGTACTCCTCAATGCCAGAATCATCAGTAAATTCTTCCTTGCTCTGACATGCCTGAGGTTTAGTTGCTTCATAACCATCAGGAGTGATAAAGAGATTTGCTATCAGGTTCCCAGGAAGACTCCAGGGTACTTGCTGAAGATGCAATGAAGGAGACATCCCCTTCATTGCTTCTGTGACAGTAGTGGGAGTCAGGAAAGGGCAATGTAGTAAGGATCTTCTGAGAGATGGAACTATCAGCTTTAGCATTACCATGCAATCCCATTAGAGTATCAGGGGTACTAATTGCTGAGGCATATTCAAGGTGCTTGCTTAGTTGGTCCTGAAGGGAGTCAAGGAGAGCACGTGAGCATCCAACTCATCTAGCCATTCTTTCTTTAACTGAAAGACCAGAACTAATTCCTCTTCATGAAATCCCATCCGTCTCTCTTGAGCCTTTATAGTATCCTGAAGAGCAGAGAATCCCATGGTGCAGCTGTTATGGCTGTCTTCCGACTTAGGAGTTTTCTGTTGATGATCATAGAACTCCAGGGCAACATGCTGATCCATCTGGGTGGGTACCCAGGAAGAAAGTACATGTTCTATCTTGCTTATCCATAGAGCCATTCCAGAGTGGGAGTGAACAGCTTCTGATATATTTTGAGCAAGGTTTGGGGGGCCAGAGCAGGAGCAAGAGCAGCTAACAGTTTAGAGGTTGCCAGAATTAAGGGAGATTCTATCGGGAGAACAACCATAAGAAGAAGGAGGAGAATATTGACAGCATACTTCCTTCACTAAGGCAGGCTCCAAGGAGCAGGAGACGCGGTTCATGCCAGCTGCTTCAGCCATGGGGTCAGGCTGGATTGGTATCAAGGAGGTAAGGGCCTTTTCAATGGAGTTCATCCAGGAGATCATACTTGACTGGGAGCTGGAAATTTCCAAAAGTTGTTGGCAGTTAGGCAACCACTGTCTTAGTCCTGGTTGACCATAGAAAGAGCCTTGGAGTCTACCAGATAGAGAGCCAGAAGCAGTGAAGGTTGATCCTGGAGTGGTTTGGGCAGAAGGAGCCACAGGTATAGGCAAGGACATCTCTCCCTCCACAAAAACAGGGCTGTGGGGGTAGGAAGAGAGGAAGCTGTGGTTTGAAGAAGCCATGAGCACCAATGTTATGAAATATGTAGCCTGGGTGCTGATTTCTACAAATAGTTAGTCTACTACTTCTTTATCTTAATACTATACCTGTTGTGGTATAGTGACAGCCTGGGTAATGACAGAAGAATATAAGAAGAGAATAAGACAAAAATGGTGTTTATTTAGATAGTATCACACTTATATAGAGTGAGGCGGGGGAATTGCCACCAGGGGCAGGGAGGCACAGACAGAAGGACTTCCCTAATGGAGGATAGTGGATTGGCACAGCTAAAAGTCCACCGCAAGAGAACAACCACTTCCACATGGCTTTCCTTAAGGAGGTAGATATAAATAACTTTGTTGTTTTATTTATAATTGCAGAAGTAAAGCCTGTGCCTTGTGCACATTTGAAAGGCAAATCAAACACCCGTTTTAGAGGCATTTTAAGCATCTTTATCCCTAGTAAAATCAGGATGCAATAGCGCAATTGCATGAACATTCTGTTGCTCAATTCCTAGATAGACAACTTAATGTCTAATACATTCAATCTGAGACACCCTAGCTGAATTTGCAGATAGATTCTACATTGAGTAACAGCAACTGATCACAAGCCGCCAGTTGACTGAACATGAAGAGTACATGGCTTGCGCTCAATCCCTCAGGGTTACCAAGCTTCTGTGTCTTCACTTTAAGGCTCATAAAGACAGGCTTTCTTCTATGAAGAGCATAAAGACACTGTTGCAGGATATGCACCTTACCCATTTTGAGGCAGTTGTGCAGGAGAATTGTGCCATCTCTAATGCTGGTTTGTCTTTATGTGGCCCTCATATCCTCACCACAAACTCACAGAATCCTCCTCAACGCCAGGGTTTCCATGACTGTGGTCAAAAAGGTCACTATTCCCGAGTCTGCACCAATCCTTGGATTGAAGGAGCTGATCTCAAATAGAAGGCAGGAAAAGAACAGTCAACCTAGAGGCAGAGATGCTCTCAGTTGACAATTCTTCCCAGTCTCCTTCAATTCCCCCTCCATTGCCAACTCCAAACCTGCTGACACTGAGGCTCCTCCCATTCTGCTGCTATTCCATGACATCTCTGATGACTCTGATATGAACAATTGTGATATGGAAGATCCTGACGCCCATGGGTATTCAGTCTGAGCTGTCCCTGAAACTATTGTAGTCCCTTATAAGCTATGTTCTGGGAAATCTACAACAACTGCCAAGCCTCTGCCTGAAGCCAAGGAAGTTGTCTCTTGCCCATACCTTACTCAAGCTAAGAGATACCCCGTGCTTTTAGAGTCTTCTGAGGAAGCTGCTGAGGTTGCTGACACTGTGTTCAAGAACGTCTCTGTCTTGCTCCCTCTCCAGATGGTCTATAAGGAGTTTCTGGGCCTAAGATGCATGATTGAAAAGTGGGGCAAAGAACTATCAGAAGCCCAAGACATTCTGGCTGTCCTCTCTCCCTTTGATTGTACCACCACTAGTGTGGAAATATCCATCCAAAAGGTGAAAATTAAGGCTGTCTTAGACACAGGGTCTCCTGTTAATGTTGTCTCCTTGAAGCTTGTCAAGAAGCTCAAGCTTGCCCTTGACCTTAACTATCACCATTTTTATGATAAATATGGTCTATCCATGACTCCTGCTATAGGAGCTTATTCTGCTCTTCCCATGTGGTTTGGCATGCTACTCTTGGCCGCGCCTGCTGTTTTCCTGGAGAACAAGAGCTATGACCTGCTATTTGGTGCTTGATTCCTTAGGGAACATAATAGGATCATCAAATTAACGGACAGCTACCTCTCTATATTGGGATACAAGGTCCCTCTGATCTTCAAAGAGCCTGTTAAAGTCCCAGGGAAGCGCCTCAAGACACGTGCTTTAGAATATCTCACTGGTTTTTTCACTCTAAAATACTGTACCTGTTCCTACAACATGAAGTGTCTTCCTATGGCTTGCCCTGCGTTTGAAGGGATTCCTCTCTTGGCCACTTCTGCTGTAACCATTCCCCCTGGATCTCAGGCTATTCTAGACTCCTAAATATTGTATAAGCTTCCTGAGTGTACATTCCTAGATTTATACTCTCCTCCCTTACTAGGACGCAATGAACCCTATCTCTGTCCAGGAATCTTGGATGTCTCTCATAAGGACCCTGTTCAATTGCTGGTTGCCAACTTAACCGCTCTCACCATGTATGTGTCTAGAGGGCAGGTTAATGGCTATGGCAAGTTGCTGAATGCTCCTGACGTCCTATCTCTACATCTCTTTGGTATGTTCCAGGACTTTAATTTACCTGAAGACAAGCCTCAAGTCCTATCCTTGTTCACTGCTCAAGACTTCCTGCAACTATCTCTGGTGCAACAGAAAGAGGTGCTTGACCTGCTGAATCAGTTATCAAATATTTTTTCTAAAGATAGCACTGATTATGGTCTAGCCAAAGGCTTCATTCAACAGATTGATACTGGTGATGTCCCCCTTCTGTGCTAAACCTTATTGCCACAGTTGTGTGGAGGATGCTCAGGTGTCTAAAGATTTCAAACAACTTCTAGAAGCTGTACTGTTTTCTTCTTCCCAAAGTCCATGGGCCTCCCCTTTGCTCATATTGAAGAAAAAGGATAGAGGTCACCACATTGTGATGGATTATCAACAATTGAACTCCTTAACCAAAAAGGATTCCTATCCCTTACCATACATTGATGATGCTCTCCGCTGCTTTGGTGACTCCAAGTTCTTCTCCTATATGGATTTAGTTTCCAGATACCGGCAAGTTGATCTCTCTCCTGAGGATAGACAGAAATATGTGCTCATCACTTCTGAGGGATTGTTTGAGCCTACGCAAATGCTGCAAGGACTCTGCAATGCCCAAGCTACTTTCCAACAAGCCATGGACTCCATCCTCTGTGATTTGAAGCTTTCATGTGCCCTAGTGTACTTAGATAATATAACAGTCTTCAGCGCTACCTTTACAGATCATCTGGCTCACCTCAAGGAAGTGTTCTTAAAGATTTGAGAAGCTGAACTTAAGTTAAAACCATCTAAGTGTGCCTTCTTCAAGGAACGCCTTGAATTCTTGGGGCATGAGGTGACTCAGACAGGAATTCGCCCCATGACTAAGAAAGTTGAGGCAATTGACAAAATGCTTCTTCCCACCAGCCTGTGAGAAGCTCAAGTCTTTTTGGGCATGATGGGATACTACAAACAATTCATCCCCATTTTGCTGACACTAGCAAACCCTTGGTCCAGTTGTTGTGTAATGTCCCTTTCAAGTGGAGCACCAGCCAGCAACAGGCATTTGAGACCCTTAAGAAAAAAATTAAGGAGGCCCATATCCTAGTATATCCTGACTACAATAAGGAATTCATCCTATATACTGATGCTAGCAACCTGGCCATTGGAGTCATATTGGCTTAACTGGATGATGAAGGTGTGGATTTCCCTGTAGCTTATACCTTCTGTGTCCTGAATAAGCATGAGAAGAACTACAGTGTAACCAATAAAGAGGCCTTGCTGTGCTGCATGCCGTCAAGCAGTTTGGTTATTGTGTGTATGGCACCCATTTCACTGTGGTCACTGACTACGCTTTGCTTAAATGGTTACAACAACTTGAGGAAATAGAAGGACAACTAGCTAGATATGCTCTCTGCTTGCAAGTTTACAACTTCACTGTGCTGCACTGTCCTGGGATTTAACATGAGAATGCTGATAGACTGTCCAGAATGCCCATCCTCGCTCTACACCCTGCTGAGGCTGACAGGCTGTACAAACTAGTTGGATATTCTTCTTCTTGGGAGAACAAGACAGAAGAAGTTTAAGTTGCTCTTTTTAAATTATCTTTAGACACTTATTTGTGACAATCAGTTTTTCAAGAAAGTACAAGACCACTACTTGCCTTATTTACGGCCTAGTCTTTGCCTTTTGTTGGTGCTTTAAGCTCATAAGGAGACAGGACATAGAGGTGTTTCCAAGACTTATGCCTGGCTCCAGAAAAACTACTTCTGGGAAAATCTTTGCCTGCTGATTCCAGATATCATTGCTAGTTGCCATTATTGTCAGCTTTGAAACCTCAAGCTGCCTCTCACAAGTTCAAGCTAGTCCCCCTTAACACACATTTCACACTATCAGTATTGACGCTGTAGGACCTCTCCCTTGCTCCTACTCTGGCTGCCACTTCATCACAATTGCTGTTAATCATTTTAGCAAGTGGGTAGAAGCTCAATCTACTAAGGACATCACCGCCAAGACAACTGCTGCCTTTCTGCTGCAAGATTTATTTTTGTGCCATGGTTGCCCTAATGTGTTTCTAACTGATAATGGGACCAACTTTAATACTAAGTTGGTGATCTTGGTTGTTGAGGATTTGGGGTCTTGTCAGTCTTTTTCTGCCCCTATAATTCTTCCACCTATGGGGCAGTTGAGCGTGCAAATTTAACTCTGTTTTCTATCATGAGGAAACTCACTTACTCCAACACTGCAAACTGGGATCTATACTTACCAGCTGCTCTTTTTGCCTACCATCTTAGCAAGCATTGTGTCACCAGGTATTCCTCTTTTGCTATGTTTTATGGTTGTGAAGCCACCACTCTGCTGCTCTTGGGGCCCCATGCTCTCCTCTGATAAGGCCATGAATCTTGACAACCATATCAAAGATCTAGTCAACTGTATCATTTATATTCAAGCCACTACCTAAACGTCTGCATATAAAGCCAAGATGCTTGAGCTCTCTCCTTAAAATGCTGTAAAATCTCCCTTGCCTGAGTTCAACATTGGGTACCATGTTTTTTACTATCAGCATAGAGTAGGAGGACGTGCTCATAAACTAGACTTGTTGTGAAATGGACCCTTAGAAGTGACCTTCAAACAAGGATCAGAGTATATTGGGAAACTCCTCTCCAGTGGTTGACTATTTGCCTGAGTGCATGCCAAGTTCCTCTGCAAGTACCACCCCCCTAAGGCCAATCTAGAGGGAGGTAATGTTGTGAATGCCACCATTCACCATGTTTCAATTTTGCCTATTATGGGTTATTTCAAGGACAAATCTCTCTTTTTTTGCTTTCACTCTTTGAAATGAGTCTGACCCCAATTTGGGAAATTCAATTGCTCAGCTCCCTGACTCTGCGCAACTCACTTGCCCCACTCATGCTTGTGGTGAATGCTCCTACTGTCCTGGTAGTGTTTTGTGGTAACATCTACCACTATATATTCCATTTCCTAATACCCAATAAAATTAAGTTTTATTCACATTTTTTTCTTTGTGTCTCTGTGTACTTTGGCGCCTCTCTAGCCACATCTAGCAGATATTTTTCAATCAGGGCACAAGGTAATCACATAGCCTTCCCTGCCATTTTAACTAAGACTTAGTACAAATCCAATCCTAAGATTTGGATTCCTGCTGTGTATCTGTTCTGCGCCTCAGGTTACAACACCATGTATGGTGCTGACAATGCCATGAGGGACTCCACAATGATTAACTGCCTAAATTCCAAGACTCAAGTTATCATCTTGCCGCATTTTCCTGAGAATGACTAGACCTTCACCAATATTTCTAGAGCCCTGAAGGAAGAATTTGGTAGCCAATAATCCCTTCTTAGCCACAAGATGGTTTCCTTCCTTCTCTCCCTTTTTCCCTCTCTCTCCCCCCTTCACTTTTCTGACACCAAGTTAAAAGCAGGGGAACCCTAGAAGACTTCACTTCTAGGTTCTACCTTGAGGCTCAAACCCTGTTATCTATGAGCGCTGTGAAGTTTATTGATGCACAGTCAGTACTCCTCAATGTGGTACATGTCAACTGGGAACATTCTCTGGCTCTTAAGTTGGGTATATACAATGCTTTCACTGTGCCAGACCTGATTTGCCTCCTATGCACCTAAAAGGAGGAGTTCAAAGTCCCTCTTCCTGAGAGCCGCCCCTGCCAACAAGCTGAGTATAGACCCTGAGTAGATGTGGAGATGCCTAAGCCTTCTGAAAAGGTTGGGGCTGCTCCATCCAACAATGCTCCCTGTACTTGCTTCAAATGCGGCATGGCTGGCCACTTCTCTTGGGAAGTAAAAAAAACCCCATCAAAAGGTCCACCATTTAGGCATGGAGGAAGTCAAGGAGGACTACACCAAGGATGCTGATATTGAGGAGGACAATAAGGACCAGTAAAAAACTACTAATCAGCCAGGTTAAGGAGAAATCCTTGGCTGCTTTTGTAATTTTGACACCCTCATCTCCACCTATGCTGCTGTTTCCCAACAAACCTGCTCAGAGGCCTGCAGCTTTACTATCATCTGAGTTAAACCCTAAGGATGAACTCTCCCTGATTGAATTTAACTCCCAACCAATACAAAAGGATGCTGAATCTGAAGGAGATCAAGAGGACTTCCTATATTGAGTCCTCACTGTTGACACTCAAACCCATTGGACTATAATTTGCCCTGAGGTGGTTATCACACAAATAGCTTGGTGAACAGTATTCTTACTTTATGCCAAACAACTGGCTTTAACCAGGTATTGAAGTCGCCCATGAAGAGAAAAGCCTTGAACAACTGGCCAAGCTGCTCTATACAGTAAACATCTCAGCACTTCTAGAATCCCTCAAAGAAGCAAGCCCAGCTGTAGGAGCTGCCTTGGCTACCTTCCTGGAGAAGTTCAAGGGACTGAGCGTACACCAGGTCTTCAATATTGTGGAGATCAGAGAGGACCGCCAGGATTATACCTATATCAACCTGGTAGTGAACAAAACTCATGTCTGAGCCATACTGAATACTGGTGCTCTAGGGAATATTATATCATCATGGCTGATAAAAAAAGTTGAAGCTGGAACCAGACTTATCCTACCATGAAGAGTTTGGTACAGCTGGTCCACAGACCACTAGAGCAAAAGGAGCCTACTCCTACCTCCCTCTTCAATTTGGGAAACTAATGGTCACTGCCCCTGCCATAGTTATGGAAAACAACAGCTATGACATTCTTATTGGGACTAGCTTCATGTTCCAGTATGGCACTGTGACCAATCATGGAGACCATAAATTTGGGATTTTTGGGCCACTATATTCCCATGTTCTATCATGGCAACCGCCCTTCTGACCTGCCAATAAGCCATCTGCACTACATCAAACTGGAATACACAGATGGAGAACTGCCAGTTGCCTATACGCTGCAGAGTAAGAAGACTAAGGTACTTACTCTCTTAGTTTGAGGGGCCAAGGGCATCCCTGTGTACATGTCTTCCACAGTGTTTATCCCACCGGGCTTGCAAGTGATACATAAAACTGGCCTATCACTTGCACAACCTACTGGTACTCAGAGAAATTGTTGGTATTCTTAATGACTCCAGACTAGAACCACAAATTGCATCAGGCATCCTCATGCCTAGCAAAAAGGAAGTGCTCATACTGTTGGCCAATATGATTTGACAAAAAATTGTTAACCTAAACATCAGCTTCTAGCTTACATACGGCTAGAAGAGCATGACAACCTGCAGGAAGACTCACCCTTTGTTTACTTCTTTGAGTTTGATCTACCTTGCAAAGAACCATTGGTACTATTGATAAAAAGTTACAGATCTTTGCCTGGCCTCTCTGAAGAGCAAAAGTATCAAGCCATGGATCTCTTTTCTCAGTATAAGGATGTGTTTGCCAAGGATAATTATGACCTGGGAAATTATATAGATGTTGCCCACTATATTGACACCCAAAGCAGTCCACCCATCTGCTCTAGACCTATACAGTATAGTCAAGCTTATCATGCTGTGGCCAACAAAGAGCTTCAGAAACTATTGGGATCTGGTTTACTGGTCCCTAGTAAAATTCATTGGGCTTCCCCTCTCCTTATTGTTAAAAAGAAGGATGGCAGCAACCAAGTGGTGATTGACTACTGCCGTCTGAAGGCTGTTACCAAGAAATATTCATATCACCTCCCTTACATTGACAATACCTTGGACTGCCTGGGTGGCGCCAAGTTCTTTAGTGCCATGGATCTTATCAGTGGGTACTGTAAGATTGACCTTCCCCCTGCCAATCAAAATAAATGTGCAATTATCACTGAAAAAGGGCTATTCCAACCCACAAGGATACCCCAAGGTCTTTCCAATGCTCCTGCTACCTTCCAATGGGCTATGGACGCGGTAATGGATGACCTCAAACTCACCAGCGTCCTGGTCTATCTGGATGACATTAATGTGATCTCCCAAACTTTGATGATCATCTGTAGCACTTAGAAGAAGTCTTCCAGAGGTTACTTGCAGCTAATCTCAAGCTCAAGTCACACAAGTGCAACTTCTTCAAGGAGCATCTTGTGTTCTTGGGATTCATTATTAGTCAAGATGAACTCCAGCCTGTACCTCTGAAGATAGAATTTATTAAGAAGATGCAGAGTCCAGCTAATAAAAGTGATGTTCAAGTCTTCCTGGGGATGATTGGATACTACCACCGCTTCATCCCCAACTTTGCATCCCTGGGCAACCCCCTTTTTTAGCTTTGCCAAGCTGGTAAGGAGTTCTTCTGGAGCCCAGCGTGCCAATCTGCTATCAATGCTCTCAAAGAAACACTTACTGTAGCCCCTGTGTTAGCTTACCCAGACTTTGCCAAGCCGTTTGTGGTTCATACAGATGCTAGCCTGGCTGCAATTGGGGGTGTCATCTCCCAACTGGACTATGAAGGACTTGAACACCCTGTTGGATATTGCTTGCATACAGTTAATGTCACTGGGAGAAACCACACTTTCAACAAATGAGAGTGCCTGGACGTAATATACTCCTACCAATAATTCAGAGTCTTTCTCCGTGGGGTACATTTCACGGTTGTAGCAGATCATGCCTCCCTGCAATGGCTGAAGACCCTCAAGGACCCAAAAGGCGTCTATTGTGTTGGGCCATTGAACTTAAGGCTTATGACTATGAAATCATTAATCAAGCCAGAGCAGCCTACCAGAATTATGGCTGTCTCTGCCGTCTTTCTACTGCTTCCTTAGTATTCCCCATGGCTGACATTCTCTATGACAAGCTTATGGAGGATACTTCTTTGTGGGGATAGGAGCTGGTAGAGATACAGAGGGCTCTCAAGAATTTAGCTGTTGACACCAAGGTCTCTAAGGGAAAACTCCTGAAGATTTTTGGAGACTCTTGGCTACCTTACATACGCCCATCCCTACACATGGACTCAGTGGTGAACACTTCCAAGACTACTAGTCATGATGGTATACAGAAGACATTAGCCCTGCTACAGCAGCACTTTTTTGGGAAATAATGCACACTTATGTACTAGATACGCTAGCCACCTGTTATGACTGTAACATTGAGAGACCTAAGGTTGCCAAGTTCCAACACAGACTTGTACACCCTGGGTTTGCCTTTGCACATTAGCCATTAATGTATTAGGACCTTTGCCAGTTACCAACAGTCACAACAAGCTCATCATTGTAGCTGTTGATCATCTGATTAAATGGGTAGAGGCCAAGGCAATTCCCAATCAATCTGCACTGTTGACAGCCATGTTCATCCTGGAGAATATCATATACAAACATGGTTGCCCCCAGATTCTGCTGAAAGACAATGGTACCAACTTCACAAGTTATATCATCCCCCGCCTCAACCAACTGATGGGAATTCATGGGACACTATCCACTCCTTATCACCCACAGACAAATGGCATGGTAGAGTGCACTAATGATTTCCTGGTCCAGATACTCTGGAAGCTCAGTCACCAACAAAAGACTGAATATGATACCTTCCTGCCTGCGGCCACATTTTTATATAACATTGGGTATCATTGTGTCACTGGCAAGCCACCCTTTCAACTGCTCTATGGTTGGCAACAAGCACTTTCCCTTTACTATATTTCTTGGTAAAGACCAGTCTGGCTGTGTCCCCAGAGGCATACCTTAACAAGCTTGTTCAAACTTTTATCTTCTTGCAGTAAGAAGCCTACATCATAAGCTTAAGCCATAAGTTGCATGACCTAGAACAAGCTGCATCCAAACGCCCCACCCTAACCACTTACCTGGTAGGAGACTCAGTCTACTTCTTAAGCAATAGAGGGTATAGCCGCAAATCCAAACTTGCCTCCCTTTGGCAAGGCCCAGTTAAGTTATCCAGAAGACTGGCCCCAATTCCTACACCCTTTAGGAGCCCTGTTCTGGGCAATTGATCACTAGAGTGCTGGCTCAATATATATGTGCTGCTCCTAGTAACCAAGAGTAAGTCCCATTGAGGACAACAACCTGGAAAAAAAAGCCTAATTAAAAAGTTACATGGGTTGTGGTCATGTTTGCAATAGTGATGTATCAAAGTATGAGGAATAAGAATAAAAAAAGCAAGGTGTTTATTCGAGACTGACAAGACTCTTCCTGTATCACACCAACTGTCTACCACCTTAATGGCAGCCAGGAAACACAACTGGTTGCCAACAGATCCACAAAGCCAATGACCAAGGATTGGGCAACAAACCACCACCAAACAAGAGACACATGATTGACCTTAATGTCCACAGGAAAGGCAAATCTCAAGAAGATACATTCACATAGGAGACTCTCACAAAGGGCAGTATCTACTGGGACCTGACCACCCACCCTGTAGAATACAGACAAGGCCCACTAAAGGACAACTCCCATGCTCTCCTCCTGCTTGGTATCACAGTTGTTGATCCCTCGAAGAATAAGGTTGCCAGCCATCACCATTGGTATCAGATGAGCAGTATTCCCCTACTGTGTACAACTTCAACACTTCCTGGAAGGCTCACCAAAGATGTTGCTCAAAGTTTTAAGAGGTTTTCTAACTGACTGGTTGAGCCTCAGTAACCCCAGGTGTTGCCCAAGCGCGAAGGACTGACTTTACTATGTTGGATACCGTCCCCTGTTGCAAGACTGAAAGGCCTTGACCCTCAAATTGGAATTGTCTCAGCTGAGCCTCCAAGTATTCTTCTGCTGCCCTCGTGGAGAACCGCCAATGGATACTGTTACCCCTTTGCAACCCAGTTCCTTTCACCTCCCTGGGCTCACTCAAAGCTAGGAACAGCGCAGCAAATAATGGGTCTGTTCCCACTAAGACCAACTGAGGCATCTGTAGCTAATCTAGCTGAACTCCCAAGTCAAGATAGCTGCCGTCCACATCATGCAGGACTACTTGCTTCCCTGCTGCCTTCATCACCTTCACTGGCCTGGTATACTGGTGTCTCTTGGGAATTACTACTTGTACCTTCTTCAAGACTCTTCTTGGAACTCCTCTAGAGCTACTGTTCACCATAGCTGCCATCTTGAGACGCCTGCCATTTTAACCCTGTTGTCTAATCCAGTGGAGAGAAATGTAGCAGATCCTGAATGGATTAGACAAAGGAACATCCACTTAAAAATTAAACAATGAAACAATTGTGTAATTACTCTATTGCAACATGGTTTTAAATGGGTTAAATGCATTTAAAACACCTATAAAATGGGTATTCAGAGCATATATAGATAGCACATTGAGAACAGGCTTCATATCAAAAGTCAATAATCAAATGATGCAATAAGCGCCACTTGTCTCCATTAGGAAAGGCACATGAAACCAGTTGTTCTCTTGTGTGGCTCTTTCTACTGTGCTATTCCACTCTCCTCCTTTTGGAAAGCCTTTCTGTCTGTGCCTCCTTTCTCCTGGTATAAATTCCCCCGCCTTCTACTATATAACTGAGTCACTATCTTAATAAATACCAGTTTTGTCTTTATATCTTTTATTATTCTGTCTGCACTAAGACTGTTACTATACCAGCCAAAGGTATATTATTAAGAGTGAGAATTACTGACTAAATATTTATAGAATTTAGAAACCACTGCCATACTTTACAGCAGGGGCTATGGGGGTTTAAGGACTAGAGGGGGGTTTTGAAGCCTACAGTAATTGTATGGAGATGCTAGAAGACTTTAATTAAATATGATAGAATTTTGTGAACCAAAGGTACATTTTACTTTATCATTAGAATTATAATTACACCATTTTATGCTTTTATGAGGAATTTGTGCTAAATTTTCAGGCTTCATCTGTAATTGTGGGAAATTGGGCTTTGAGCAGTCTGGTATTGAGAAACTGGGTAATTAGGTGGCCTTTAGGTTTGTTTGACTCATTATTGGCAGATATTAGAATATATATGGAAAACTTTCTTTTTTAATTTCTATTCCCAAATTGTTTGGCCCAGCCAATTTTATGCTAGCCTCAACTCCAAGAGATAATACCTTCTGGCTTTCATTGGCAGGAAAAAGTTTAGCTTTCACTGAATTGCCTTTTGGCAAGCAGCTGCTTCTGCATAGGTTGGGACTTTGGGTGACACACTTTAGGTTTAAATTTCCCTGGCCTCAACAAAACTTGTTTGCTTTGTGGGCTATTTATTAAGTGGCTTAGAAACTAGATCCCAAAAACCTTGCAACCAGGTGCTTGGCCTATCTGGACTGGCAGACCGCAATTTAGGGGTTCTTGGGTCTGATTCTTGATTTATACTTTCCTTTAACATAAGAATAACAATGACACTAATGATATTAATAGTCCTATAGGCAGTTTTAGTCAAAAGAAACAAGTTGCTTTAATGATCTATATAAGGAATATGATTAATAAAGTGTTTAATTGTGAGTCATAGGTTCCTATTTATCTCCCATGCTGTTTGTAGTAAAGAAAGATATTGAGTGTGTCTGTGTGTCAACTATCATAAATTAAAAGATATAACTATCAAAAAAGCTATCCAATTCCAAATGTAGAAACCTTTACAATGTACTGACAGAAGCTCAGGTGTATTATAAGTTGATCTCAGAGACATATTTAATCAGATTTGAATGAAAAAGAGAATATAAAATAAAAACTGTTTTCAAGAAATTATATTGGCTCTAAAAATAATTGATGTTTTTTGGGTTATGCAATGCACCCAGTACCTTCCAGAGCATAGTGAACAGGATCATGGGGGATTCCTTGACCTTTTCTGTGTTGTATACTTAAATGATATTATTGAGTATTTACTTCTGGGATGTATAATAAACAAGATAAAGGGACAATTAATAATATAATGGCACTTTATTTGATATGAGTCTATGGTATTATGTAGTATCATGGGAAGCCACATACTGTCCATATATGTCATGGTAGTCATTGGGCTTATCCAAGTAATTGTTTCACTTAGGACTCAAAATGTTTGATCCCCATAATAGATGGTCAAATTATAATGGTTACATCAACTTAATGATTAGCTGGTGAATCATTTGAAAAGTCACTCAAGGAATTAGTTTCCCAAGAGGGAGTAATTTTAGATGCTGCAACAATATATTAGTTTAAAGCAAGAATCATAATAACACTTTTGGGCCACCTACACCAAATAATAGATCAACTTTCCAAAGAAAATCTTCATAATAAGCTCTCTAAGTGAAAAAGTTCTGATACAAGGTTGAATTTATGGGATATTTTGTGAAATTGATGTATTTTTAAAGTATTAGACAAGGTGGAGGCGTAAAAAATTGGCTGGTATCCAAATGCAGAAAGATATATGTGGGATTAGGCGTATTGACCACAAATAATCAGGCTAATCATCACATGCAGATCTTATAAGTTAAACGTCATATTATCATTAGATTATCATCCTATTTATTGCAGCAAGTATACACTGTGTAATCACTAGTTTATTATAATTGATAATACTATTATATGCCGTACAATTGTTAGTTAATATGATAATTGTTGTTAATTGTAAAATGTGTAATAAAAATCATCAATCATGTTACTACCTCTATTTCCCACTAGAGGTTGTATCATATCAGCCCCACCCAGCCTGAAAGGTGTATATATACATCAAACTAATGATGTATGAAAGGCTATGGAATACCAAATTTTTCAACATCATTACATGGCAAATAATTATTGGTTTGATACTGGATCAAGTCAGCTATTATATTTAGTATAATTTCCAACTTGACCTGTCATATTAATCAGCAGAAGGTGTACCATCCAAAAAAGAATCACTGATTAAACTCAAAAATAGGAACAGGAATACCAACGTTCTACCTTCCAAAGTAGGAAGATAGAACCGGGACAAATTCTAAGCATCAACCAAATACAGTGTAGTTTCCTAGTGCCATAATAGGCGTAGGAAGGCACAGTCAATTGATATTTGACAGTAGGCTAGCTCAAGAAGAGAGTAGGCTGTAGCTGAGGTGTCATGTATGCCTTGTAAAGGCCAGTAGCCACACACATGCCAATGACAGTCAATCAGGATAGGCTTAGCCAGCAAGGACATACCTATTGCAAAGGTTTCCACTAAGAACTTTCTGAAAGGAAAAGAACAAAAGTTGTTGCATAATATATAGATAAAGCTCCTGAAAGGAGAAAACAAGTTCTTAGTTACACTTGGATAGATTGCAGCCGCTGGCTAGATTTTACTCCAGTCCCAATGAACATAATTATTGTCTTAACTTTGGTTATGGTGTGGTGGTTGCTCTTAATCACTTAACTTGATTACAACCTATGTTTTACTAAAGACTAAGCTAAGATGATTCTCTACTTAGTGTGTATTTTAAATGTATAGTTAATAAAAATTGATTCTTTATTTATTAATCAAGAAGGAGAGTTATATAGATATTATTGATATTGATATGAACTGCTGAGCGCCAGGATCCTCTACAGGATTTGCCCACTATTAATCCAATAATTGAGCAATCATTAATATGGCTTTGTAGAGATAACTTAGTTGATTGATAGGAACACTCTTCATCCAGTGTGAGAGTACTATTACCCACTCTGGTTCACCAAGCTTAATGAATCAATTTTTGTTACAGTGAGGGCTAGTTTAACCAATCACTTTGCAAAAAAAAACCCCCCTAAACTAGAAATTACTGTAAAAGATGCACAACCTTTCTCAACATGATGAATTTCCCAAAAAGGAATAGAAAACTAGTAGTCTGCTATACTGATGTTCCCAAACAGAGAATCAATTGAGCTCAAAGGGAAAATCCAATATCCCAGTTAAGAACATGCCTATCAACTTGCCTGTACTTGTCTTAGAAAAGAATGAATTTTCTAAGATACTGGGTGGTGAATGTTGTAAATTGTGCCATTAATGCTATTTTGACTTGGCCTTCAAATAATGATACATGAAAAGATTTGGCTCGTTTTGTTTTCAATTTCAGGAATTCCTTGCCCTCTGTAAATGGGTCTGTTCCAATATCCACCAATTCCATAGTACCATGCCTGCCCTTGTCTGATCCTGGTATGACCTCATCCTGATGTGACCCCTTGACTACTCTGTCTACCTAATGAGTGATCATCAACCCTTGTCTATTATTTAAGTTGAATAATTTCTCCTGATAAAGACAAGTTTATCCACATTTGCATTGGCTTTATTATTTTTCAAGATTTTCCCTTTCCTTTTTGCCAAAATGAATTACTCTCTTTTATTCTAGGAAATTAAGGTATGTGCCCTAGATTTTGCCCTGGAGGCTAAACCAAGGCTAGTGTCAACCCTCAAACCTTTTTTTATAAAGATTTTCCACCATGCTCTCCTGGATGTTATCCCCAGGAGCCAAACACAATAGGTATAGTGACCATTTTTCCACAAAGGAGGCAATACAGGCAGTTTTGATATAGATCAGGTGATAAACAGTTCTGGATCTAGTGATTTGGGGTATTTCATTAATGCTGGATTAACTCACTATAGGATAATGTTATTTTCTTTTATGTCTAGAGAATCAAGAGAGGTACTGATTTTAGACCCATTACAGGGTGACTGGTTGAGAACACCCTGTTTCCTATGAGAACAGTGTTAACTGGGATGTTGATTTCAGCATCAGCAGTAACTTACATTAACTTGCTAAGGGAAAGGAGCTTTATGCTGGGGACAACAGATCTCATGCTTTTCTTATTTGAGAAACTATATGATTGTGCTGCTTGATTAATACATAAAATATAGATTTTTTATAAAATTTTAAAATAAATTTCAGGATCTTATTTTCTGTACTGGTATGTAATAATGGGCTTTTTATCATCATGAAATTGCTATCACTTTTACAAATGTTGCAAAATCTTTGATTACTCCCTCTTGGGGAATTAACACCCCAAGCAGATCACCAAATGGCTCACCAAATGGCTCACCAGCCAGCCAGTAAACTGGTGGCACCATTATCAGTCAAGCCATCTATGACAGGGATCTCTCAATCCAGATCCTAAATGGAACACAAATTGAGTAAGCCTTGTGACCCAAGAGGAACATTACTTAGATAAGCCCCATGACGTACATGGACAGCATGTAGCTTGTCATGATACTATATATCATTCTATATTCATATCCAATAAAGTATCAATATCTTCTTAAAGCTTCCCCTTATTTCATTTATTATACTTCCCAGAAGTATAAAATAGACATAAAGTTCCTGGCTATTATTAGTACTGGCTGTATATAACTCAATCCACTAAAGAAATATGATCAATTATCTGTTTCTAGTTGTTTTATATGAGATAAATTTAGTCCATTTATGTATAGTGTATGCCCCTGTGATTGAAAACTTATGGTCAGTTGAAGTGCTTTGGACAGAATTATCTGGTTACATACATGTGTTATAGGTTTCTTCCTCTTATTGCTTTCTTGATAAAAAAATCTAGTATAGACTGCTTTCATCCTGGAGCAGGCTTTTTACTATGTTTTCACTTAGAAAATTAGTCTGGATTTTATATCTAAACAAGGCCAACAACGCTAAATGTTTTCCTATTGGATAGAAACATATTGATTCTTGATACTGCTGCAGGAGGAGTTGCAGGGCACTTGGTAGTATCTCATGACATCCCTAACTGAAGCAGTTCAAATTAAAATACAAAATATATTGTATGTATGTAAACTATTTTTACAACTGAACCAATTAGAGACAGTATTTGATTGGGGAAGACAACAGTCCAATATAAAGGACATAAATTAAAGAATAAGGTATTGTTTATTGTAGAATATTGTGACTAATATACTATATGGGGAAAGCTACAAGGCCACAGGGGGTGGCATGGTGGCATAGTGGTGTGTGCCATGTAAGGGGAAAAGCTGAGGAACAACTTGTGTAGAGATCAACAAGTTGAATTGACAGTGCTACTAAATAGGAGAAAGTGCCTGCAGTTTGATGTTGCCATCAGATTGATTCATGCTGTTAGATACGTCAAGGGGCAACTCATTGAGCGTCTCCTGTGTACCATAAGATACATTGGCAGGCAAGGCAGGAAACTTGGTTGCAACACTATGAAAGTTTGAAATCAAGGTAAGAGATTCAAGTTTCATATAAAAACTTACTGATAATGATTGGAAGACAAGATGCCATCATCTGCTCTGACTGGTTAATTTTTAGCCTTAGAGATAAAATTAATTTAACTAAGCAAGGTAAGCTTTAACTAAACACAATACTAACTTTTTCATTTCAAACTTATAGATTCTCTCCAAGCTAAAGATAAGCTTCAGAATATACATAATAAGCCAACTATTTTGTTTATAAAACATAAAGAAGATTAAAGGTAAGTTTTTTAAAAAATCTAGAAACAAATTCTAAATTAAAAAGGTAATAAATTTTTTAAAAAAACTAATTTATTTCAAAATCAATCAGGCTTAATTCAATGTGAGCATTCCCAATGAACTACTAACCTTTAAATCCTTTTAGAAGGACTTGGCCCACTGCAGATCAAGGTCAGCTAATTTTTAAAGGAGCTTCACTTCAAAGAAGATTAAGGTTAGGTAAGCTTTTTTACTAAATTAACTAACCTAGATTAAAAAACCATTTTTTGCCTTGAAGTAAATCTTGTGCTGGGTAAGACATTTTTTTGTATCACTAACCTTTTTTTAAAAAAATACTCATTTTTTACCTTTAGCAGATCATTTTTTAGGTAAGATATTTTTCCAGCTACTAACCTTGATTTCAAGCCCTAAACTTCTGCCTATAGCAGATCCTGGGTTATTTGAGTTTTTTTAGAGTAAATAAATGTTTTACCAAAAAACTGTTTGTCTAAATTGGTTTTTGATCCAAATAGCTCTTTTTACCCAGGTTTAAATTTTTACTTTTAAGTAATCTCCTTGATATCATTGCTTTAAACTTTTATTAGCATATGTTTGATTATTAAGTTTATCTTATCTTTATTTGATTAATAAATATTAAAATGAATATTTTAAAGTGACTTAGTTTTAAGTACTCTACCAAGAAATTATAATCTTCTTAGAAAACTTTCAATTAATCTTCATATTTTAATGGTTATATTCAAGTTTTGGCTAATTGTGATAAAAAAGTGTTTCTGATACTTCTTGAAATCCTTTTCACCCAAATAGCAAATTTATAATAATTTATATTTACCCCCAATCTGTAATGCTCCAGAAACACATAAAAAGATTTAATATAAATAGCCACTATAAGTTTTTTAATTTTTCTTTTCCCCATAAAATTTAGAGGGGATGGTCTTTTAAAAAAGCTACTATAATTGACTAATTTGCTAAGATAACAAAAGTATATTAGAAAATTCATGAATATCAATTTTTTGACCATATTACAATAGTTTCATTTTATGATGCTTTTTACTAAAATCAAAAGCAATATACATACCAGAGGGTACAGAACAAATAAAATAAAATGCAATCAACTCAAATGCTATGAAGCTGTAATAATAACACATAAAATTACTAAAAGAAATCTACAAAATCAAACACTATCTTATCAAAAAATTGAAATAATCATATCAAAAATTAGAATAGCATATAGAATCAATTAACACATAAAGAAAATTTTATTAGTAGGTTAAAAAATAAAATGTGCAGTCATCAACAAATAAAGACTGTATCTTAGTAAAAAGGTGTGCTGCAAACAAATATATTAAGCATATACACTACAAAATAATGGTCTAGAATCAAAGAGATTTTTATAATATGTACCTGATCTTTATTAATAGGGGTATTTTAATACACATTGGAATTCAAAATACATACTAAAAAAATAAAAGGGCTCTAGTTTCAAGATGTGAACAAAAATCCAGTACTTTTCAGAGCTATTGAGATAGACAACCTAAACCAAGTGCTGAGTGCACAGAATTAATACACAAAAAATCTTAAGTAGACTAATTCTATTGTTAACTAATATAAATTGTTGCTTTTTTGTGTGTGCAAGCTTGGTCTTCTATGTTTGGGTTTGTTTGTGTTTATCAACAGATCTTAAAGTACTGTAATTAATCTTCTGTCTATTAGATGTCAAAAATATGCACAATTAAAAGAGAGAGAAATCTAAAAGACCTAGCTAATAGTATAATAGAGCATTTACAAAGCAATCACTCAAATTTCTATATTAAAATATGCAAAAATACTAAAGCTATCATTTTTATATTAAAAATTACTTTATATATCACTAAATCATCTTTTAACAGCCAGAATAGTAAATAAGATTTAAAAAAGCCATACTGAACCATAAAAACTATTTCTTCTAGGAAATAAGAAAAAGATAAAAATGTGAAGCTGTGAATAATAGGGCTGAGTTAGTATAGCTTTTCTCTTTTGGTAGCCTTCTCACTGCTCAACTTTATATACTCATTGATTTCTGATATTATTTCAATGGCAAATCAAAATTTTTGCTGCCAAGAAAACATAATGGTACCCCCATCTTTATACAGCTTTTTACCAGATATGAGACCATAAACGCATACTAGCAGGCTGCTATAACTCATAGCATTTTGCTCAAAAGGTTTGTGATAAAGATTATTACAAAGCCTAAAAATTATTGTCCAAAAGATATAACTTCACATCCATCTTTAATCATAGTTTTTACTAGCTATGGACTATAAACACTGTACCAGCAGGCTGCTGTAAAAGAGTGTCAAGGATCTGGATGTACAAGTATTCTGGCTACTGCCAACTCACTTAACATCCATTCATTGCCCAATTTGGTCCCTCTCAATATACAGTTTGACATACCAGAAATGGCAACCAAGCAATATCACATGACTGTCCAGGTATCCAGCAACTTGAACCAATCCAGCACATGACCAGCCCCTAGGTTCAATCCAACTAAATCTCTGCCACAGCTATAGCTATATAACTCTAAAGTATTACCCAATAAAATATACTTCTCTTGTTTCTCAATTCCTTATTTGAAGCTTTTTCCAAAAGGCACTCCTCATCAAAAGTGAAGCTGAGTGTAGCAGAGATTTGCTCTTTTGGCAGCCAGCCTTACTCATCTTTCTTTTTACCAGCTATAAACTAGAAACTCATACCAGCAGGCTTCTGTAAAAGAGTGAAGCTGAGCATAGAATAACTTTGCTCTTTTGGCAGCCTGCCTAGCACATATTTCCTTTTACCATCCAGAGTTTAATATAAAAATTTTATAAGACCACTGATTTAAGAAATAAAAATGTTTCTAGCTAGGATACCTAGATGTGTACCCAGGCAGGATGCCGCAAAAGGGCAAAGCAGGCATAGCTCAGCTTTGTTCTTTTGGAATCCTGCCCACCACACCACGCTTGTTTGTGCTTCTTTGATCAGTTGGTTGACCTGTAGAGATGTCCTTGTTCACAGAGAACACTAACTGTTTGCTTTAAAAAATATTTTCATAGATTTTTCTGCAAAAAAAAAACTAAACCAAAGCTTATTTGAATCCATCAAAACTCTTTCTTATAAAATTTTATACTATCTAGTTCTGATTATTTTATTGGTGGTTAGTTCTCCTAATTGGCTTCTTTAAAAGAGTTTTATATCAAATGAGTAATACTTTTTTGGTAAGATAGTAATTTTATTTTATTACATATCTAAGATATTTTTCAATTTTATTTAAAAATATACCTTTCATAAATTATGTTATGGTTTTACTTCAAATTTCACATCATATTTTATGAGCTGTTACTGCGATTTCAAGTATTTCAATCCTTTTTTGGGGACTGAGTGACGTTGGAGATATTTTAGAATAATTTGCAACGTATACCTGGCTCAAGTTTTAACTCAAAGCAGCTAGATAAAGGTTTGTCTTCAAATTTTATAGTAGATAGTCAATCCTAAATATGACTAAACCCTTTCTATTTTTGAGGACAGGTGGTGGGAGGGCTCTGGATTATTGAGCATTGGTTTAAATATTAACCAAAGTTATTGGCCATAGTTAAGTGCGTGCTGGCCACAATCTAACTCTGATTTACTACACCATGTTTCAAGGTGTTGGTACCTTTCTGGGCTCTAGAAGGGAGCATATGTTTAGTTTAAACATGTTGCAAGGTATAGAAATATATTTTTATCTTAATAGGAAATGGACTATTCCATCTTCAAGCTGAATGGGTTACGAAAGAAACGATGGACAATGGGACGATGCTGCTTGCGGTTGGGCTCAAAGACAGGCTCAAGGTTGTCTTCGATTGGGATGAGTGGCTTAGCAGGCTCGTACGTTTTCCTTGTACTTGGCGTGAAGGGTTCATTGTCTTGCTTCTCGGCTAGAGGGCTGAGGAGCCCGGTTGAATCCTGGATTATGCTTGTATCTGACGATAAACGTGAATCAAGGATGACGGGAGGGAAGGACTTTCCTGGAGCAAGAACAGCAGCACCTGCTACAAAGCCCAAAGTCATGACGGTGATAGGGTAATATTGCATTCTGTTAAGGCTAAGTCAAAGTGGCACCGCTTTTTAAAGTTGACTGTCCACTGCGCCTAAATCTTGGTATTAAAATAATATTTGCGCCTTAGCATCACCCATAGGGCCCCTGGAAACACTCCTTATAAACCCAGAATTTAAATGCACTTTTTTAATCCAGGGGGTGGACTTTGTGAAGCCTCAATCGCCTTATAATTTTCCCATGACGTCGATATTACTGCGCATAAAACTATAAGATTACTTCTGGGAAATTACAAACCTCCATTCGATGGCACAAGGATGGGCTCATTTGGAAATCCAGGATTCCTCCGTTGAAGCAAACGTGTATAATTTATTATTTCTTTTATATAGGGTACCATATAAATATTATTAGTAATTCAATGCATTCGTTTTGCTCAGGTAGCCTAACCTTTTGATGTAGCTCGAATCTTCATCATGAAAAGCCAACATAAATCCGAAAGCAAAGCTAACCTTTAGAATCTGCAGCGCAATTTAAGGAATTTTTCCAAAGCAGGTGGATCAAAAGTATTTGACAGATTTCTTTATTCGCTTGGATGGTTCCAAGCACACAGGAAAGTATGGTGATCTATGCTCAGCCAAGGGCGATCCCAGTGGCCCTAGATATTGGCGCAATATAAAATCAACAATTTCTATGACGAAACTGTTGCCATCTTTTTATGATCCAAACTAGCATAAATACCTACATAAATTGTAACCCTTTTATTACAGGTAACTTAAAATATGCCTCGTCTTGTCTAACTTTAAAGTGTGAGTATATACTTCTGAGAAGTATAATAAACAAGATAAAGGGGAAAATTAAGAAGAGAATGATATTTTATTGGGTATGAGTTCAGAGTATTATATAGTATCATGAGAAGCCATTTACTATTCATGCATGTTATAGCAGTCATGAGGCTTGTCCAAGTAGTGTTCCACTTATGACTCAAAATGTTTGATCCCCATAATAGATGTGTGAATGATAAGAGTGCCACCACCTTAATGATTGGTCAGGGAATCATTCAGAGAGTTACTCAGGGAATTAATTTCCCATGAGGGAGTAATCAAAGATGTTGTGATATCTCCCCCTGCAGTGCTGGAAGGTGGAACCTTAGTGATTTTCTTGAGAGTGTTGGGGATTTGAGCTTGGTATTGATCCAGCTTTGCATTGAGTACAGGAAGTCAAGAGTTATGTTGTGCTGTTCATGTCATTAATGACATTTCTTCCAAAATAAATGGAAAACTCCAATTAGGATAATCAAACTTGGGTCCTGATTCTGATGGCTGTGAGGATCCTGTGGACCCTCAGGCTGTCCACCCATGTTTTTTGTGGCTAGCCAATGAAAGAGCTGGAACAAGATGTGATTTGAACCTGGATAATCAGCAAAATTTACATGTCCACCAGGCCACAGATTTGCAAATATAGAGGAATGTCATAGGATAGTGATTAATCTGGGCCAGTCTAGATGGCTAGAAGCACTGAATCAACATGCAGTCACTCCTATATTGACTGATGGGTCATCTGGGGAAGGATTTACTGCTCAGCTTGATAAGTTGAAGTCATAAGGAAACTCAGATGATAGGTTAGAAGACCAGGCCGCCAGGCCATGTGATCTCTGGGCTTCTGGTGACCTTGAAGTGACTCCCAGAGATGTTCAGACCATGGGACCAGGGTTGACCTGGCTTGGGGTTTCTGAGGGTCACTTGGTCCAGGATGACAGATACATCAGTGGCAATGATGAGGCTATGATGATTTTATTGTTGGACCATAAGATGAAAGTCATTCTAGCAGAAGAAATAATGGGCCAAAAGATCCAGGATGGGGCCAGATCTCTCAGGCCAGAAGAGACTGAGCAACTTAGCAATCAGGTGTTGAGCTAGATTCCAAACTTAGCATTTGAAATGATATTTAAAACTCCATGAAGTCTTGATAATTGGTATTGTCAGTATGAAATAAAATAGGATTATGGGACCTTGGTTCTACCAATTTATTCCTTATTTTGTCTTGGTTGTTTTCCATTTTACTACTGTTCCAACAGAAAATCTTGGGCTGACGGCCTCACATTCCTGAGGAAGCTCCCAAAACTTGGCCTGTGTTTTATTGTCCACCAGGTGCACCCATTGGGCCACTGTATTTTTCTGATTATCCACTTAAACCATAGTTCAGGGAGTTTACTGTGAAGGTGACCCCCCGCCCAGACCACCTGGCCCAACAGATAACCCCACAAACAGCCTTCCACAAGGATACCTGGTGCCAGCAACCAGCTTCTAAACCCTGTGTGAAATACAACTATTTGACTGCCCACCAGACATATATGGAAGCACCCCCATACCTAAACCTGACCAACTACACCCCACCCCAGGTCTGACTCCTCCCATAGCCTCCCAATATGCAGGTATTGCCCACATCACCTTGGCTGGGTTATTTGACATTATGGTTCCAGCTGCTGGACCCTGGGCTCTAGTAGGCCAATCAACATCTTATCTCATCAAGTTAGCACCCCTCCTATGATGGGCTTTACACTCTACCCAGAAGAGCAAGTTGGCAGCTGAGGCTAACAGTTCTTTCCCTGGGATGCAGTACCCTGACAGTTCTTGCTTTACACAGGTGGAGCTGGTCATGGTGCATCTGCTTGAGTTTTGTACAAGCGCCAATTCCTTTGACAAAGTAAGTATTGTTTCTTTTTGACTTCCATACTGATTTCTGGCCCTTGTAACCCTGGTGCTAATTTGTGCATATTTTTATTAACAACCCAGATCTTGTCCCCAACTTGCAAGTGTTACTATTATAATTGTATTGCTTCTCTCTCAACCCTTTCTTTTTCCTTGTACTCTTGGTCCTCCCTGGCGCTCTGTACATCAGGGTCACTGTTGTCTGGCACTTTATTAGGCAGAGGTAATTGTGGTCCTGATGTAGTGCTAATAATGGCAGATTTAAAACTATTGACAAGCTTGTATGAGCTTGTATGAGCTTTTGCATTTATTTTAATTTACTTGTGTTCTACACACCATTAGTTCAGTTTCAGCATGTTGACCAAGGCTTTTGGATTGTTGGCAGATAACTTGCTGAGGGCTTCCACAGGGGGGGGGGTTATTTAGTCTTTCAAGTCTTCCATTTGCTTGTAGGTGATAGGGGCTGGCCATTGTGTGTTTTATTCCATTTTTGGTAGGTAGATGTTGGTGTCTATGGGTTTAAGTTTGGTGCTTCTGTCTGTGATCAGGAAGTCAGGTTTCCTTAACTTGGCTATGATTTCTTTCCCAATAAATTGTCTCACATTTTTGCCTTTGTATTCCTTTGTAGCTTGTGCCACAGGCCACCTGGTTGCATAGTCAATAGCTGTTATGATGTAATTTTTGCCTTTTTTTGCTGGGCATTGGTCCCAAAATATCCAGTGACCACACCTTGAATGGTTGTGTGATGGATACAGGTATCACTGACTTGGGTGGTGCCTTAGTTTGGGTGTACTTCTCACATACTTTGAATTGTTCCAGTACTTATTTGATATCATCTAGTATGTTGGGTCACCAGTAGTGCATCTTGAGGTATTAATGCAAGCTCCTGCTACAGGATGTCCCAATCTCTGTGATATTTAAGGAAAGTGTCAATCTTTTGTGTTGACGGAATGTAAGGTACAGTGACACCATTTGGAAGTATTTGGTGTAATGTGTCATATACCTTTTTGAAAAGATGTTTGTTCTTAAGGACCTTCTCTTGGATGTCCATTAATGTGCCAGGTGGAAACCCCTCTTGGAGATTTCCCATTATTAACATGAGCTAATCAGGGTCCCTATCAGTGCATTGAGGATGTTTACAATATAGACTTGATAGAGTGTCTATAGTCAGCATTTCTTTGCCTAGTTGATATTGATTTTAATGGGATAACTTTTTATAAGACTCATCCATTCAGCTTGTTGTCTAGATAGGTGTTGTTGAGTCTTAAAGAATACCAAAAACTTGTGGTTGGATAGCAGTTTGAATATCTGTTCATCTTTCAGGTAACATCTCCACTTCATTAGACAATGGACAAAGGCTATCAGTTCCTTGTCATGTATTGGGTATCTTTGTTCACCGTCAGACAACTTCCTTGATTCATATGCTACAGGGAGTAAGTCCTTTTCTGCAGTCTGGATGCAGATTAAACCTCCAATTGCATAGTTGGAAGCATCAGTTTCCAGTTTTATACTCCTTTGTGGTTGGGATATTGTAGGATAGGGGCAGTGACCATGCACTATTGGAGTTATTGAAAATGTTGACCTCTTAGTGGTGTCCATACAAACTTGGTTGTTTTGCCCATGATGGCTGATAGGGGGGCTATCAGAGCGCCCCAGTCAGGGATGAACCTGTGTACATAGGTTACCATTCCAAGGAAAGTGTGGAGTTTGCTCTTGTTCCTTGGGGCTGGCATCTCTGTTATAGTGTGTATTTTTTCTGGATCTGGTTTGATACCGTCTTTGCTGATGATATGGCCAAGGAATGAGAGTTCAGTTGAGAAGAACTAGCATTTAGATGGCTTGGCAATGAGTTGGTTTTCCTTGAGGGTACAGAGGACCAGGCAGACCTCTTCCCAGTGTTGTTTTAGGGTTTGACTGTAGATGATTATGTCATCCAGGTAGATAATTGCTCTTTTCCCAATGTGTTCTTTGAAAACTTTGTTCATGAAAGTCATAAAGGTGTGGGGGCATTGGTCATCCCAAAATTGATAAAAACACATTCAAAGGATCTGTATTTAGTTCTAAATGCGGTCTTTGGAATGTCCTCAGACTTTATGCAAATTTGATGATAACCTGCTGTCAAATCAATCTTTGTGAAGATTTGGGACCCCCCAGGGCGTCAAAAAGGTCATTGATCAGGGGCAGGGGATACCTGTTATTAATTGTGACCTTGTTGAGCACTCTGTAGTTGGTGACCAGGATGAGTCATCCAACTTTCTTTGCCACAAAGAAGACAGCAGCGCCAAAAGGTGACTTTGATGGTTTTATGAGTCCTTTTTCAAGTGCTTTGTCAAGGTAAGCTTTTAGTGTGACGTCCTCTTGTGGTGTTAGGCAGTAGATAGGGTGTGCTTTTAGCACACTCCCTTTGAGGTCAATTTCCTGCTGGATGCCTTAGTTGGGCGGTAGCCCTGGTAACTTTTCTTGGAAAACAGAAGGGAATTCAATGACTAGTTGAGCCTAGATTAGGTCCTTCTCACATCTGGTTTCCTTACTTTTAAAGTGGATAACTTCATATGTGCAGAAGTTTCAATTGATCTTGCTAGGGTCAGTTTCCTCTTCTTTCTCCACAATTTTCACAAACATGTGGTCTCTCATAAGTGTGTCAAGATGGGTTGGATAAATATGGTTGTATACTTTGCCTCAGTGTATGGTGAGGGTAGCACTATCCCAGTCAATATGAGGTTTGGTCTTTCTCATCCAATCCAGGCCAAGTATAACATCATAATTGGAAATTGGTATGATGGGGCCACTAAGTGTAGTCTGCAAGTCTCTGATTTGAGTGCAGCAAAGTTTTTCTTCCTTGGTGACTGGTGTGCTCCTATTATCTGCCATGATAACTCTCTTGATATTGCTCTGGACCGTGGGTATTTTCTTGAGGTTGGCAAATTTCTTGTCAACAAGGGATTGATCTGCTCCAGTGTCAAATAGTGCTGTGCCCTGATATCTGTAAAAGCAGAAAGGATAAGTGAGGGACTTATTTCCAGTTTGGGCAGCAAACAGTAGAGGATTGCTGGAGGATACTTGGATCATGGTGATTGAATCCAGTCTTGGTCCTTGTGCAAGTCTTGCAAGGTGAGGGAGAGTGGCTTGCTTAAGCACTCCCTTGAGCTTTCCCCTCCTTAGCAATTTTATCAGTGCTCATTTGATTTACTTAAGTGTTGCAATTTCTGCCTCAAGCATGGAGGTTAATGGCTTGGTTGTTCTGCTTGTTAGTTTGAGGGTCCTTCTTTGCTGTGGGACTTTATTTTTGTTTGTTGTGTGCAGGTTGTCAGATTTTGTGTAGCTTGCTTCCCTTCCAAGAATACTTCTTGAAGATTATTGCAGCGGCTCATGTCAAACTGACGTCTAATGTGTATGGGGAGGCCATTGTAGAAGCCCAGTTATGGTCCAGCTTCATTGGAGTTTATGGTGTTGGGATCTTGATCATATATGTCTTCAAGGCTGAAATGTACTCCTCATGGCTCCTGTCATTTTGAAGGTTCTGAGTTCTATCATGATCACCACGTCAGAGTCTTTTATGGCAAATTTCTCCAGGAAGGAACCTTTGAACGTGTCCTGTGACTGTATGACAGTCACTATTGAGTATTTAGCCAAATAAATGCTCCAAAATATAAAGTTATCTCTGTTTTTCTGATTATTGCATATAGATAGGTTATATTGGAAGTCTTAAGGTAAAGATTCTTGAAAACTGGATATCTAGGTTCAATAAAAGACCTGAAGGCAAGATTGGCCAAGTCAATCTGGGAGACTGGGTGTCTCAAAAACAGTTTAATTAATCAGGAAGATTAAAAAAATAAATACACGGGAATATAATTAATGAGGATTTAATTATATTGGTTAAATTGTCTTGACTATGTCAAGAAGTTTGGTTAAGGTCAACCATAAGTAAACCCCCAAATTTTGGGTTAAAATCGCCGCCTAATGGATTTGCAAAGCGCCGAGGCGCTACTGTCAGATTTTTTCAAACGCTGAGGCGCTGGGGCGCCGCCTGGGAAAGTTCCTGGGCGCCGCAGTGGCGCCTGGTTTGAGTTTTGAAGCGTTTTAATGGGTTTTAAAGCAAAAAAACAGTTAAATGCAGAGATAACTAAATAAAGGTAAGGATGCCTAGGAATTCAGGGTTGATCAGCTGGTTCCCAGTTGGAACATTAATAGCTGAGTTTTGGTATGTTTAATCCATAGGGTTTTGGCGCCGGGAGCTGAGGAAGCTCTATGCTGAATTGGTACATTGGGATGAATGAAGTCAGGTGACTTCTTCTCATTGTAGGTTGATTCTCATAGGTTGAGAAATATTGGAGACCTTTTAATTAAGATCTAGGTTTAGATGACTCAAACATCATAGATCATGTGAGATGAATCATAGGTTGATTCAGGAACCAGAGGGGTTTTCAGCCAAATATGCCCCAAATGGTATATAAGCAAAACCAGCTACACTTTAATAAATATATATTTTCAATTTTAAGGCTTTCCCCTCAACTACCTTTTCAATTGTTATGTCTTCTTTGTTAAATTTTGAAAGGGCCAAATTTGGAGTACTTTGCATGGAAACTGCTGCTACCAGGAAAGAGGTTCCTACAAGTTTGTTGGAGGAAGCTTGGGCAAGCTTGGAGGTCACCAAGACTGTGCCTGAGGAGTCCTTGGTGGAATTAAAGGATGTTTTCAAAGAGTTATACTCCAATTACTTTGCAAAAGAAGGGACTCCTGTCCAAGCAAACCAAATCTATGCATGGGATTCCTGGAACCTGCTAGTAGGATGGGACAAAATATTAAAATAAGTGAAAGAAAAGGTGAATTGTGAAATTGAGGCTTTAAGGGCAAGGGAGGAAAAGAGCCTTGAGATCATGGCCCGTTGGCGGGATGATAGCAAAGCATTGTCCCATAAAATTGCCTCTCTGGATACAAAGCTCTTTGAAGCTTTGTCAAAGGAAGGTAATGGGAATAAGAGTCAAGGGCAGGATAATGGCGGGATGAACTGGTTGGACCTGGATCCACCACATGTCCCAGTCTTTGTTGTGATCAGGGTGTTGTTTGAGCCACTTGCTTACAAAGCATAAGGCAGCCCCAGTAACCTGTAAAGCAATTTCACTAGCCCAGAGTTTGCGGGGTAGCCTACTTGTGTATACTTTTTTGTGTGCTTTGAATCCAGATGTTGGCATTTTCACAGTGTAGTACTGAGAACATTCCAACTTCTGCTAAGCGCAGGCCTTGAAATACAATGTTGGGTATTTTGGTTGTTTCAGGAATTTGTGGAAGGTTCAGGATCCCATGTGTGCTGAGAAATTTGTACTGTTTGGTTGGTACAAAGACATTGTTGAAAACATTGAACCCTGTGGGAAATCCTGATCTTCTTTGTATTCTCTCCAGCTTGAGGGGAGTGTCATATTCTGAGTTCTTTTCTTTGGATGAATTTTTCCTTTAAGTTGCATAGGTGTGGATAACCTACCTGTGCTACCACTGTCAAGTATGTATTTCTTATAAGTATAATAAACAAGATAAAGTGGAAAATTCAGAAGATAATGATAATTTATTTGATATAAGTTTAGAGTATTATTTAGTGTCATAGGAAGCCACACACTGTTGCAGATCCTGAATGGATTAGACATTAAGTTGTCCACTTAGGGATCAAGTGACAAAACAATTGCACAATTGCTTCTTCTCAACATGGTTTTAATAAGGTTAACTACATTAAAAACGCTCATAAAATGGGTGTTTGAGTCGTCTATCAAATGAGCTTCAGACATGGGCTTTACTTGTGAGGTTAATTATAGAACAACATAGATAGGGCCACATACCTCCATAAGGGAAGCCGTGTGAAACTGGTTTTTTCATCATGCAGGACTTTCTAATGTACCTGTCCACTCTCCTCCATTAGAAAAGTTCTTCTGTCTATGCCTTCTTTCTCCTGGTGAACATTCCCCCGCCTTATACTATATAAGTACCTCACTATCAAATAAAGCATAAGTTTTGTCATTATACCTATATATTCTTCTGTCCTACCAAAGGCTGCCACTATACCATCTACAGGTATAGTATTAAGAAGTAGGTTCCTAACTAACTTTTTGTAGAAATTAGCACCCTTTACTGCTACAAATAGAACACACACTGTCCATGTACGTCATGGTAGTCATGGTAGTCATGGTGCTTATCCAAGTAATTATTCCTCTTGAGTCATGAGGTTTGCCCAAATATTGTTCTTCTTAGGACTTGAAATGTTTGATCCCATAAATATATAAAGATAATAACAGTGTCACCAACTTAATGATTAGTTAAGAAATCATTTGGTGAGTCACTTGGGGAATTAGTTTCCTGAGAGGGATCAATTGTAGATGTTGCAACAAAGTTGTTTATTGTTCTGATGGTGATGACTTTGTTGTGTTTTCTGGAAAGCTTTGGGACTTTGGGATTAATACTAGCTGCTCTTCCAATCTGGGTGCCCTGGGTTTTTTCTTGTGTTTTGTGGTTTGGGTTTCACTGCTTAACTCAGAACAACTCCAATGTCCACCTCCTGGATTACAACTCTCTTTGTTCTTTGACCCACAAGGGTGCCCACATATTTGGTGTACTTCTTTGGCTCCTTAACTATGCTGTTGAGATGTATATTCTGGTAAAAAATAAATAAAAATAAATTAGTTTAACTATAATATTATCTAATAATAATTTTTATGTCTAAATTTAGTAGCATTTTGAGATTAAGTGATTGACCACAAATGATCAAGCTAATCATTGCTCAAGATCTTTATCCTTTACACGCTGTATTATTACTATTTTATATTCTATTAAGTGTATTAATTATACGCAATATAATCATTAACTTATTATATTTGATAAGGGAGTTATACACTGTGTAACTGTTAGTTTATTAAATAGATGTAACATTATACACTGCATTATCACTTGATTATCATTCCTATATGTGAAGTGGTTATACACCATAAAATCTACAGTTTAATATAATTGATACAACTAGTATACACTGCATGATTAATAGCTGTTATAATGATTATCATTGATTACACACCGTATAATCAATAGATCATCAATTATATATATCTTGTTACATCCTCTGGACGTTGTAGCAACTCATTCCCACCCAGTCTGAAGGGTGTATATGATCATATCAAACAAGTGATGTGAAAATGGCAAGGAAATACCAAGTTTGGGTCATCATTACACAGTGGATAATCAACAAGTTGATATTGGATCAAGTCTGCTACTATACAGTATATAATCCCCAATTTGAACCATTTAATTGATAAGCAGAAGGCTTGCCAACCAGAAAATAATCACTGATTAAGCCCTGGAAATGGATTACTGGAATTCTACCTTTCAATGTAGGAAGACATAACAGGGACTATTTCTAAGCGTTAACTAAATATGGCATAGTTTATAGTGCCATAATAAGCGCTTAAGATACAGCCAATCAATAATTGCCAGTAGGCTAGCTCAAGAAGAGCGTAAAATATAGCTGAAGTGCCATGTACACCTTGTGAAGGCCAATAGCAGCACACATGCCAAGGAAAGCTAATAAGGATAGGCGCAGTAAGCAAAGATGGACCTATTGCAAAAGGTAGCCACTTAGAAATGTCTGAAAGGACAAGAACAAGTGTTTTTGCAGTATATATTGATACAGACACCTGAAAGGATAACAAAAAGATTTTAGTTACACCTGGATAAATTACAGCTGATGGCTATATTGTACTCCAGTTTCAATAAATGTAATTATCTTAAAGTTATATTCTATTGTAGTCTGTAGTGCTCTAGCATAAGATTAGGTAGAGTAAATTGGCAAAGATAACATATATCTGTAGCCTTGAACATACCAATAATAACCCAAGTTGCTTAATAAGCATAAAAGCTTGTAGTCACTTCCTTTTATTTCACAAAGGTTTTAAAAAACATATAATTATTTTTGGTTATGCATGCACACATGTAACTGTATGTATTGATAAAATCTTTTATTTTCTAACTTTTGTCCAAAAACAGAAACTCAGAATATTTATTTCCATTTAATGTTCTTATATTATATATCTTAATCAGCATATACTGGTAACAGTACTATAGATTCATTAATTTATTTTGATATTTGATATTTTTGTCTGTTTCAGTTGCTATTAGGGTTTGTTGTTGGATCAAATTTATCACTTCAATGACTGATTTATCTTGTTCTTAAAAATCATAGTGATCATATTAGCTTTGTTTTGTGACTGAAACTTGTTTGTTCTAGTGCTTTATATATTTTTTGTTGAAAAAAACATTTATCTGCTCTTATTTTTCATAATTTGTTGTTTTTCTGGACAGCTTTGTCAATTAACACACATTTTCTGTGGAATTAACTTATAATTCCATTGAAAAGATGATACTTTTATGTGACTGGACAAATTTGTTCTGTAATTAACAGTTTTTAATTATCTCAGTGGGTTTGAAACTACTGCGTTGATCAGAATCAACTACAGGGTTAAAACATTAACAATTGAAGTCTGTGTATTACTATTAAATTTCTTAAGTGATGGAACAGGAAATCAAAAGGGATCATTTTGAAAACAAGAAAAGAAAAAACAAGGACTAAAAGGCAAGTTTCTGGAAACAAAAAAGCAAGCTACAAACTTAACAAGTATCTTTTTGGGGTACAAGTCAAAAAATCTCAACTCAATGTTGAGATTAAAGACATAAGGTATTCTTCATTGGCTGTGGAATTGAGGTAAGTAAATGGAGTAGGCTATTTAGCATAAAAAATATCAGGTTTGGGGTTTTTTTTGTATGAAGAGAAGATCATAATTTATTTTAAAATGGACAAATATGTGATCAGCCTTTAAAAGTAAATAGAAATAGAAATATACTTAATTATATCAGGTTGAAAAGAAAGAGCCATATGGGCAACAGAAAGACCTGGTGACAACAGCAGCAAGGCCGGAGGGGGGAAAAGATGACAAGCAGTGAAAATCCAACAAAAAAGTTGAAAGGCTTTCAGATTTTTAAATCCAAAAACAGCAGAAAAAAGGTGAGTTTGGAACTTAAACTAACTAGTTTAGAATACAGAGAAAATTTGAAACCATAAGAAAGAAAAAAATGACTCTCTTAAAAGAGTAAAAAAATGATACATTGAAAACTCTCAGCTGACAGTGCAGCCTTGAAGGTAACTTAAGGGAATGATCAATACTATTCTCTGTGATAGTGGTGTCTAAAAGTATATCCTAAAACTCTGAATCTTTGTTGTTGTGTTGAGCCATTTTGCCTATCAACCCCCAAAATCTCTATGAACAGGGTGTTTTTTTTGCATTAATATTTGGATTATGTTTCCATCTGAGTTCATTTTGCTCACAGAAGAGTTAGTTTTTATTAGTGCCATAGCTGTTACAGTAGTTTTAAAAGCTACAGCAACAACCAAAAATACCTCAGATTTAAGAAAAAGTATTTCAGATTTAAGCAAATTCCAACTATCAGGTTGAAATATAGACTCTATTAACAGGAATTTTTTGTGTTAATGGGCAAGATGGGTCAACACAGAAAAGGAGTGCTCACTCACTAAGCAAAACTATTCAAAATACAATCTGAAATACATTGATTCACAAACAAAAAGGTGTTAGTCAACTTTTGATGTACATATGTTTACTATGTGAATTGGTGACAAAATACACCCAAGCGCAGTAAGACAAAACTCAAAACAAAACTGAAACACAATAGCAACTCACTATGTAAACAAAATAACTCAAATGTTGTGTGCAATGGATTGTAATCAAGAAGGATTCCAAGGTATCTAAAATAAGACACAAGATCTGAAACATAAATCCTAAAGATATTGTATTGTGTGCTTAATTTGGCGTAAAATCTGTGAAAACGGGTGGAATTTTTTTGGGTATTCTAAAAGGGTGTTGTAAAACCAAAAATAACTAATTAAGAAATAAAAAATCTATAATTGTGATATGGGGGAAATATCAATCAAATATCCATATTCAGATAAAAACAAAAATTAAAATCAAGGACTAACTTAATTGAAATTCATTTAATATTTTATTGGAATCTTAAAATGGAAGGAACACAACAACAGAGTATCAATGGCCCCGTTGTGTGCTGTGGTTGCAGTTGCCCCTGCGGGTCAAAGAACAGAGTTAGTGCAACACAAGTGCCTACACAGGAAGGAGATGAGAGAGGAGAGTTCAATGGTGACGCTGCACTGATACAGTTGGTTCAAGGAGCACAAGCTGCTAGGGTGTGGAGCATCAACCCTTGGGTCCCCAAGCTGACCCAGAAGCCCACCAAGATGACCACAACAAAAACAGCTAGAAACAAGGAGGTGGAAATTACTTTGTATATGCTTGACACTGTGTACTGCCAAGAGTTGGTCCTGTCAGCCATGCTGGAGAAAGTTAAGCCTGTACTTAACACTAGCTATGAGCCCTACATTGGTGATGGCAATCAGGAGAAGGACAAGGAGCCCAAGTTCTATCAAACCAATGAGGAACAGTTAGTGCTCAAAAAGGTTGCAGCCTTTTACAACAAAGTGCCCATGCCTTGCAAGCCTGTCAACAATCAGGATCCCAGTTCATCTGAGCCTACTAAGTCCGCTCAGAAGCGCATTCCTGATATCAAGTGGATCATCCTGCTCCGGCTCATACGGGAATCTGGTGACTATAAGGCGGCACAGTGCTTGTTGGGGTGGATCCCAAGTAAGTCTTCAAGACATTCAACAAGTTCATCAATACTGGCTTAGTCCTTGCCTTGGAGAAATCTTTGTGCATTTCTACCATGCTCACCAAGGAGCACAGATGGGAAACCTGCCAGTGGATAACCAAAGATTGCCATCTTGAAATGGAAAATATACAGGCAATGGACAACTATACTTTTGGGGTCAAGGCCAAAATTTCTTTTTATTATCATTTGATAAAGGGTATATGTTTTTATGGAAAAAACTTGGGGTATACCCCTACAATAGATACAGTCCTTCCAACATTGATGTCCAGAAAAATTATGTAGAGGCAAACACTGCCCTCAAAGCCAAGGGAACGGTCAAATTTTATTATATTGACAAATGTGCATTTGCCTTTTCTATGTGCAATGCATATGGCTATGTCCCCAAAGGCTCAAATGACAGAGTAGATTGACGTGCAGCAGTCTGCGCCATAGCCTACTCAATTGGGGCTCTCCTTGGTCCAAAGGGGGTCAAGCTCTATCAAATGATACTAGGCTCCCACAACAGCCTTATCTTTCTATCATTTCTCTGATTGGTCCAGGAGCATCATAGGCGCACAAGCCCAGGATTTTCCAATATAATTTTGCTGGATAATGTTGGTCTCCCTAAGGTGATAGATATTCTTGAGGAATTCCCAATGATTGACACTAGCATTGTAGTGGGCCCCAAGCAATTGACCATGGCAAATTTGCGCCTTCTCTTCCTCTCTGCCTATTTGTCCTTCCTAAATCCCATCAAGGAAGTCTTTGGGTAGCTCAAGCAAGTTCTAAAGCAAGGAACTCCAACTGGGACTGAAGACCTCTTTGATTTGCTGCAGGCCAGGATCCACACCCTCCCAGCTGAGACTGTGGCCAAATTCTATGGCCCACTGATTTGTTCATCCCTGCATGCCTTGCCAAACAGCCAATCAATTGAAGGCTTATCTTGTCCAACTTTTTTATATTTTCTAATCTACTATTTAAGATTTATTAATTATCATTTTATATTTAGAAGCTTCTAAGCCCACAATCACATTCAGCCAGAACATCAATGAAGGTTTTAAATTAATTATTTTAAATTAATTTTCTATGGCATCTGAGGCTATCCCAAACACTTGATACTGGGGTACACAAATATATTTATATCACTCTTATTAAATAAATCTAAGAATTAAATTAAAAAATGTATAATTTACAAATTAGAAGTGCATTTTATTATCATAACTGTGCTGTTTTAGCAAAGTTACAAGGGGGAAAATATTTAGAAGCTAGATAATAATCTTTATTGCAAGATAGTGATTATATAGTCACTGTGAATCAAGGATAAAAGGAACATGATTGTTGATCACAAAGTTGGATGGTGAAGGGAGTGGCTTGATCCTGGTAATGAGCCAAGCGCCAAAAAAAAGTAACCATAAAGGATCATAATTTGTTCATGTTGTTGGATTTGTTAATTTGAGTTGACTTCCTAGTCTGGCTTCAAGTGACCAGATAATTGGATTGTGGGTCAAAAACCTGCTTGGTTGGAACCTTGCTGGGGGGCAAGCCTGCAGTTTCCACACCTCCCCCCCAAATGAAGGTTGGCCTCCTCTGGGGGTAGATTTTCAGGGAGGTTGTTAGGAGCCCAGGCGCCATATTGAACTAAATATTGTTCTGTGGCGGGCAGGGCGGTTTCTTGTTGTTTTTGTCTTGCTTTGCAGGGTTGTAGGCAATCATGATGTAGGGTCTTGTCTTGCTTACGTTACCAAGCCCTTGCAAAAGGTAAGTGTTATTGTTGTTTAACTTCAGAATGATTGCTGGCCCTACTTTCTTGGGTTGTAACTTGCTCTTGTCAACATTCATGACCCATACTTTATCCCCAACTTCATGTCTACTGCAGATGAGGACAAAGGTTTTTTGTAGACGTTCATTCTCCTTCACTGTTTGTTTGCTGTTAGCTTTTACAACGTGAGAGTCTGAGAATAGATGGACTTCACTTGGAATTTCCAGTTTAGGTCCTGTCAATGCCTGAATGATATTTGGCTGTGTGTTGTATACCAGTTCAAAGGGGCTTTTCCCAGTGGATCTGTTCACGCAGGTCCAGCATACAAGTAGTGTAGTCAATAGCAGCTTATACCAGTCTTCAGGTCTTCTGCTGATGAGTTTGGCTAAGGCTTGCACAAGGCTACCATTAAGTTGCTCTACACGTTCATTGGTCTGCAAGTGGTATGGTGTTATTAGGGTGTATTTGACCCCATTTTTTGGGAGGCATACATTGGTTGTTTTGGAGGCTGATTCTTTCCCTCCATTGGTTATCAGGAGTTCTGGCTTTCTGAACTTGCTGATTATCTCCTTGCCAATAAATTATTGTACGTTGTTGCCAGTGTGTGCCTTTACTGCTTGGGCTACTGGTCATCTTGTAGCAAAGTCAATGGAGGTGATGATGTATTTCTTGTTGTTGTGTTTTTCTGGTATGGGGACAACAATGCCAAAAAACCCATACTTTGAAAGGTAGCTGTGTGCGGATGGGAAGTACTGACTTTGGCGGGGTTTTGCTTTTAGCAATTTTTTTGCATACTTCACATTGGTCTAGCACTTCTTGAACATTGCAATATAGGGTTAGCCACCAGGCCTTATGCTTAAGGAACTCATATAGGTTTTGGCTCTCTATATGTCCAAGGTCTCTATGATAGCGTAGGATGCTGTCTACTTGAAATGTGTGGGAATGTAAGGAATGGTTGTGCCGTCAGACATTTTTCTGTGTAGCGTCCCATATATGTCAGTGAAAAGGTGTTCATTTTTGATGACTGTTTCCTTTATTATGTTGGTTGTGCTGGGGGAACCCTTTGTCCTTTGTTTATAGTACTAAGAGAGACAGATCTGGGTTGAGCCCATTTTCTCCTCTTGAAGCACAGACATACAGGCAGAACAGGGCGTCTGCCATGGCAATCTTGGCCCCAGGTTTGTACTGGATGAGCATGTTAAACCTTTCCAATAGCTCCATCCAGCAAGCTTGGCGGCGCAACAGGTTTGCTTGAGTTTTGAAATAGATGAGCAACTTGTGATTGGTTAATGCTGTGAATTCTTTCTGGTGTTTTAGGTAGCAGCGCCATTCGACTAGGCAGTGCACAATAGCCAACAGTTCTTTGTTGTGGATAGGGTATTGACATTTGCCATCTGTCAGTTTTTGTGATTCATAAGCTACAGGCAGAAAGTCACTGTCATTATTTTTGCTTTGTAGAATCCCCCCAATGGATGCTTCTGAGGCGTTGGTGCTCATTTGGTATTCCCCATCATGTTTGGGTATTTCAAGATGGGAGCTGTCATTAGATTCTCCTTGAGGCGTCTAAAACAGAGGTCATGTTGGGGGGTCCACACAAACTTGGACTTGGTGCCTGTTATGGCGGATAAGGGGGCAGTCAAAACGCCACAGTCAGGTATGAAGCGGCATACATGGCCACCATTCCCAAGAAGGTGCAGAGCTCAAACTTATCCTTGGGTGGTGGCATCTTGCAGATGGCCTCTATCTTTTGACTGTTGGGGTTGATGCTGTCCTTTGAGACTATGTGTCCCAGGAAGGGTAGTTGCTTGCAGAAGAACTGGCACTTGGAGGGCTTGACTAACAGTTTGTGTTGTGCCAAGGTGGCAAAGACTGCATTGAGGTCTTTGTGGTGTTGTTCCACCAAGGGACTGTAGACAATGATGTTGTCCAGTTACACTAGGGCGTGCTTGCCTATGTTGGGCGCAAATACTTTGTTCATGAAGGTTACAAAGGTGGATGGGGCATTTGTCATGCCAAAGTTGAGCACCACACATTTGTAGGAGCCATATTTTGTGCAGAAGGCTGTTTTGGGGATGTCTTCCTCCTTGATGCAAATCTGGTTATAGCTTGCAGTCAGATCAACCTTGGAGAAGACCATGGCTCTTCCCAAGGCTTTAAAGAGGTTGTCAATCAGTGGTAGTGGGTAACAGTTCTTAATAGTAACTTTGTTTAGGGCTTGGTAGTCTGTGACCAGATGTAAGGTACTATCCTTCTTGGCCACAAAGAATATGGTGGTCCCAAAGGGAGACTGTGAGGAGTGGATAAGTCCTTTTTTCGATGCCTCCTTGAGGTAGGCATGTAAGGTGTTGTCTTTATTTGGGGTCAGCCTGTAGATAGGGCGTGCCTTGGGTACAGCCCCCTTGAGTTGAATAGAGTGCTGAATGTGCTTCTCAGGGGGCAGTCCAGGTAGCGCTTCCTTGAAGATTTCTGGATGGCAGGCCACAATTTCACTGTCCTGAGGTGTGGAAGTATCCTGGTGATCTTTGAAATGTATGATCTTGTACTGGCAGGAGTCCCAGTCAATTGCCTTCAGGCTTTCCTTTTTGTCCAGGGTCTCTGTGATGTGTACAAAGACGTGGTCACATAGGAGTTGATCCACAGAGTTAGGGTAGATCTGGTGGTTGACACCTTCACGCTTGATGGTCAATACTGAGGTTGCCTAGTCTATGTGAGGATTGTTCTTTTGCAACCATTCTAGTCCCAGCACAATGTCAAACTTTGGGAAGTCAATGACGGGACCTTGGATGGTGGAGTGGAGGTTCTCAAGCATGATGGAGAAGGAGGCAGTTTCTTTTGTCACAGCAATGTGGTGTTTGTCAGCCAGGACCACATTTTTAATCTGCAAAGGATTAGTGGCCAGCTTGAACTTATCCACAAAGCTATTGTTGACCAGGGTTCAATATGCGCCCAAATCCAGGAGTACTGAGCCAGTGTAACTGCAAAGGCAGAAAGGATAGGACATCAGTTTATTGGGATGTCTGGCAATGGTGTACAGTACCAGGTCCTCCAAGGGCACTTGGATTATTGGGCATTGGTCCACGTCCTTGGGTCAGTATTCATCATTGGGCAAGTCAGGAGTTGTGTGGGGAGAGCTTGGCTCACTTAGTGCTCTCCCCGGGCTTTTCCCTTGTCTTGGTTGCCTTGCCTAGTGGTGACACAAAAAAGGGTACGGTTTGACTGGCCATTCTTTCCATTTCCATGCCCATTTGAACCCGTGGGCTTGTGGTTGGCGTTATTCCTGTTGCCTACAAGGGATGATCAAGTAGAGTGGCCTCCTGGATGGGAGTCCTTTGGTCTTTCTCATTTCCCAGTTTGTGCCTTATGAAGTGTGTTGGAGGTTTGCTTCACTTTCTCTGCTTTACAGTACAAGCTTTGCAGGTTGGTCACCTGGTCTATAATCACATGCCTCATCACATGCAACTTGAGGGCGTTGTAGTACATGAGGTGTGTGGCTGGGGTGTCAAAGGCCATGTCAGATGGTGTGCAAAGTTGGAGTTCCTCATAGGCGCGGTTGAATTCCTTCACGGTGCCTGCTTGGGTTAGGTTCTTTACTTGGCGTATTATCATGAGTGCTGTATTCTTGAGCACAAATCTTGCAAGGAAGTCTTGCTTAAAGGTATCCCAGTTCTTGTTGGTATGCTCCTTGTGCCACTTGTTGCACCAGGTGCCAGTGTCATGGGTCAGGTAGATGGAGATTTCTGCAATCCAGAATTGCTGCAGGCATTCCATCTGGGCCAGCTTGCTCTGGGAAAACTGGATCCATGCAGCAGCATTGTTATTGTTGGCCACGGCAAAAGGTTCCAGGGCGGCACTTTGTAGTCTTTGAGCTACATAGGCGGGCATGGTGTTTTCATTGCCTGGTCACGGCATCAAGGAGGGAGCCTGAAAGAAATCTTGTGCAGACATGGCATTGAAGGAAGGTAGTGGAATCACTGTGTTCTGGTAAAGGACAAAGCCATTGGATATATTGGCACCAGGGGTGTACGGAGTCCAGCCAGGCAGGAGGCCAGACATAATTCTGTTGAGGATTTGTTGGCTGTGGCGTATGCAGGCAACAGGTGGAAGTTTTCAAGATAAGGTAGGATGGAGAGCCTACCTGTGCTACCAATATTGTAACTGTGCTGTTTTAGCAGAGTTACAAGGAGAAAAATATTTAGAAGCTAGATAATAATCTTTATTGTGATATAGTGATTATATAGTCACTGTGAATCAAGGATAACAGGAACATGATTGTTGATCACACAGTTGGATGAAAGAGGGGGGTGGCTTGATCCTGATAATGAGTCAAGCGCCAAAGCGTGGTATCCACCATAAAAGATCATCATCTGTTTATGTTGTTGGATTTGGTAATTTGAGTTGACTTCCTAGTCTGGTTTAAAGTGACCAGATAATTGGATTGCAGGTCACAAACCCGCTTGGTTGGAACCTTGCCAGTGGGTCAAGCCTGCGGTTTTGTCATTATTAACATATATTATTATGCTTTTATGAAAACCTTCTCCAGGATTTATTTTGAAAAAATTGTTTGCTTAAAATAAAAAAAATTAAAAAATAATCTAAAATGTAAATATATTTATTGGAAAAGAGAGTTTTAAGGGCGCCTGTAGTGAGTCCTTTGGTATGTACCCACCCTGCAATAGAGGTGGTGCACAACCTCCACCGCCACACCATGAACAGTGGATACACCCTGGTTAAAATATTCTTGGCAGCTAGTAAAAGGAAGAAGGGTCAGGTGGGAATGTAGGAGCAGCTTCTCTGGCTGGGCCGCAAACCTGCAAATCCCTGCCAGGACCAGGGCGTCTTGTACCACGTGATCCACCAAGTTGTACCTGCGGGGGGACCTTATTACCATCCAGGAAGAGCCTGGCCTTGTTGATCCCTAGGAGGACCTTGTCAAGATTCTCCACATCAGCGCTCATCCAGAAGTAAAACAGAAACCCCAGGTAAACCACCAGATGAAGCCTTTGTCCAGAAAAGGCTTCAGTGAACTTGCACAGCTTATTGTATACTGTACTTATTTTCTTTTCATGTTTGGTTTTAGAAAAGGTCAGCTCCATGGCTGCAGGAGGCCCCGTCTTGTTGGCACTCCAGGCCAGCCCAAAGTTGGCAAGGAGGATTTTTGTCTTTTCACAGCTGTTGCATCTGCAACAGCCAATTTCCCCACTGTGTGCCTGAAGTTCTCAAGGAGGTAAGAGAGGGTATGCTCCACCAGAAAGCAGAAGCAAGCAGCCACATGGGCCCAGCTCATCTCTGGTATGTTCTTGAACAGGAGCGTTGCCAAGACATCCCAAACAAGCTCAATGGAGTTTACACAATAAACTCCACTGAGAATTACAGTGTCCAGGCGGACCAGTTGGGCATCCTTGTAGGCAGTAACTGCCTACTCAGATGCCTCCTTGGCATGTGTTAGCCCGGCTAGTGCATCCCTTGTCATTAGAAGGACCTGTAAATTCTGTCTTCATCTCCCACAAGACAGGGGGATAGAAACAGCTGTTTGCCCACATGATTGGCGTAGTTGGCATACATGTTGCAGGGACAAATGGGACCAGGACCCGGCGTATTTCACCTTCTATGTTTTCTAAAAAAAGTAAGTATTTAGATTTTTTATTTCAATTTAATAGGTTACCTTTGCGTGTTTTCTCTTTGCCTGCAGCCTTGGCCGGCTTGGCCATTCTTGGCCCAAGCATTTGGGTGGGCAATTCTTTATCCTCATTTATTGCTTGCTTGGTTGGCTTGAGTTGTTCATACATCTCAGGGTCTTTGACCCAGACAGACAGCATAGAGAGGGCAAATGACTTGAACTTGAGGTCCTCAACTACAGTTTTTTGAATGTTAAGAAGACACTCAATTGTTATTGGGGAAGTCTGGCATCCTGGCCATGAGTGACTTGGCAGATAACTTTTCAATTTTGTCCCCTGTAAGAACAGCGGCCTTGCGTTTTGCCTTGACCTTGCGGTCAATGTCTTTGATTTTTGTAATTGCAGAGTCAAGACCCTTCAAAAGCTTCTCCAATTCTCTCATATGATTTTTTACTAATCTTTCCATATTTTTATAGCTTTGTACCAATAAACTATGTGTCTTTCTGATACTATTGCCTTGTTGTTTATTCCTGTTTGTTTTCCCATTTACTACATTATCCCATTTTTTACCCATTATGTATATGTTTTACAATTAACTCAATATGTGTTGTTTGCTTTGTGTCAACATTGCTTCCATAATCATCATATTATTTTTGGCACTTTACACAGCCCCTTGTAAAAATATTAACAACAATTGGTGATCAGCTAAATTTTAATTAGAAAAAAGTAGGTTACCTGTTTTTAGATAAAGTTGTTACTGATCCAAATTCAAAATGTTAATGATAAACTTTAAGCCAATCAGGAGCCAAGTGATAAAGTGATTGTTGTGACATAAAGGTTCATTCAATAATTCTTTAATGCATGTGTGCTAATTAATATGATTGGCTGGATCTTTTTTATTATGCGCCATTGTTGCTGTGGCAAGTTGTTGATGGACTAGTGCCCAATCAGCTGCTGGTTTAGCACTAGTCCACCAACAGCTTGCCCCAGCGGCAATGGCACACAATGGCAAAACAACCAGCCAATCATATTAATTAGCATCATGCATCAAAGAATTATTAAATGTCCCTTTATGTCAAAGCAATCACTTTATCACCTGGCTCCTGATTGGCTTAAAGTTTATCATTAAGGTTTTTAATTTGGATCAATAACAACTTTATCTAAACACAATTAACCTATAATTTTCTAATTCAAATTCTGATGATCACCAATTTTTGTTAATATTTTCACTGGGGGCTTTGTTTAAATGCTAAAAATAACTGTTTTCTGGATCTAGATACATGGCTTAGTAGATATACAGTTTCATAGAAATGAACTGAACATAAAGAATAAAAACAACTATAAACAAAGAGGAAATGAACAATTGAAATTCAGAATAAAGATAATATAAATAGAAAATGTTTGGCAACAGGGAGTTCATTGGGGGACAGGGAAGAGTGATGTCTAGTAGGCAGAATAGTGCAAGAAGGAAGGCAGAGAGGTGGCGCTGGCCTGGGGGGTCTGGGATTGGGTAGGGCTAGCAGGTGGGGGTAGAGGCAGGAGGATTAACTGTGATGGCCGCTATATACTGTTGTTGGTATTCATTATCTGTTAGGGCTGGATTGGTTGATAGGTGACAGTGGCCAGGGTGGGAGGCACATGTCCTTCTGTGATTGGTTGCCCATAGTCACATGGAAGATAATTTGGGCAAACAATGATACCACCATCTGATAACCAAAAAGAGACTCGTGGTCAAGAACCCCAAGATAAAGATCATTAAAAGCCTGAGGGCGGCATTCCTGTACTGTGTCTCCAATGTTGAAGAACATGTCATCACCCAGATGGATGTCTGCATGGCATGCAGGGTAGACTGAGGCTAGGTGCCCGTGTCTCTGGATGGCCTTGAAGGCGGTGGAACCTCCCTCCATCTGGTGGCTCAAGGAACCCAGTACTTGAAATTTGAGCCATCCCAGGAGTGAAGTAATCCACCAAGGATGTAGCCATACTTGAGCCATTGTCAGGAATATTCCTGACATCAATCCCTGTATAAAGCAGCATTTTGGTCACAATGGGCCCCACAGATCAAGATAAAAAATGGCAACAGTTTCCCCTAGTTAGGGAAACTATTGCAAAACGGGAAGGGCACCCAAAAGAAATTAAAGAAACTAATTCTACATTGGGCTTTTATAGCCTGGCTGCAAGCCTCACAGCCAACTTCCAGGCACCCGCCGCCTAGCCTGGCAGCTTGCCCGCGCTTGCCTACTGCCAGCCAGTTGCCGCTTGCCCACCCCCCACAGTGGGACTGTCCACCCCCACCAGATAAGGAAATTTCAAAATTGGGAATTCTGAAAAGGCAATTTTCCCAAACCCAAAAGGAGGGGGGAACTACTGCCCAAATTTGGAGTCTACCAAATTTGGAAGGGGCTGACAAGCTGCCCAGCACAACCATTCCTGCATCAACTGCAGAGGTCAAATTTGGATGCATGAAAGCATCCAATAATACACCAAACCAATGCAAGCCCAGAAGTAATAATTCATTGCCTGCACACCACTCCCAATTCCCCTCCCAAAAGGGATTCCATACAACACCAAGTGTTTGGGGTTCCCTGTCCATTGTTTTGCACTATTAATGCCCCACCAGGGATGATAGTATATAATAAAGATCAATCACTTGATGATAGTTTGTGCTATCATTGAGTGAAATTACCCATCAATAGTATCACATAAATCAATTTAAAGACTTACTCTACAAGAATTTAAAAAGGACACTAAGCTTTGTCTTCCCTTTCCTAGGACCAGAAGATAAATCATCTAATCTTCTCAGCTGTCCTCACAGCATGCCTAGGGATTGGGGGCCACCAATATAATCAACAGCATGGGCCATTCAACAATCCATATGGTAAGTACTACTACAAGGAGTTGGTGCAGCTCAACTCCTCTGAGCGGTACTCCTGGCCCATGCTGATATCTCCTCACTCCACCCAGTCCGTAGCCATATACACCTTAATATACTACATACTCATGTATTTTTCCGGTAATTTCAGACGCTATAATGTACACGCCAAAGTCTTTTGATTGATGATGTCAGTCTATCTAATTGTGACAGCGCTCACAGGTTTCCAAGTTGCCAACTTGGCCCCTTATTTTGCTAAAGTACTTCCCTAATTGTTGGGTCTTTACAGCCATTGGTAAAATCTGGGGTTGTCCAATAATAAATAAAGCCCTTGGCTGAAACAGCCAGAAATTTACCCATAAAAGTCCCCTTCTTGACCTTATTCCTTCATTTTTGGGTGGCGGCTCTTCCTTGCTTGTCAAAATTGTCAAAAGCTATTGATATCTTATAGTAGGAGATGAAGATAGCATCATTGAATAAACTTGTTAGGCATTGGACCAGGTTTGATTTGATGTCCTGATCATACAGGAAATTCTCAGTGCCATTACATTGGTTGCCGGCAACATTGGTCAGTACCCAGATTGACACCACCATTCCATGCATCCAGAGCTGTAGCATGCACTCAGACACCCAAATGTCATGGTGTGCAAGTTGCTTCTGGACCTGGGTAAGGGGAAGCTTGGGTTCCTGCTGAAGAAGGTCAAGAGTTATAGGATATGCTTCCTTAATCTGGGACTCTGGGGCCTTTTTTGGCTTCTTGGCTGTCCTGACCAGATTCTCCTTGTTCATCAGATTGTTAAATTCCTGCATGAAGGTAGCCCAGGTAAATTGCAACTGGGCGGCAATCTGTTCCCAGGACAGACCCTGTAGATTCAGTGCCACAATTTCCTGAAGAATTTGGGCAGTGATAATTTGTTGCTTGGGGCGCTAGGCCGGGGGAGCTGAAGCCTGATTGGCTGTAGGGGGGAAGGTTGGCTGATGACAGGAAGTTGTTCCAAATCAAGGTTGCCATCCTGATTGGTTGGTTGGTGGGCAGCTTGTGTGGGGGTGGGTACGGGAGCAGGGGCAGAGCTAGACACTATGTGACTACTAAACAAGTCAAAGCCATATGGGTCAGGGATCAGGTACAGGTCAGCTTCCTTGTTACCCGCCTCAAAGGCTTGGGTGTAAACAGGTGCCTCCACGTTCTAAGCCTCACCTTCATTAAGCTGGCTTGGCTGCTGGCGCTGTCAAAGATATTGCTGTTAAAAACCATTGTAAAAAGCCTAGGATAAAATCACTAAAAGTAGAAATTTTAAAGTTTAATGATTTATTTTTATTGTAATCTCAAGTCCATATTTGGAAAGTTCTCAAAAGCTTTTCATACAAATCTGGAGCCATGAAAATGGATAAAATGCCTCTGTTCCTAAATTGGATATCTGTTGATTGGCTGTTAAACTGTAATTTTTCTATTTTAGGCTGCTCATATAACACATCTTTTGTGAGTTCATTTCATTTTGTGCTTGTGTAATCTCGCTTCTAGATTGCTCAAGTTTTGTTTCACTTTAGTTCTTCTGTTGGTGCATCATATGAATCCTGATTGGATTATAATATACTCCGGAACAGCATCCATTCATCTCACTTGTTGTATCAGTTCATTTTTTTTGTGGTTTAAATAACGCCACTTAATATTTGCTATAATTTCATATAATGGGCTAGTGAAGTTTTTTTATTAAGAGTTCATTTATTAACCAAAAATATTTAAATTAATTAAATACTAGATCTTGCATGACTTGGATTTTGTTCAAATATGAAATCATTTTGTTTAAATCTGAGTTATTTTTGGTTATTGCCATAGCTTTTAAAACTACTGTAAACCACTGTACAATATTTATCAATTTTTTGTGGATGAGTTTAAATGTCTAATACAGTGATAGTTCTAGTAGTTAAAATCTGTTTGGCTTGGTTTTATTTGATTTTAAATAGCCTTAAGTAATTTTAAATTCAGCATGTTTTTTATTAATTCAATTTGTATGTCTTTTAAAAGACTTTACCACAAATAATTTAGACTTAGAAGCTAGTCATAGCTATGTGCTTTAAAGATGATATTGTTATGATATTAGGAAAGGATTGTGAGTATTGTTGATGGTGCGGGCTAAGTCTATGGATTTGCCAGCATTTTGTGGAGTGTTGATTACCTCCCTAGGCATCTGAAACCGGTGTAGGGTAAAATCAAGTATGCCGGTCTAACTTATCCCCAGATTAAGCGTTGTCCGATGATGTACCTCCTAGTGTGTCTTAGAAGTTAGCTAAGTTTATACCGCCATAAATCCACTTATATTTATTAATTAAATTCAGCTAGCAGTTGAACTGGTTTACTTAAGCTGTGTTGGATTAAATTAGAAATATTTATTTTTAACACGTAGAATATACTTCTAAGCTGCGTTTTAGTTTTTAGATTAAAGCTCCTTACACCAAAGACATAAATTCTAGAGCAAACCTTGATTCCACAAGCTGTGATAAATACAAGTGTAAATTTAAATAACAAGGGCTTTACTCATCTCGGATCAAACCACAAAATACAATTAAGTTTTTATGTTTTGACTTGAATCAAATGTTTGCTTAGGCATAGATAAACGATGATGCAATATGACGCTTTTATCTCGGGGTAACTTGGATAGCTGATGATATTTTGATAAAATAAAAATAAATTGCTTGCTGTTAAAAGCTTTACATCCAACGTTCGAGTGAGACTTAAACGTCTAGCCTAAAATATACCAGTTTAGTGACGTCAATTGGTAGTAATGTTAATTGAAATCAGGGCTATAAGGGATGCCCATCGCCTATAAGTTCACAATGTCATGCTCGATGAACCTGGGTGAATCATAGACCAAAGTCACTAATTGAAACCAGGGGATGGTTCTGAAGGGTGATATGCAGTCCGATCGGCAGCAAGTTTCCAGAGTTCTCCGATAAACCTAAATTTAAAATATATTAAACTGTGTTTCCTAGCAAAAGCCAAAAAAGCACAATCCAATTTTCTAGGGCAATCGGATTAAACTAGCAGACTATGTTGACTGATTCTGTGACAGAAAGCAACAGGTTTCATCAAGAATGACATCACAATTAACATTTCTTTAAATACTAATTTATATATTATATTGAAGGATTTAGAGTCCGTTAAATGTTTAAGGGGTACAATTGTAGGCTATAAAGGCTTCTCTATGCCAGTAATCGGACAAACAATGAAGTGCCTTTCAATCATTACATTGCTGACCAACGTTGCCACAAGTGCAACAATTCCTTCGCAATCAACTCTGCTTCACATAAACAGGAGCATAGACCAAGCTCCCATGAGTATCCCGACACCCCAGGAAAATACACAGGGCAGTCGCCCCTTCAAAGTCTCACATTTATCCAATCCTGAGAATTCATATGTCCCTGCCAAACCATTAATCCCACTTGATGACAATATGGAACCCATCCAAGCTCCTGGCCTAGCCAAAAAGAAAAGCCCATCACTTTTCAATCGCATTATTGGCCGCTTCCAGGGGACTCAAACTAGGTCTGAAGCCAATCCATTAGCAGTGGAATAATAACAGCTAATACAACCCACCAATCATCTTACCTGAGAGCATTTCAACCAAAACAGCTGGAATCTCATTTGAATCAAAGCTTGTTTATATTGTTTTTAAATCCCCTTTATTTATTTAAATGCTCTATTCTCTTCAAAATATACTTTAAAAGCCACCTATCAACAATAGTATCTTATAATTTTTTAATTGATTACCAAATAACATTTTATGAAGGTTTAATATTCTGTCAGAGGAATGGGGTAGGAAAGATTCATGAAATTTTCTTTTAATGTTACTTTTAAGCTTAGCAAATAAAACACTGCATTTTCTAAGTTATGTTTATCTATTATTATTTTACATTAATAAAATTTCTTTTATTCCTATAATAATAGAATATTTCAAATGAACTAATTTTAGTTCATTATTGGATGATTTTTCAAAGTTAAAATCTGGGAGAAGACAAAAATAAAAATTTCAAATAAGATAATTTTTATCTGTGAAGACAACAAATTCTTATTGCACATGGGAACGTCATTGAGTCACCAAGGGGAAGGTGAGACTGTACAACAGTCACCTGGTATATTCCGCCAAATAAATATACCAAATGATATTTAATTATTGTGTTTTTATTATGCATCATATATAGATAAGTTTAGGGATTTCTTTTGTAGAAAACTCCTTGAAACTCAGTATCTATATGGAATGAATAATAAAATATTGGCTTGATAGTTAGGCCAAACTAACTTAAAAGATAAAGGCAAGATTAACTGAATCAATCTTGGGGACTAGGTGTCTTATAAACAATTTAATTAACCCTAAAGGTTGATTGGATTATACTCACATATATGATTGTAAGAACTTTTGGTTTTGCTCTCAGACCAGGTGATCTGATTCCAATTTGCTTTATTAAGTATTTGTGTTATCTTGGTCATTGTGTTGATAGAAATTCTTGTATGACACAAGTGTTACTGCAACGTCTAAGGCTTCCTTGGCAGGGCAACAGCTGGCAATGTCAAGAGAGGCAACTAGTAAGCGGCTTTCTAAGCTGGCGGCTTGGTAAGTTCTTTGAGTACTGACTATGGTCTTCAAACTTGGATTTTTTCTTCTACTGTGAAAACGTTCTACAGTAGGATATTCAATTTGTCTGCCTTCTATTAATCCAATGGAAGGGTTTTTATAGAGCTTGTGCTCTCTTGCCAAGATAATATCATCTTGCGCTTCTAACTCTTTCTTGGGTGGACTTTTCATCCCCAGACCTCCAGCATCAACCCTCAGAGTCAGGAATTCATACAATGGCATGAGATTTGATATCATAGTACCCTGCACTGGTTACTTGTTCTCATAGAGTTATGCATAAATACATTAGCGTGCTGGGGATGGCGGTGCTAATATATGTCTCTATTTTTAGCACATAGTTTATGCTTCTGAGCATTCTTTACAGCAGGAATTTGCAGTGACACTGACAGGTTGCTAGTGTGAATTGATCACAGCCCTTTCAGATCCTTGGAAAACCCCATGATCACCAACCTGGCGGTTTTCTAGAGTATTCTGGAATAACTCTAGCCAATTGGTAATCAGTCATAATTGGAGGTCTATGATATTCCTGGTTTTTCTTGTGATGGTTTATCTGAATCTACTTTACAACGGCTTTTCAGATCAATTAAGCCTGATAGTATTACATTGGAAGCTTCTCTAATTAATGGCTTGTCAGGCTGCCAAGGTATACAAGGTAGAAAAAAGTCAGTATAAATTCCTGACATTTCCCCAACTTGACTTAGTTATACCATCAAGAGTTTAAATCAGCCACAATGTCACATTCATCTAATGTGTCTAATACCTCTTGTGCTACTGATGCACACAGTCTAGTTGCTGTCATGTCGGTTTTGGACTGGGCCTTGTTCCAAGCCATGTTGTATGATGCCAAGAAGGTACATATTTGCAGGCTTTGTGATAGGAACACAAGTACAATTTTTACTGGTATGGGCCATGAGGAGCCTCCTTGAAAACAGGCACACCAAGAGCCAAAAGCCACCATCAAAACCGCTAACTTGCAAAGAGTCAACCTGACGGGTTGTGGAAATCCCCTTTGCTCCTTCCAAAGAGCGGCCCATTAACACTTGGGCTTATGTTCAGGGGTATTCAGCCTCACAAGCTCTATTTGGCAACTTGCCAACTGTCCAATATCAAATTGATATGCCCAAATTTAATTGTGGCTTCCTTTTTTCTGGCTATGAGTTGTGCTGTCAATTCTTTTTGTTGTTCTACATCAGCGGCTCAAGCAGGACCTCAAGGCGCGCGTCACATCTTCAAGTTTTCAATTTTTCTCTGCGTATGATGAAGTGTTGGAAAAGCACTTGAGTTACGGCCTTCTGGACCTTGTCAAAGTCTCCTGTAATAGCAATTCTGTCAATGGTTTGGACTGGAGATTCATTATTCAAATCACCAACCAGATAATCCAATCCTGGTTTCAGCATCTACCCCTGTTCTTGTTGATATACCAAAAGCTCCAGGTTGATAACTGTGACCAGCAGGATAGTCACCTAGGAAAGGTAGTCCACTGCTGTTGGGGCGCTTTCCAAGATGGGGACCGTAAGGCAGCTATGTGGGTGAGGGTGTTGTTCAGGAATGTCATGTTGTCACCCAACCTGCAACTTTCCCAGGGCAGCTTTCAAAGAATGGCTGCACACTGGGAGAAACTCCAAAACACTGTGGAAATAGAAAAGGCAATAATTTCTAACAAGTATATTTTCATTGACAACTTTGTCATAGATTGCCTTGTGCTGGGGTGTGGCTACTCCTTAGAAGGTGGCCTCTGGCAGGTCAATTGGGACTTTGAGTCCATCCCCCTTCCTTTGATTAATTTCTCCCACCTTTCTCCTGCTCAAAAGAAGTTGTGGTTATGCGTGGTTGTCTTTGTGTTTATTGAGAACCAGTGCTTTTCATTTGAGTTGCTTCCACAGGATGTAGCTCTTCTGGCTGGGGATCAAGATCCTGATATGTCTATGGTGACTCCTGGGCCTAAACGCCCCAGCCTGGCCAATCCCAAAGAGGATTCTGAAGAGGAGGAGGACAAGAGCACCAAGGATGACAGAGAAAAAGAGGACAATGATGACAACAAGTACCAGGAGGGCAATTTTTAACCTTGCCCTTTTTCTTATTTTACAATAAAAATCAAATTTGAAAATCTTTATTTGTATTTTTTTTAGAAAGTGAAGGAATCTGGCTTAGATGCCATTGTTTGGCAAAGTGTGAAAAGGTTTTAGAAACCTTGTGTGGAATCTATTAATGAGTTGTCCATTCAAAACATCCTTGATGGTGTAGGAGTCTTGGCCTGTTCTCTTGATGACTTTGAATGGTCCTTTCCAAATAGTATCAAGTTTGTGAGCTCTTCCTATTACTTTATCATGATAGGATACTTGAGTTCCAACCTTGAATTCTGGAAAAGCGCGGCGGTTGGAATTATCCTGCTGGCGTCCTTTTGTTCTGACCAGTGTAGTCTCTGTGAAAGCTTCAGCCTGAAGCTTAATAAGCGTTTCTGCCAACCTTGTCATGTATTGGTTGTAAGTGATTTCCCCATGATTGCTCATAGCGGAGAACAGGATTAACAGGATGGCAGGATGTTGACCATACATGAGCTGAAATGGATAGAACTTAGTTGTGCTATGGATAGAGATATTGTATGCAAACACGGCTGCTGGCAGGAACAGATACAACTCAGAGGTACACTTATCTTCCAGTTTCCAAAGGATATTCACCAAGGTGCTATTTGCTCTCTCAACCATCACATTTTGTTTCTGGATAGTATGGAGTAGAGAGCACTATCCTCACGCCCATGAGCTCATTTAAGCTTTGGGATAACATTGGCAGTGAAATTAGTGCTGTTATTTGTGAGAATGAATTATGAGCAGCCATGGCAGTGAATGATACATTCTAAAATGAACCTGGTGGTGGCTTCTGCGCTAACATGCTGGAGGGCTTCCACCTCTACCCATTTGTTAAGGTGGTCTATGGCTACTATAATGTACCTGAGCCAACCAACACACATTGGGAGAGGGCCAACTACGTCAATGCTGATGGTATGCCAAGCAAATTTAGGCTCAGCAGCCTTATATTGAAGCTTGGGCACAAATGGCTTCTCATGCTGACACTCATTGCAGCAAGTAAAGGTTTCCTTGATGTCAAATAATAAGGACTCTCAGTAGTAGTGGTGCTGCAACTGGCGTATAGTCTTTTGGAGGCTGCCATGGCCTACAGCCTTATGAGCGGCCATGATCAGGGACAATCTTTCAGAAGGGCGGGGGAAAACATATATATTACCTTGATGGTATTTGTATAGTTTACCATCTTCTACCCTCCAGTACTTCATCAGTTCCTGGAGGATAGCCTGGATTTAATAAGGCTTGTCCTCAAACTGGCCAGTTAACATCTTGTCATACAGTATATTGGCCTGTGATGATACAATATTAACAGTCAGAAGTCTGGATAAGCAGTTGTAATTCTGATGTTTTGCTCCTGACCAATGCACTATCTTATAGTCAAAAGCTTGCAGATTTAGAGCTCATTGTACTAAGCAACCTGTGAGATTAGGCTGATTGACTACAAATGATCAGGCTAATCAACACCCACAGATCTTTATCAGTTACACGCCAAATTATCAATAGGTTATCATTTAATTAAGTGTAGTAATTATATGTGTATAATCATTAGTTTATTATAATTGATATGGAAGTTATATGCCGTGTAATGGTTATTTTATTATGATAGATGCAATAATTATATGCTGTATTATCACTAGATCATCATCTCAATGTGTATTAATTATACGCTATATATTATAGTTTACTATAATTGATATTGCTATTATACACTGTATAAACGGTAGCCAATATAGTGTTTATCAATAATTACACAACATGTAATTATGAAATCATCAATTATATATAGCTCATCTTATCCTACTGGACGTTGTATCAACTCAGTCCCACCCAACCTGATGGATGTATATGATTATATCAAACAAGTGATGCACATATGGTTAGGAAATACCAAGTTCAGATCAGTATTGCACAACATATAATCTGTTCCTTATCAGTTTGGGTCAACATTACACAGCAGATAACTCACAAGTCAATACTGGATCAAGTCTGCTATTATATGGAGAATAATCCCAAATTTGACCAGTTGCATTAATAAGCAGAAGGCTTTCCAGCCAGAAAAGGATCACTGATTATGTCCTGAAAATGGAATACCAGAATTCTACCTTCCAATGTAGGAGGACAGATTAGGGACCATTTATAAGTGCCAACTAAATTTGGCGTAGTTTCCCAGAGCAATAATAGGCGTGTAAGATACAGCGAATCAATAAATGAGAGTATGATAGCTCAAGAAGAGTATAGGCTGTAGCTGAAGCGCCATGTACGCCTTGCTAAGGCCAGTAGCAGCACACATGCCAAGGACAACCAATCAGGATAGGCATAGCCAGAAAAGATGGTTCTATTACAAAGGTAGCATCTGAGATATGTCTGAAAGGACAAGAACAAGGGTTGTTGCAGTATATATTGATACAGACGCCTGAAAGGATAACAACAAGTTCTTAGTTACACCTGGATGGATTGTAGCTGCTGGATAGATTGTACTCCAGTTTCAATAAACGTAATTATCTTCAAAGTTCTATTCTATTGTAGTCTGTAGTGCTCTTGCATAGGATTAGGTATAGTACATTGGTAAGGCTAACATCTATCTGTAGCTTTAAATATACCAGCAATAACCCAAGTTGCCCAACACAACCTTCTGGCTCTCATAGGTTCTGAAGCCATCTCAAGATGACGTGGTCCGTCACTACTGTGAAGTAAACCCCATGGAGATACATCCAGAACTGTTTGTAGGCATATATTACTGCCAAACATTCATGTTCTATCACAGTGTAATTTTGCTCATGGACGTTCAGATAGTGGCTGGCGTAGGCAACCAGATGTTCTTCACTCTCATTGTTGTTCTGGAAAACTACTTCTCCCAGTGCGCTCAAAGAGGCATCTGTGTGGACCACAAAGGACTTAGTAAAATTGGGATACACAAGCATTTGACTGCCAGAAAGGCCGGTTCTTAATGAGTCAAAAGTGGACTGGAAGGCAGATGTCCAGGTAAACGGTACTCCATTTTTAAGTAAGTGAAAGAGAGGTTCACCTGTACGCAAGAAATTTGGAATAAACCTGTGATAATATCCTACCATGCCTAGAAACACCTGAATATCCCTTTTTCTCTTGGGAGTCTTCATTTTAGTTATTGCTTCTATCTTGGCAGGCTGCGGTCAAAGTCCTTTTTTGTTGATCACAAAACCCAAGTATTTAAGCTGATCTTTGAAGAATTGGCACTCCTGGGCTTTATCTTCAATTTAGCATCTGCTAGTTGCTTGAAAACAGCCTCCAAGTGTTCCAAATTATCTGTGAATGTTCTAGAGAAGACGTTAATATCATCCAGATACACAAGGATGCAGGACATCTTAAGATCTCCCAGGATTATAACCATAGTTTTTTGGAATGTTGCCAGCACGTTACATAATCCTTGGGACATACACGTTGGTTGGAATAGGCCCTGTGAAGTGATAATGGCACACTTCTCTTGTTCTTCTGGTGGAAGCTCAATCTGCCAATAGCCTGAGATCAGGTCCATTGCAGAGAAGAACTTTTGTGCCTCCCAGGCGGTCCAAGGCATTTTCAATTCTTGGCAACAGGTATGAGTCCTTCTTTGTAATCAGAGTAAGACATCAGTAGTATATTTCTACTCTATTACTTCTGTCTTTCTTCTTTACAATCAGGATGGGTGACACCCAGGAATCTTCAATGGAGCCAGTATTTCTCTATCTAGGAGCTGATGCATTTCTTTGTTGACAGTCTCCTCACTGGCCTTTATTGTTGGATGGGGCAAAGTCATATTGGTTTGTTTTACCAGTGTCAATGTGGTAAGTAACGTCCACAGCACACCCCAAGTCAAAATCATCTTCATCAAAAATGCATCTGTACTTCTTGAACAGGACACTTGCTTGTTCCTGTTACTCTTTGTTTAAAGAGGACAGGTCAGCCAAGGGGGTGATTACATAAGCACCAGCTTCAACCTGATCAGTTAAACCCATCTTGAATAGGTCCCCAATACACTATTAGCCATCCAGCTCCTCAATTGGCAGGAGGTGACCAAATCCCACTATATGATGCTTCTTCATGTGGATATTGTGATCCTGCAGATTGGCAAGCAGGATGTGCACTTCCCTGTGCCCTGGTATAATTATACCAGGTGCTACACAGGGATCAAACCTTGATCTTCCCCATGGCTGATGTATTTCACTGTATAAGCCTGCATGAATTTCTAGGGTCAACCCTGTTGGTACAACATGCTGTTTACTGGACTTGAGAGTGAAGGTTACCAAGGAGAGAAGTGAAATTCCTTTATGCTCCTTTATCTGGGTTGGAAATTTTTTGCTCTTTCTTCCCTTCTTCTCATATGGTACCACTACAATACAGTCTTTATATACCATTTTGATTGTCAGTTTCTCCTTGACACTGGTGGTGTCTTTGTTATAATACAGGAGGATGATCTGCTTAAATATGTTGAAGGTATAATTTTCTATATCAATCTTAACTCCATATCTACGCATAAAGTCAGTGCCAATCAAAACATTGTAGTTTTGACTGGATAGAACTACAGCGCATGAAGAAACAGCTATAGAGCCAGATTGCATTAGAATAGCGCTGTATGCTCCTTTGGAAGTTGTAGTATGTAGACTAGCAGTTCTTTAAACTCTGCTGTGCGCAATATTGGGGGCCAATCCTAACTTTTGAGCCAGGAGAGTTGAAACTATGTTGATTGGGGTGCCACTATCAATTATGGCTCTTACTTTCACCTTATTAACAGAAATGTCTTCATAAGTACACTCAGAGTAAGTTTCAGAATGTAGGTTTAATAGGTGAATTCCAAGAGGGGCCGGAGTGTCAAAGTATTGCTTTAGAATTTGCCCTATTTCAGGATGTTGTTCTTGATAGTTTTGAGCAGCATTGCCAGTTGGACTCCTTTAATGCTGGGAACGTCACTGGAAACATTTGGGTTCTCATTCAAGCAGGTTTCCTGTATTTGCGTGGCATAACTTTGGAGACTACCTCAACTGCATTGGCAGTAGTTTTCTGGGGTCTACTTATTCCACGCACAGGAATAGTGTACAGGTTGTCTGCAACCAATTGATGTACGGGGTCATCTTCAAAGTCTTTACTAGGAGCAAAGAGTTTAGGAGATCCTTCCTTTGGGGTGGCATCCTTGGCAGGCTCAGTGGGTTCCTTGGAAGACTTGGCAGTCTCTCTGGAGGTCACAGTAGGCTCCTCTGGCTTGTCTCTGTTGGGATCTTTTGGAATAGTCAAGGGAATGGCAGGTGTAGTATATTCCATTACTGGCCCGCCTTTGCTTTTCCCTGACTTTCTCTTCAGTTTCCACTACTACATTGACCCCAGGAGGTTTGCCTTTAGAACAACACTAACTTTCCCAGTGCCCCTTTTTGTTGCACTTTTGCCAGGTAATGTTAGGATTATAGGGCTTCCCCTCTCCCGTGGGTTTTGTAGCAGCTTCCTTTTCCCCTTTAGGCAGCCTGACTGATCTGTTGCAATCCCAGTTTCTTTCTCAATTCTCAGACCCATTGTGACTTGTCATACCTTTATTGGGAGCGTCAAATTGAGCCCCAAACCAACCCAAATAACTGGTAATTTTCTGAGTGTTATTGGCTTGGTCTAGTACCAGGAACATCACATTGGATAGCTCTCTATAAGGCTGGAGGGCTCTACTCATGATGATGCGGTATTCAAGAATAGAAAGTACTCCTGCCCCCAGAAGTACCTGTGCTTCATGATAGAAGCAGTCAGCAAAATCTTGAGCACTCTAATATTTCTTGAAAGCAATGTTGATGAACTCAACCTTTCTGGCTTGCAACTTGGTTTTTCTACCAAATTCCTCAATCAAAACAACCTTTGCATCCTTGTAAGACCATTCTTCTGTCAGGAGTTGAGGCATGATCACATCCACACTGGTGGGGTCCAACACATTGATCAGAGTGGTAGCCTTCAGATGGTCAGAGGTTCTACACATTGACATTTTGAAGAGGCAAATAAAGGTCTTGATGTTACCTTTTTGATCAAAGGCTGGCAAGTTCAAAGGCTTGAACTTGTGATTGGGATGGTTGTTTCCTCATGCATTTCTACTACTGGTTTGACAGGACATAGGCCAGTGAGTGGCTTGAGAGGTGGCAGGGCGGCCACTCCTATGGGAACACGGTGGGTGCCCCTACTGTCATTGGTACCATGCTCCAAGGTAAAGTCAAAGAACTCAGGAGATAACTCCTTACGCTCCTCAGGAGAGGAGTTTGGAACAGGGCTCCACCTATCCTCTAGAGACAAGCTGATATTGAATAGCATGACCTGTTCCAACTTGGGGAGTCTTGCAAAGGTGTTGGCCTCAAAGTCCTTTCTGGCAGCACCAATAGATTGTGACTGCTCCAAAAGAATGCTATGTTTTCCTTCCATTAGCAGAGTATTGGAGGCTAACAGATCTAAACGTTTTCTGTAAGCCTCCAGTATGTGTTCAAGAGCAGCAACCTGTGTGCAATAATCCTACAAGTCCTGGTATAATTGGCTAGTGCGCAGACAGTCTCCAGGGTTTCCCAAAAGATTTGCTTATTGTTGGTATAAGCCTTGTGGTCAAGGCAGCATGTGTGCTGGTCTTGGATTGGGTCAGAAGAAGTGAAGTCATCAGTAGATGTTGTCTTCCCCTTCATATTGTTCACCTTTTTCAACCATCTTATTGACCCAGGAGATGATCTCATTCTGGCACTCCTTGTGGTAGGCACTGTTCTTGAAACCATATTGTGAAGCTTGTTTTGGAAATCTACTAATTCATCCAAGCTGGACTGGCAGGCCAAGAAACAAACCTTCTTGGCTAAGTTGACACTGTGGCAGGTTACATCTGAAGCCCATTGTGGGGTCAGGCCTCGTGAATCAAGAATTCCTGCTACTACTTGTACCACCTGACTGTTGAACTGCAAAACTATTCTTTCCACACAATAGTGTGCAGAAGAGGCAGTTTTTTATACTTCCCATGGCTTGTTGGACAGTGTGGAAGCTAGAGTTCAGCTGATGTACCAGGGCAGCCTGGGCATGCTGGATCTCAATTCTAAAGTATCCCATTTCCTCAAGGTTGAGGTTTTGACGGGCCACCAAGCGCTGCATGTGCTTGATGACAGGGTGTAAAAAGTATGATAGAACATAGGATATTCTTTCAATCCCTTTACTCTTCAGAAGCAGGCCAAGCTGAGTGCTACTGGCCTCCTGATAGCTCCTAAAAGTGGACCAGAAATGCTCAGAGGATCTTGTGGTATTAAACAGGGTATAATTGCCATCCTGTTGGTTGTCACCAGTGAATTTGTAGCCTTTTATTAAGGCGTCCATTGGTGACTGCAAGTCCTCTATGGTGTAGTTTTGTGGTTTTTGTTTACCATTGTACATGTGACTTCAAGGTTTATCTTGTCTATTGGTACTTCTGGAACTTGGTATAGAGCAATATCCAAGCAGAGGGATGCATCCTGCTCAGCATTGATGGTCTCCATGGATCCCCTGGTTGAAAAAATATGCATCTTGGGTGTTGATTTCTACAAAAAGTTAGTCTATTACTTCTTTATCTTAATACTATACCTGTTGTGGTATAGTGACAGCCTGGGTAAGGACAGAAGAATATAAGAAGATAGAAAAACTAGTGTTTTTTTAGTATAGTATCACACTTATATAGTGTGAGGCGGGGAAATTGCCACCAGGGGAAGGGAGGCACAGACAGAAGGACTTTCCTAATGGAGGAGAGTGGATTGGCACAGTAGAAAGTCCCGTGCAAGAGAACAACCGGTTTTATGCAGCTTTCCTAAAGGAGGCAGATGAAAATGACTTTGTTGTTCTATTATTAACCTTGGAAGTAAAGCCTGTGCCTTATTTGCATTCAAAAGGCGCTTCTAACACCTGTTTTAGAGGCATTTTAAATGTCTTTATCCTTAGTAAAATCAGGATGCAAAAAAGCAATTATGCAATTATTCTGTTGCTTAATTCCTAGATGGACAACTTAATTTCTAATCCATTCAATCTGCAACTTAACCTCCACTGGATTAGATAACAGGGTCAAGAATGGCTTGGTGTCTCTAGGTAGCGGCTATGGTGTTAGGGTCAATCACATTTCTCATTAGGTGGGGGTTTGTTGCCCAATCCTTGGTCATTGGCTTTGCAGATACATAGGTAACCAATTGTGTTTCCTGGCTGCCATTCAGGTGGTAGAAAAGTTGGTGTGGTACAGGGAGAGTCTTTTCAGTCTCCAATAAACACCTTGCTCTTTTATTCTTATTCCTCATACTTTGGTGCAACACTATCACAAACAGGACAACAACCCATGGAATTTTTTAATTAGGCTTTTGATTTTTGGGTTGTTGTCCTCATTGGGGCTACTCTTGGTCACTAGGAGCAGCACACATATACTGAGCCTGTACTCTAGCAATCAATTGCCCAGAATGGGGCTCCTTAAGGGTGTAGGAGTTGGGGCCAGTCTTCTGGATAACTTGAACTGGGCCTGGCCAAAGGGAGGCAAGTTGGATTAACAGCTGTACCCTCTATTGCTGAAGAAGTAGACTGAGTCTCCTACCAGGTAAGTGGGTAAGGCGGGGCGTTTGGATGCAGCTTGTTTTAGGTCCTGCAACTTATGGTTTAAGTTTACAGTGTAGGCCTCTGATTGTAAGCAAATAAGAGTTTGAACCAGATTGATGAGGTACGCCTCTGGGGACACAGCCAGGCTGGGCTTTACCAAGGAATATAGTAAAGGGGGAAGTCCAGGTGCTGGCTGTATAGCAGTTGGAAAGGCAGCTTGCCAGTGGCACAATGGTACCCAATGTTGTATGCAAAGGTGGCCGCAGGAAGAAAGGTATCCCTTTCAGTCGCATGTTGGTGACTGAGCTTCAAGAGTATCTGGATTAGGCTCCCATTAGTGCGCTCTACCATGCCATTTGTCTGTGGGTGATAAGGAGTGGATAGTGTCCCACAGATTCCCATCAGTTGGTTGAGGCGGGGGATGATATAACTGGTGAAGTTGGTACCATTGTCTGTCAACAGGATCTGGGGGCAACCGTGTTTATATATGATATTCTCCAGGATGAACATGGCTGCCACCAGTGCAGATTGGTTGGGAATTGCCCTGGCCTCTACCCATTTAGTCAGATGATCAACTGCCACAATGATGAACTTGTTGCAACTTTTGGTAGCTGGCAGGGGCCAACTACGTCAATGGCTACAGTTTGGAAGACAAACCCAGGGTGTACAAGTCTGTGTTGGAACTTTGCAACCTTAGGTCTCTCAATGTTGCAGTCATGACAGGTGGCTAGCGTATCTACTACATCAGTGTGCATTCCTTCCCAGAAGCAGTGTTGCTGTAGCAGAGCTAACGTCTTCTGTATGCCACCAGGGCCAGTAGTCTTGTGAACGGCCACCACTGAGTCTATGCATAGGGATGGGCATATGGAGGGTAGCCAAGAGTCTTCACAAAGCTTCAGGAGTTGTCCCTTAGAGACCTTGGTATAAAGGCTAGCTTCTTGAAAACTCTGTATCTCTACTGGCTCCTCCCCCCATAAAAAAGGATTCTCCATAAGCTTGTCATAGAGAATGTCAGCCATGTGGGATACTAAGGCAACAGCGGGAAGGTGGGAGAGACAATCAGCATTCTGGTGGGCGGCTCTGGCTCAATGAATGATTTTTTAGTCATAAGCCTGAAGTTTAATGGCCTAACACGCCAGAAGTCCTTTGGGGTCCTTGAGGGTCTTCAGCAATTGCAAGGAGGCATGGTATGTTACAACTGTGAAATTTACTCCATGGAGATAGACTCTGAATTGTTAGTAGGAGTATATAAGAGCCAGACACTCACGTTCATTCATAGTGTAGTTCCTCTTGTGAACATTAAGTGTACACAAGCAGTATCCACAGGGTGTTCAAGTCCTTTGGAGTCAAGTTGGGAGAGAACACCCCCAATTGCAGTATGACCAGCATCTGTATAAACCACAAATGGCTTGGGAAAGTTAGGGTAGGCTAGTACAGGGGCTGCAGTCAGTGTTCCCTTGAGAGCATTGAAGGAAGATTGGCACACTGGGCTCCAGAAGAATTCCTTATCAGCTCAGAGAAGCTGAAAAAGGGAGTTGCCCAGGGGTGCAAAGTTGGGGATGAAGCGGTGGTAGTACACAATCATCCCCAGGAAGACCTGCATGTCCCACTTATTTTCCAGGATCTGCATTTTCTCAATGGCTTCCACCTTCAGACGTACAGGGTGGAGTCTTTCTTGGCTAATAATGAACCCCAAGAACTCAAGGTGCTCCTTGAAGAAGATGCACTTGTGTGGCTTGAGCTTAAGATTGGCTGCAAGTAACATCTAGAAGACTTCCTCCAAGTGTTGTAGGTGATCATTAAAGGTCCAGGAGAACATATTAATGTCATTCAGGTAGAGCAAGACACTGGTGAGCTTGAGGTTGCCCATCACTGTATCCATGGCCCGCTGGAAGGTAGTTGGGGCATTGGACAGATCTTGAGGCATCCTTGTGGGTTGGAATAGCCCTTGGTCAGTGATGATTGCACATTTTCCTTGATCAGTGGGGGGGTAGATCAATCTTCCAGTGCCCACTGATAAGGTCCATGGTCTTAAGAACTTGGCGCCACCCAGTTGGTCCAAGGTATTTTCAATACAAGGGAGAGGATATGTTTCCTTCTTGGTAACAGCATTCAGTTGACAGTAGACAATCACCACACAGTTGCTGCCATCCTTCTTGTTGATGATCAGGAGAGTGTAGCCCAAGGGCTTTTATTGGGGACCAGTATGCCAGATCCCAATAGCTTCTGAATCTCCTTGTGAGCCACAACATTATTGGCTTGTCTGTGCCGTATAGGTCTGGAGCAAATAGGTGGACTGCCTTGGGTGTCAATATGATGAGCAACATCTGCAGCCTTACCCAGGTCATAATCATCCTTGGCAAACACATCTTTATACTTTGCAAAGAGATCCATAGCTTGATCCTTCTGCTTTTTGGAGAAGCTGGATAGGGAGTCATGGCTTATGACTGATAGCACCAGTGATTTCTCACAGGGTAGACCCAACTCAGAGAAGTCTGCAAAGGTGGCGGTCTCAGCAGGTTGTCATGCTCTTCCAGTTGTATGAAAGCCAGAAGTTGGTGTTTGGAGACAACCATAGCTTCACGACTATGTTGGCCAAGAGTATGAGTATCTCCTTCTCACTTGGCATGAGGATGCCTGGTGTTACCCATGGTTCTAGTCTGGAGGCATTAGATTCTAAAGATTTCTCCATGAGTGCCAGCTGGTAGAGCCAGCAAGAGGCCTGTATTGTGAATCACCTGAGAGCCAGGTGGGGTAGTCATATTACAGGAGGCATAGACTGGGATACCCTTGGCTTCCCCAATTGAGAGAGGTAGCACCTTGACCTTTTTACTACACAGCCTATAAGCAACTGTAAGCTCTCAATTGGCGTACTCCAGATTGATGTAGTGCAGAAATTTGAACACTTCTTCTAGGGGTTCCAGGTGTTTGTTATAGATGCAAGAGAAGACTTTAATGTCATCCTGATAGACCAGGGCACATGAGGGCTTGAGGTCCCCCATCACAGCAACCATAGCTTGTTGAAGGTGGCTGGGGCATTAGAGAGACCCTTAGGCATCCTGGTAGGTTGGAACAGCGTTTGGTTGGCAAGGATAGAACAATTCTATGGGTCATCTGGAGGGAGATCAATCTGCCAGTAGCCAAGTACTAAGTCCATGGCCAAGAAGAACTTGGATGTGGGGACCCATTAGGCAAAATTTTCTTGCATTCTCACAGTTCAAGAATCCAACGCTTCTGGTTGGGAGGTAAAGTCAACCAGAGGAGGGGCATCAGAAGGCTCTGGTGTAAAAGAGCAACAGGTGTCAGGGTCAGGAACAGGCTTTTCAGGGGGGAGAGGAATGGGGGGAGAGAAGAGAGATGAAACCACAAATGCAGCCAAGGATTTCTCATTTTCCTGGTTGCTTAGTAGTTTTTTGAGTGATCCTCATTGTACTCCTCAATGCCAGAATTATCAGTGAATTCTTCCTTTCTCTGACTAGCCTGAGGTTTAGTTGCTTCAGAACCATCAGGAGTGATGAAGGGATTGCTATCAGGTTCCCAGGAAGACTCCAGGGTGCCTGCTGAAGGTGCAATGAAGTAGACATCCTCTTCATTGCTTCTGTGACAGTGGTGGGAGTCAGGAAGGGGAAATATAGTATGGATCTTCTGAGAGGGGGAACTATCAGCTTTAGCATTACCATGAAATCCCATTAGAGTATCAGGAGTACTAATTGCTGAGGCATCTTCAAGGTAATTGCTTAGTTGGTCCTGAAGGGAGTCAAGGAGAGCACGTGAGCATCCAACTCATCTAGCCATTCTTTCTTTAACTGAAAAGCCAGAACTAATTCCTCTTCATGAAATCCCATCCGTCTCTCTTGAGCCTTTATAATATCCTGAAGAGCAGAGAATTCCATGGTGCAGCTGTTATGGATGTCTTCCGGCTTAGGAGTTTCTGTTGATGATCATAGAACTCCAGGGCATCATGCTGATTCATCTGGGTTGGTATCAAGGAAGAAAGTACATGTTCTATCTTGCTTGTCCATAGAGCCATTTCAGAGTGGGAGTGAACAGCTTCTGATATATTTTGAGCAAGGTTTGGGGGGCCAGAGCATAGACCAGAGCGGCTAAAAGTTTGAAGGGTGCCAGAATAAAGGGCAATTCCATCAGGAGAACAACCAGAAGAAGGAGAATATTGACATCGTAATTCCTTCATAAAGGCAGGCTCCAAGGAGCAGGAGACGTGGTTCATGCCAGTTGCTTCAGCCATGGGGTCAGGCTGGATTGGTATCAATGAGGTAAGGGCTTCTTCAATGAAGTTCATCCAGGAGATCATACTTGACTGGGAGCTGGCAATTTCCAAAAGTTGTTGGCAGTTAGGCAACCACTGACTTAGTCCTGGTTGACCATAGGAAGAGCCATGGAGTCTACCAGATAGAGAGCCAGAAGCAGTGAAGGTTGATCCTGGAGTGGGTTGGGCAGAAGGAGCCGCAGGTATAGGCAAAGATGTCTCTCCCTCCACAAAAACAGGGCCACAGGGATAGAAAGAGAGGAAGCTGTGGTTTTTAGAAGCCATGAGTGCCAATGTTGTAAAATATGCAGCCTTGGTGCTGATTTCTACAAATAGTCAGTCTACTACTTCTTTATCTTAATACAATACCTGTTATGGTATTGTGACAGCCTGGGTAAAAACAGAAGAATATAAGAATATAATAAGACAAAACTAGTGTTTATTAGTATAGTATTGCACTGATATAATATGAGGCAGGGGAATTGCCACCAGGGGAAGGGAGGCACAGATAGAAGGACTTTACTAATGGAGGAGAGTGGATTGACACAGCAGAAAGTCCTGTGCAAGAGAACAACTGGTTTTACGCGGCTTTCCTAAAGGTGGCAGATGGAAATAAATTTTTTTGTTCTATTATTAACCTCAGAAGTAAAGCCTGTGCTTTATGCGCATTCAAAAGGAGCTTTAAACACCTGTTTTAGAGGCGTATTAAACGTCTTTATCCATAGTAAAATCAGGATGCAATAAAGCAATTGCGCAATTGTTCTGTTACTCAATTCCTAGATGGACAACTTAATGTCTAATCCATTCAATCTGCAACACCTCCCTACTATTAAACAAAGCTGGGGTGGTGGGACAAAGTCTTTACAACAACAGACATCACAGGTAACTCATTTTGTAAGTGAGCACCACTGTCAGAACTTTTGGTTCTGCTCTCAGACCTGGCGGTCTGATTACAATTTGCTTTATTAAGTATTTGTGTTATCTTGGTCATTATGTTGATAGAAATGCTTGTATGATAACAAGCATTATCTGAAACGTCTTAGGTTTCCTTGGCAAGGAAACAGCTGGCAATGTCAAGGGAGGCAACTAGCAAGTGGCTTTCTAAACTGGCAGATTGCTAAGCTCTTTGAGTACTGACTATGGTCTTCAAACTCAGATTTCTTCTTCTACTGTGAAAACTTTCTACAGTAGATCTTCAATTTTTCTGCCTTCCATTAGTCCAATGGAAGGGTTTTTATAGAGCTTGTGCTCTCTTGCCAAGATAATATCATCTTGCGCTTCTAACTCTTTCTTGGTTGGACTTTCCATCCCCAGACCGCCAGCATCAATCCCCAGAGTCAGGCATCCATACAATGGCATGGGATTTGATATCATAGTACCCTGTGCTGGTTCTTGTTGCCATGGAGTTATGCATAAATACATTAGTGTGCTGGTGATGGTGGCGCTAATATATGTCTCTATTTTTAGCACATAGTTTACACTTCTGAGCAATCTTTCCAGCAGGAATTTGCAGTGACACTGACAGGTTGTCAGTGTGAATTGATCACAGCCCTTTCAGATCATTGGAAAAACCCATGATTACTAACCCAGTGATTTGCTAGAGTATTCTGGAATGATTCTAGCCAATTGGTAATCAGTCATAATTGGAGGTCTATGATAATCCATGTTTTCTTGTAATGGGTGATTTGAATCTAATTTACAAAGTCTTCTCAGATCAAATAAGCCTGCTAGTAATATATTGGAAGCTTCTCCAATAATGGCTTGGCAGGCTGCCAAGATATACAAGGTAGAACAAAGTCAGTATAGATTTCTGACAATGATTAATAAGAATTTAATCATAAGGCCAAAAAGGACTTGACTGTGTCAAGTAAAGACTTAGTGTCTTGATAACAAATTACTTAACTGGAAATTCTAATTAATATAATTGACAGGGGATCAATTATGAAAAACAATCAAATGCAGACAATAGTGACCTGGTATTGAGAGTTGATCAGCTGGTTCCCAGTTTATACAATGTCAGCTTGGATCAGAAAAGGGTAAACCACACAGGATTTGGTGCCAGGAGCTATGAATGCTTCAAGCCAAAGCAATACATTTCCACAGAAGGAATCAGGTGATTCTGGAATGTATTATGGCACATTCTTATAGGTTAAGAGTGTGAAGATCTTTTTGATAAAGATCTGGATTGGATGACGCTGTTATGTTATAAACCATGTGATAGGAATCCAGGTGTGATTCCTTAAACAGAGAGGTTTTCAGCCAAATATGCCCTGTATAGTATATAAGTGAAAACAGATCTAAGTAATAAATACAGTCAAGTTGAAATTCAACTCTTTCCCCTATTTTTTTCTTTTCATTTATGCCTTCACAATTATTATTCAAAAAAGCCAATTTTGGGTTCTTAGGGTAAAAACTGCTACCACCTGTAAAGAGGTTCCCAAAAGGTCCCTAGAAAATGCCTAAGAGGACCTCAAGGTAGCAAAAACGTTCCTAAAGGAGTCATTGGTTGAAGTCAAGTATGCTTTTGAGGAACTCTATTTAGAATACTGTGCTAAGGAAGGAACACCATAGCAAGGAAATTGTGTTTATTATTGGGATTTGCTGAACCTATTGTTAGGGTTTGACAAGATCTTTCATCAAATGAAGGGTTCAGCTTATAGAGATATTGAAGGTCTCAACCTCTGTAAATAAAAGAATGTGGAAATAATGACAAGATAGAGGGAGGATAGCAGGGTGTTAAACTAGAAAATGCCCTTTTGAGACAAAGCTCACTTAAGCTTTGTTGCAAGAGGAGTACAGCAGTAAGATTCTAAACAAAAACAAGTATGCTAAGTCATATTAAATGGTCCTGGATCCATTACAGATGGTACATCTGGCATTAGAGTAAAGTAAGTAAGGAAATGCTCTGGGTATAGACTACATAGTCTTTGGTGTAAGTTGACCTTATAACATATATAGAAGTATAATAAATTATCTATTATCACTAGACAAGTAAGTTCATAATATTAGACATGTCATGTGATGACTCTATTAGTCCCTCTGTGTTTCATAAGATAAAGTTTTTTATGAGATAGATAAGTCAGGTGAAAATCCCTATAATTAAATATCTTAAAGTATTGCAAGACTAACCATCTTACAGCTTTTATTATAACTTAAGTTTTCAAATTAATTAAAATAATCTAGGGTTTCAAAGCTGTAGCTTTAAAATTAAATTTATTATCTAAGATAGTATAAAATAAAAAAGTTATAAATAATTTTTTAGAAGTTAATTATTTTTATTTTACTAAACTGTATTTTACTTGAAAATCTACTGATTTGGTATAAATTAAGTAAATAATATGATTTTTATCCATAGAATTCAAACTGAGCGTGAAAAATACAGAACATTTATTAAATTATCTGCTATTGGATATAAATACAGTAGTTTTATAACCTGTGCAGATAAGCAAAATCATTCCAATCTAAAAAACATTATATATGAGAAAAGATTCAACTCAGCTTAAAACAAAATTTAAAAGGAATCCAGTTATATAGTTATTCATTATAAATTCCTTGTTTTTCAATTTTGTTTTAAGTTGAGCTAATTTTGCTTTGGATTGCTATGATTTAGGTTATCTCAACAGGTTAAAGCCCTACTGTTACACAATTAAAAGTAGTTGTAAAAATAAAGTAATAAGTTTCTTAAAATTAGATTTCAAAATTTTATTATCTTAATTTTATTGCAACTACATTCCTGATTTAGATTGTTATAAACCAATATAAACAAATAAAGGGCCTTGTAATTTTGTCAACTGTGTTGCATCTCAGAATGGATCAGCCTGAACATAGTCCATTTATGTTAAGGGTAATAAAAAATTGCCCATTTGTCCATTTTTTTAATTGTGTTTTTTATTTTAGGCTAGTAAAATAAGCTATTTTTTCTTAAAAAGAATTAGTAAAGCCAATGTAATATTGTGTACAAAACTTAACATTTACTTCTGTAGACTAAGATAGAATCACATCTTAAAAGCCATCTTTCTATATTTAGTAAGCCATGTGAAACCAGTTGTTTTTTCCTCTGGGTATTTTATTATTATATTGCTCCCCTACCTCCTTACAACAATTCCCTCTGTTGGTGCCTCTTTTATCCCAGCAATAATTCCTGATCCTTACTATATAACCTTTCACCTATTGAATAAAATAGTTGTTTTGCCTTATTATCTTCTTATATTATTCTGTCCTTATCCAGGGTGTCACTATACCACAACATGTATAGCATTGAAAAAAGAAGTAGTAGACTAACTATTTGTAGAAATTCAGCACCCAAGCAGCATAATTTACAACAAACTGCCTTTGTTCTCAAATTGAATATCTGTTGATTTTCTGTTAAAATGGTGTTATTATATTTTTGAATAAAAATAAAATAAATCTTGTGTGACTTTATTTTGTTTTAACTTGTGGAATTTTGTTTATATATTGCTTCAACTTTATTTATGTTATGACCTTATGCTAGTGCATCATCAGTATATGTTGTAAAATCAAAGCTCTGCTTTATTTGCTTTTGAGTCAAAGGGATTCACTCATTGATAAAATTTGACAATGGACTCTCAAAGTTGATTTCCACTACACAATCGCTATGACATCATTGAGCTGAATAATTCAGGCTTATTATCAACCCATATCAGTTTAATAAACATTGCTTTTAACCTTATACTTAACACTTATACCTTGATATTCCTTTTATTTTGCTGTTGAAGCTGGTCTTTAGTAAGCTTTATATAGCCTTTTTGATTATTAGTATATTTTATATATACTTTAGTTTAGATAAAATTCAGTGTGTAGATTTAGCTAGTTTAGATAGCCCAAATTTACACTAGTATCCCAATTAAATACTTTTATATTCTGGAATAAACCCAGTCATTTTTTCTTGTTGTACTGAGTCATTTGTTTTTAGTTCTATACATATCATCCTATGTTTGATTTACTTTGATAATTCATTTGAGTATTGTTATGTTTTTTGCTTGAACTTTTACCAGTTAACTAAAATCTTTATACTTATTTTCAATCTGCAACTAATCTTATTTAGACTTTGCTTATTTTTGAGTTTATTTTGTTTGATATAGATTTAGAACCTGTGGGAAAACTGCTGGTTCTCATAGAAACTTTGTAGATTTTGAGTTTTGCTGCATATTTCAAGTGTTTAGAATGACTCAACTGGGATCAGAATTAAAATTCTCAAAGAATCGCAACATCTTCAATTACTCCCTTTTGGGAAAAGTATTCCCTATGTGACTCTCCAAATGATTCCCTGACTAATAATTAAGTCATGGAACTCTTATCATTTTCATATCTATTACAGAGATCGAAAAATCGAGTCCTAAGCAGAACACTACTTAGACAAGCCTCATGACTACCATGACATACATGGACAATATGTGGCTTCTAATGATACTATATAGTACTTTAAACTCATATTTAATAAAGTATCATTCTCTCCTAGATTTTCTCATTTATTTTTCTTGTTATACTTCTAAGAAGTATATACTTGACAGTGGTAGCACAGGTAGGTTATCCACAACTATGCAACTTTAAGGAAAAATTCATCCAAAGAAAAGAGCCTAGAAGATGACACTCCCCTCCGGCTGGAGAGAAACAAAGAAGATCAGGATTTTCCCACAGGGTTCACTGTCTTCAACAATGTCTTTTTACTAACCAAAAAATACAACTTTCTCAGTACACATGGGATCCTGAACCCAACTCCAATTCTTGAAAAAACCAAAATATCCAAAATTGTATTTCAATGTCTGCACTCAGCAGAGATTAAAACGTTCTCATGACTACACTGAAGAAATTCCAAGCTCTTGATTCAAAGCAATTAAAATAAGTTTACACTAATAGGCTACACCTGTAACCTTTAGGCAAGTAAAATTTATTTACAGGTTACTGGGGCTGCCTTACGCTTTGTAATCAAATGGTTTGACTAACACCCTAGTCACAACAAAGATTGTGACATTTTCAAGAAGGCCTTTCTGGAAAAATTTGCCATAAAGACTCTGATGTTGTGATTATGACAGAACTTAGAACCTTTAAAATGACAGGAACTATCAAGGAGTACATTGCAGCCTATGAAAACATAAGTGATTGAGCTCCCAAAGTCATCTCCTTTGATGAGGCTGGACCACAACTGAACTTCTACAATGGCTTCCCACAAACATCAGATGTCTTTTTTATGAGCAGTTGTAAGAACATCTGAGATATATGCTTGGAAGAGAAAAAACCTGCATAAAAATCTGATAGCTTGCATGTAACCAACAAGCACAAAAGAGAGTCCCACCGCAAAGAAGGATCTTTGACCTAAAAAGAAAAACAACCAAGCTAATAATCCTCATCTTTGTGGTGTAAATTTTACAGCTCAGGTTAATTAGATGAGTACTGATAACACAACCAAAGAGAGAAAATCTCAGGGGAGTGCTTAGGAAATTCATCCTCCCCTGCCCCTGATTAATGACCTTTTTGACGCCCTGGGGGGTCTCAGTTCTTCATAAAAATTAATTTAACAGCAGGATATTACCAACTCCACGTTAATCAAGAAGACATACCCAAAACAGCGTTCAGAACTAAGTATGGCTTGTTTGAATGTGTCATTCTTAACTTTGGCATGACAAACGCCTCAAGTATCTTTATTACCTTTGTGAATGAAGTATTTAAAGAGCACTTTGGAAAAAGGGCTATTGTCTACCTTGGCAACCTAATCATATACAGCCTTACTAAGGAAAAGCACTGAAAGTACATCACCTGGTTCTTCACACCATTCAAGATAACCAAATAATAGCCAATGCCCTCCAAATGCAACTTCTTCTCAACAAAACTCCCATTTTTAGGACACATCATCATCAAAGACGGAGTCAAGCCAGACCCAGAAAAGATACAATTTCATAAACAATATGCCAGCACCAAGGAATAAGAGTGAGCTTTGTATACTCCTAGGCACAATAGCCTATGTTAGGAGATACATCCCTGAGTAGGGAGCCTTGACTGCTCTCTTATTCACAATCACTGACAAGACAAAATGATTTGTATGGGCACTGCTGAGAGATCAAAACTTTTGGTAATTAAAGAACAAATGTTCACTGCTTCTATATTAAAATATCCAGATTGTGAAGGAGTTTAGAGTTAGAAACTGACTCCTCCAATCACGCAATAAAAAGAGTACTCTAAATTAAAACTGCAGAAAAGGACTTCCTCCCTGTAGCATATGAATCAAGAAAGCTTTCTAAGAGTGAGCAAAGGTACCTGATACATGAAAAAGAGCTAAAAGCTATTGTCCACTGTCTAATGAAATTACAATGCTACCTGGAAGATGCATAGATATTCAAAGGCTAACCAATAACAAGTCATTGGTATTCTTCAAGACTCAATAATACATATATATACATGAAGCTGAATGGATGATCTCCATAAAGAGGTACCACATGATATTTTGAGTACAAACCAGGCAAAGAATGCTTATTGAAGATGCCTTTTCAAGGATATACTGTAAACACCTCCTATGAACTGATGAAAACCCCAATTGATCCATGTCAATAATGAGAAATCTCCAAGAAGAGTTCTCACCTGGTACACCAAGGAATATCTAAGATAAAGTACCCAAGAGAAAACACATTTTAAAAAATGTATATGGTACTCTACACCACATAATACCAAGTGGTGATACTGTATCCTACATCCTGACAACTCAAGAAATTGACACAGTCCTTCAATACCAAAGAGATATGGAACACACACGTAGCAGTAACTTGCATGAATACCTCCAGACACAATACTGGTGACCTAGCATGCTGGGCAACATCAAAGAAGTGCTAGACCAATTGAATTCTGTTAATAGTATGCCTTCTCCAAGGCACCCCCTAAGTTAGTAATACCAGTGTCAATCACACAGCCTTTCAAAGTGTGGTCACTGGATATTGTGGTGCCAATTACTGGGAACAACAAAGGCAAAAAGTACATTGTCACAACTATCAACTATACAACTAGGTGGCCTGTAGCAAAAGCAACAAAAAACATAAAGAAAACAATGTAAGACAATTGATTGGTAAAGAAATCATGGCCAGTTTGGGAAACCTGAACTACTAATCATGGATAGGGCAAACTAATTGAAAGCTATCAACACCAATATATAACTTGCTAAAAATAAAGCACACCATTGCCAGCTTCTATCACCCACAAGCAAACAGAATAGTTGAAAGAATAAATGGCTCCCTTGTGGAAGCCCTTAGCAAATTATCTGCCAACAATCCAAAAGCCTGAGTTGACATGCTACCAACAGCACTCATGGTGTGCAGAACATGAGTTAATCACAATACAGGCAAAATCCTGTATGAACTTGTCTATGAGCAAAAGCCTGCCCTTGTTAGTACAACCACAGGACCACAATTACCTCTTCCAAAAAGGTGTCATATGACAGTAATCCTGGCATGCAGCGTGCTAGAAAAGACCATGGAGACATGGAACAAAAAAGGATTGAGAGAGAGTCAATCCCAATAAAACAAGAAATATCCCAAGTCAGGGACAAAATCTGGGTTGTCAACAACAATAAGCATAAGTTGGACTCAGGGTCACTTGGGCCAGGCATCATAATGAAGATCAAACCCAACAATACCTACCTCATCAAAGGAATTGGTGCTCAACTGAATTAAAGCAAATGCATCACAACCAACTTTGCCTGTGTAAAGCAAGAGCAGCTTAACACAACTCCAGACTCCCTGTTCCCAACACTAAACTAGATCAATACCAAGCCTGCATTCCTGATACTCTCAAGAAAATTCCCAAGGCTCTGCCTTCCAGAACCCTGGGGGAAGATGTCCTAACATCTTCAATTACTCCCTCTTGGGGAATCAACACCCCAAGTAGATCACTGAATGGCTCAATGAATGGTTCACCAGCCAGCCAGTAAACTGGTGGCACCATTATCAGTCAAGCCATCTATGAAGGGGATCTCCCAATCCAGATCCTAAATGGAACACAACTTGATTAAGCCTTGTGACCCAAGAAGAACATTACTTAGATAAGCCCCATGACCCCCATGACGTGCATGGACAAGATGTGGTTTGTCCATGATACTATATATTATCCTATATTCATATCCAATAAAGTATAATTATTTTCCTAATTTTCCCATTTATCTTGTTTATTATAATTCTTAGAAGTATATAATCAATATCAATAAGAGAAGTTTATATCACAGTCTAATTATTTTGCTAAGTATATCTAATTTAGTGAATAGTAGACAACTAAATTGTAGCTGCCATATATGGAATTGAGTGTTTTTTGAGAATCCATGTGATTCTCAAAAGAACTGGTATAAATTCACCTCTGATCCTTTGATTTCCTATTTGAGATGCCTATTGTCAGAACTTTATGTTCTGCTATTGGATCTGATAATCCAAGTATTAATTGCTTTATTGAGTATATGAGATATTTTGGTCATTCTGTAGAAGGGTTTGCTTGTATTACAGCAAGAATTATCTGAAACATCTATGGATTGCTTGACAGGGCAACAGCTGGCAATGTCCAAAGGAGGCAACTTCCAAGCGGCTCTCTAACTGGCAGCTTGAAAAGGTCTTTGAGAACTGACTAAGATCTTTGAACTCAGATTTCTTCTTCTACTGTGAAATTTTTTTTCATTAGGGTCTTCTTAAATTTTTCTGAATTCCATTAGTCTATTGAAAGGGCTTTTATAGAGCTTGCACCCTCTTTCCAGGATAATCTTATCTGGCGCTTCTAACTCTTTCTTAACCAGTCTTTTCATCTCCAGACTGCCAGCATCAACCCCCACAGTCAGACATCCATACAATGGCATGGTGTTTAATATCATAGTACCCTGTGCTGGGTACTATTTACCTCATAGCCATGCTTAATCCATTGGCATGCCAGCAGTGACGTGCCAATTGATGGCTCTATTTTTAGAGCATTATTAATCAGGTTATATAGCAACCTTTTGCAGAGGGAATTTTCAGGGGCACTGGTGAGCTGTAAGCGCAAATTGATCCTAATCCTAGCTATTCTTAGGAAATCTCATCATCTTCTAAGTGCCTCATTATTGAACCTATTTTACTACTAAACCAGCAGTTTTCTAGAGTATTCTGGAATAACTCTATCTAATCAGGATTCAATCATAATTGAAGGTCTAGGATGCTCCTGGTTGGCCTTGTATCAATTATCTTGAATCAAATACTTGAAAGCTTCTTATATCAATTAATCTCAACAGTAATAAATCAGAAGCTTTTATAATTGATGACTTGGTAGACCACTAAGATTTTCCAAGGTAGAGCAAAGTCAATATAAATTACTGACACTCATTAATTGAATTTATTTCAAATTCACCTCATTTATATTTTGAAATTTGGTCTGTAGATTTGTAATTATTTCAGGTTGTATTCAACTCAATTGAATTAAAAATATATCAAATTGTACATTAGAATCCAAAACTTTCCAATTTATGTATCCCACATTTTTTGATGTGTTTTGTCTTACGCTAGTTGATTTACCTTCACCCAAGATTTTTAATTGCAAATTTAAATAAATAATAAATTTCAAATAAAAAAATGATTCTAATAATTATCTTATTTTTCACTCAGCTGAGTTACTTGCATTTAAAATTTGGTTCTTGATTTTGACATTCTACATTTTGCTCCACATATTATGAATCTATAGTACAGAAGACTGAATTACACTTATCCTCACAGCTTTGAAAACTACAGTACTGAATTGAGCTATCTTCTTGCATTAATCTAATAACTCTTTAATTTAATAGTATGAGAAAACCCTGACAATATATATATCTAAATTATCATCTTATAGCAAAATAAAGTTTTTATTTATAACTAAGCATATTTATACTGATATAGAGCGCCTTTTGGGGAAGCTTCAAATATGGAATTAGGAAAGAAGAGAAGTATCTTTTATTGGATAATATTTTAGACTTATATAGATTTGGCTGAGGCGTAGATTTAGTTGGATTGAACCTAGGGGTTGGTCATGTGCAGGATGGGTTCAAGCCACTGGATACTTGGACAGTTATGTGATATTGCTTGGTTGCCATTCTTGGTATATCAAATTGTATATTGGAAGGGCACCAAATCAGGCAATGGCTGGATGTTAAGTAAGTTGGTGGTAGCCAGAATGCTTGTACATCCAGATCCTCAACACCCCCCCTTAAGGGGTTACTCTGGTACATAATGAGGGGGCTTTGTCTTAACAGCTGCTGCCTGATGTTCCTGGAGTTGTTTGCTAGTTGGTACCAGTCTGGTTGAGTGTTCTCCTTTACTAAGGCAGAGACAGGTACTGTGGTATTTCTTGACAATAGGAGTTTTGGCATCTTGAAATTTCACTAGATAGGTGTTTTGGTCTGGTCTGTACTTGATGATTCTTCCTGGTCCTCTGTGTACTGATTCTAGCTTCTTTCTGTTTCCATCTAGGACCCAGACAAGTGGATTTAATGGGAAGTGGTTCCTCTGTGGAGGTTACCTTTTGTGTTTTAAGCCTTTTTATTTCTTCTATTTTAGCTTTGAGGTGTATGTGTTATAGATTTGGTACTTGTTCTACTGTGGGGAGTTATCCCAGGAGGATCTTTATATATGGCTGCTTGTTGTGGATAATTATTTCTGGTTTGTATCTGTATGTTAGTTCAAACAGTGAGTACCCTGTCCCTTGATTGGTGCGGACCCGGGATACTAGTAATGCATATTTCATGTATAGTGGCCATGTGTCTTTGGCTTTGCCATCCATTATTTTCTCTAGGGTCCTGATAAGGCTGCTGTTCAGCATTTCATTCTGCAGTTGGCCTGTGGCCTGTATGTAGAGGTTGTGGAATGCTTAATGTTTTTGGATTTTGGGTTGTTGTTTACTATGTGACCTGATAACTTGGTTGCTCCATCAGTTATGATGTAGTCTGGAGTGCCATGATGGCTATATTTTGCTTTGTTAATGAATCAGTTTATGGTTTATGGTTTCTGGTTTGTGGTCCTTTGTTGCCCAGCAGATGGGCCAGCGTGTGGTGAAGTTGTTAGCTACAATTAGGAAACATTGGTTTGTTTTTGTTTCTGGGAAGGGGCCTGTCATGGTAGGTTCCATCATGCCAGGAATTATCTGCACAAGCAAGAAGGCTCAAAAAGCCAAAATACCTTTATCAAAATCGACCAAGTTAACGGATTTAAATCAAATGGTCAATTGAAAATGGGTTGATGCTGCTCCAGTCTGTCAGCTGAAACCGGTTCCTCCTTGAAAATTGACATTGATAAATTGGGGTATTTTAGGGTCATTCAATATGAGCTTGTTAATCAGCATGGTTGTCAGAAACTGGTCACACAAGGGTTCTTTGCAAGCTGGAACAGATACTTACTTGATAATGTGGAAGAAATAGGAGGTCAAGACTCAGGTGGTATTGCTTAGTCAACTTTCTGATATATATTGAATAATTTTCACTGTTTCAACTCTAAGAGTTGAGTCTTCCCAAAATTTTACTCAATAAAAACCATTTATCCCCAGTTCTAATTTACATTTCAAAATGCATCCTGTGGTTGGGTTGTTACAATATATTCTGTACAATCTGATTCTCAACCAAATCATTTCTGGAAGATGGGGTCCTGCAGTTGGAACTTCATTGTCGGTGCCGCCCAATTTCAATTTTGGGATAACTGATTTTGAAGCTCCCCCCATTCTTGAAACTGAAAATTGTGTTGCCTCCCAATGTCCAGAATTTTATTCTGAAGATTTGTTGATGTTGCCTCAGGCCATTTATCTTGGGCTACTTTGGTTAGGATTAATTGTTCTGCTTAATCCTGGTATTACAATTGTAAATTTTACAAAAAGTTATTTAAAGCCACATTGGTGGTTAATCATTAATTATATGTGGATTTGGGTGGTAATTCTACATCACTTAGAAACGTCTTCATACTATCCTGCAATTTCTTTTACAGGGCCCACTATGTCTATTCCCAAACCTTGAAAGGTTCAGGGTCTGGTACTGGGTTGACCATTAGCTGGGGAGCCTTTGTGCTTGTGTATTTCTTGCACACTGTGTACTTTTTCAGAACATCAATTATATCTTGTTTTATATTGGGCCACCATACTATCTCTTTTAGAGTGAGGTATAGTTTGTTAGCCTTTGTATGTCCTAGTATGTGGTGATGTCTTAATATGGAGTCAGTTCTTTGTGCAAGTGGGATGTAGGGAACATGTTTATCTTTAATGATGTGGTATACTGTGATATTTGATACATGGAAATACTTTTTGTTCCTCAATAATGTATCATGAGTTAGTTGGTGTGTGGAGAGAACTGTCCCTTTTGTTTTGTACACAGTGTTATATAGGTTTGACTAGTCAGGGTCCAGGTGTTCAGGATGATCCTCTCTTGGCTGATATAGTCTAGAGAGAGCATCAGCTGTGACCAGCTCTGCCTCCTTTTTTTATTGGATGTCCAAATTGAGCTGCTCCAGAAGGGACATTCATTTGGCTTGTTGCTGTGCAAGTGAGTTCTGAGTTTTGAAATATATTAAGGATTTATGGTCAGTTAGTTTTCAGATGTTTAAATGATATTCTAAGTAACATCTTCATTTCTTGCATATGTGATATATTGCTAGCAATTCCTTATTGTGTATTGTGTATCTCTGCTCAGTGTTAGTTAGTTTTCTGCTTTTGTAACATACTGGCAGGAAGTCTTTCTGCCCTGGCTGGCAGATGCATAGGACTGTGCTAATGGCAGTGTCACTTACATCTAACTCAAGCTTGTATTACCTGTTGTTATTAGGATATTGCAAGATTAGTGCTTTGATCAAAGATTGTTTTAATAGTTGGAAATTCTTGTTGCATTCTGGTTTCCAGATGAATTTCTTTTTGGCATTACCCTTGGTTAGGTCATTGATAAGTTTGGTGAGCTTTCCACAGTCTTTGATGTATTTCCTTAGGTAAGCTACCATACTGAGAAAGCATCTAACTTGTTTAACATAGGTGGGGCGTTGCATGTTATTTATGGCTTTATTTTTATCTGGATCTTCTTTGATGCCGCTTTCAGAGACAATGTGGCCCAAGAACAGGAATTCATTTTCCATAAATTGGCACTACCTGGTTTTGCATAAAGTTTGTGCTTTGCAAGTTGATTGAGTGTCTTGCGGACATGTGTGAGGTGTTCCTCTTTTGTTTTTGAGAATATGATGATATTTTTGAGGTAGCATAATGTATTTGACAGGTCATTTTATTCTTGGTTCATAATGGTGACAAACGTTGCAGGAGCGTTGATTATCCCAAAGTTCATTACCCTACATTCAAAGGATTCTAATTGTGTACAGAACACAGTTTTTGGTATGTCCTTTTCTTTTACTTTGACCTGGTTGTAACCTGAGGTGAGGTCAGTTTTGGAAAAAGAATTGGCTCCTTATAGTCTTTGTCATAAAAGATGCAGCAAAGGGTTGCTAGTTTCTACAAACAGTTAGTCAGTGACCTAATTCTTAATACTATACCTGTTGATGGTATAGTGACAGCCTATGAAGGACAGAAGAACAATAAAGTGTATAGACAAAAATGGTATTTATTTAGATAGTATTGCACTTATATAGTGTGAGGCAGGGGAATTGCTACCAGAGGCAGGGAGGCACAGACAGAAAAACTTCCCAAATGGAGGAGAGTGGATTGGCACAGCTAAAAGTCCCGCGTGAGAGAACGACCTCTTTCTCACGGCTTTCCTTAAGGAGGTAGATATAAATAACTTTGTCATTCTATTTATAATCCTGAAATTGAAGCCTGTGCCTTATGCGCGTTCAAAAGGCAAATCAAACACCTGTTTTAGGGGGGTTTTAAATGTCTTTATCACTAGTAGAATCAGGATGCAATAGTGCAACCGCGCAATTGTAAGATTGCTTAATCCCTAGATAGACAACTTTTTGTCTAATTTATTCAGGATCTGCAACATTTCCCTCCACTGGATTAGACAACAGGTTTAAAAATGGCTGGCGCCTTGAGGTGACAGCTATGGTAAACAGTCCCCCTAGAAGAGTCACAAGAAGAGTCTTGAAGAAGGTGCAAGTGGTAATTCCAAGGAGGCGCAAGTATACCAGGCCAGTGAAGGTGATGAAGGCAGCAGGGAAGCAAGTAGTCCTGCATGATGTGGACAGCAGCTACCTGGACTTGGGGGCTCACTTAGATCAGCTACTGGTGCCTCAGCTGGCCTTAGGGGGGACAGACCCATTGTTTGCTGCACTGTTCCTATCTTTGAGTGAGCCCAGGGAGGTGACAGGAACTGGGTTGCAAAGAGGTAAAGAATCCATTGGCGGTTCTCCATGCGGGCAGCATAAGAATACTTTAAGGCTCAGCTGAAGGAATTCCAATATGAGGGTCAAGGCCTTTCAGTTATGAAACAGCAACGGTATCTAACATAATGAAGTCAGTCCTTTGCGCTTGGGCAAAACCTGGGGTTACCAATGCTCAACCAGTCAGTTGGAAAACCTCTGAAAACTTTGAGTAACGTCTTTGGCAAGCCTTCCAGGAAGTGTTGAAGTCATACACAGTGGAGAGGCCTGCCCATCTGGTGCCAATGGTGATGGCAGGCAACCTTGTTCTTTGAGGAACCAACCACTGTGAAACCAAGCGGGAGGAGAACATGGGGGTCTTCCTTGATTGGGCCTTATCCTTATTCTACGGGGTGGGTGGTCAGGTCCCAGTAGAGTATGCCCTTTGTGAGAGTCTTCTGTGGGGCTGTATCTTCTTGGGGGTCGCCTTTCCTGTGGAAATTGGGGTCAATTGTGTGTCTCACTTGGTGGGGGTTTGTTGCCCAATCCTTGGTCATTGGCTTTGTGGATCTGTAGGCAACCAGTTGTGTTTCTTGGCTGTCATTCAGGTGGTAGAACATTTGGTGCAGTACTGGAAGAGTCTTGTCAGTCTTCAATAAACACCTTGTTCTTTTATTCTTATTCCTCATACTTTAGTGCAACATTATTGCAAACAGGACAACATTATTGCAAACAGGACAACAACCCATGGAATTTTTTAATCAGGCTTTTGTTTTTTTGGGTTATTGTCCTCATTGGGGCTTATTATTGGTCACTAGGAGTAGCACACATATACTGAGTGTGTACTCTAGTGATCAATTGCCCAGAATGGGGCTCCTTAAAGGTGTAGGAGTTGGGGCCCATCTTCTGGATAACTTGAACTGGACCTTGCCAAAGGGAGGCAAGTTTGGATTTGCCACTGTACCCTCTATTGCTGAAGAAGTAGACTGAGTCTCCTACCAGGTAAGTGGGTAAGGCGGGGCATTTGGATGCAGATTGTTCTAGGTCCTGCAACTTATGGTTTAAGTTTACGGTGTAGGCCTCTGATTGCAAGCAAATAAGAATTTGGACCAGCTTGTTGAGGTGAGCCTCTGGGGACACAGCCATGCTGGGCTTAGCCAAGGAATATAGTAAAGGGGGAAGTCCAGGTGCTGGCTGTATAGCAGTTGGAAAGGCAGCTTGCCAGTGGCACAATGGTACCCAATGTTGTATGCAAAGGTGGCCGCAGGAAGGAAGGTATCCCTTTCAGTCTCATGTTGGTGACTGAGCTTCAAGAGTATCTGGATTAGGCTCCCATTAGTGCGCTCTAACATGCCATTTGTCTGTGGGTGATAAGGAGTGGATAGTGTCCCACAGATTCCCATCAGTTGGTTGAGGCGGGGGATGATATAACTGGTGAAGTTGGTACCATTGTCTGTCAAAAGGATCTGGGGGCAACCGTGTTTATATATGATATTCTCCAGGATGAACATGGCTGCCACCAGTGCAGATTGGTTGGGAATTGCCCTGGCCTCTACCCATTTAGTCAGATGGTCAACTGCCACAATGATGAACTTGTTGCAACTGTTGGTAGCTGGCAAGGGCCATCTACGTCAATGGCTACAGTTTGGAAGGCAAACCCAGGGTGTACAAGTCTGTGTTGGAACTTTGCAACCTTAGGTCTCTCAATGTTGCAGTCATGACAGGTGGCTAGCGTATATAGTACATCAGTGTGCATTCTTTCCCAAAGCAGTGCTGCTGTAGCAGAGCTAACGTCTTCTGTATGCCACCATGGCCAGTAGTCTTGTGAGCAGCCACCACTGAGTCCATGTGTAGGGATGGGCATATGTAGGTTAGTCAAGAGTCTCCACAAAGCTTCAGGAGTTGTCCCTTAGAGACCTTGGTATAAAGGCTAGCTTCTTGAAAACTCTGTATCTCTACTGGCTCCTCCCCCCATAAAAAAGGATTCTCCATAAGCTTGTCATAGAGAATGTCAGCCATGTGGGATACTAAGGCAACAGCGGGAAGGCGGGAGAGACAATCAGCATTCTGGTGGGCGGCTCTGGCTCAATGAATAATTTTGCAGTCATAAGCCTGAAGTTTAATGGACCATCACGCTAGACGTCCTCTGGGGTCCTTGAGGGTCTTCAGCCATTGCAAGGAGGCATGGTCAGTTACAACTGTGAAATGTACCCCATGTAGTTAGACTCTGAACTGTTGGTAGAAGTATATAAGAGCCAGACACTCTTGTTTGGTGACAGTGTAGTTCCTCTCATGAACATTAAGCATACATGAGCAGTATCCAACAGGGTGTTCAAGTCTGTCAGAGTCCAGTTGAGAGATAAAACCCCCAATTGCCGTCAGACTAGCATCTGTATGAACCACAAACATCTTGGCAAAGTCAGGGTAGGCCAGCACAGGGGCTGCAGTCATTGTCCCTTTGAGAGTATTGAAGGCAGATTGACACACTGGGCTCCAGAAGAATTCCTTATCAGCTCAAAGAAGCTGGAAAAGGGGGTCATCCTGGGATGCAAAGTTGGGGATGAAGTGGCGGTAGTACCAAATCATCCCCAGGAAGACCTGCATGTCCCGCTACTTGGCCAGGATCTTCATTTTCTCAATGGCTTCCACCTTCAGAGGTACAGGGCGGAGTCCATCTTGGCTAATAATGAACCCCAGGAACTCAAGATGCTCCTTGAAGAAGTTGCACTTGCATGGCTTGAGCTTGAGATTAGCTGCAAGTAACCTCTAGAAGACTTCCTCTAAGTGTATTAGGTGATCATTAAAGGTTTGGGAGAATACATTAATGTCATCCAGGTAGACCAAGACACTGGTGAGTTTGAGGTCGCCCATCACTGCATTTATAGCCCATTGAAAGGTAGCTGGGGCATTGGACAGACCTTGAGGCATCCTTGTGGGTTAAAATAGCCCTTGGTCAGTGATGATTGCACATTTTTCTTGATCAGCAGGGGGTAGGTCAATCTGCCAGTACCCACTGATAAGGTCCATGGTCTTAAGAACTTGGCGCCATCCAGTTGGTCCAAGGTATTGCAATATGAGGGAGGGGATATGAATCCTTCTTGATAATAGCCTTCAGTTGACGGTAGTCAATCACCACACAGTTGCTGCCATCCTTCTTTTTGACAATCAGGAGAGGGGAAGCCCAAGGGCTTTTACTGGGGACCAGTAAGCAAGATCCCAATAGCTTCTGAAGCTCTTTGTTAGCCACGGCATGATTGGCTTGACTGCGCTGTATAGGTCTGGAGCGGATAGGTGGACTGCCTTGGGTGTCAATATGATGAGCAACATCTTCAGCCTTGCCCAGGTCATAATCATCCTTGGGGAACACATCTTTATACTGGGCAAAGAAATCCATAGCTTGATCCTTCTGCTCTTCAGAAAGGCTGGATAGAGAGTTGTGGCTTATGACCAATAGCACCAGTGGTTGCTCACAGGGTAGACCCAACTCAGAGAAGTCTGCAAAGGTGGCGGTCTCAGCAGGTTGTCATGCTCTTCCAGTTGTATGAAAGCCAGAAGTTGGTGTTTGGAGACAACCATAGCTTCACGACTATGTTGGCCAAGAGTATGAGTATCTCCTTCTCACTTGGCATGAGGATGCCTGGTGCAACCCATGGTTCTATTCTGGAGGCATTAGGGATGCCAAATATTTCTCCATAAGTGCCAGCTGGTAGAGCCAGCAAGAGGCCTGTATTATGGATCACCTGGGCGCCAGGTGGGATAGTCACATTACAGGAGGCTTAGACTGGGATACCCTTGGCTTCCCTAATTGAGAGAGGTAGCCCTTGACCTTCTTACTATGCAGTGTATAATTAACTGGAAGCTCTTTTGGTGTACTCCAGATTGATGTAGTGCAGACGTTGTAAGGGAAGGTCAGACGGGCAATCACCATGATAAAACATGGGTATGTAATGGCTCAATATTCCAAATGTATGGTCTCCATGGTTAGTCACACTGCCATACTAAACCATGAAGCTAGTCCCAATAAGAATTTCATAGCTGTTGTTTTCCAGGACTATAGCAGGAGCAGTGACCATTAGCTTCCCAAAGCAAAGAGGAAGAGAAGAGTAGGCTCCTTTTGCTCTAGTGATCAGTGGCCCAGGAGTACCAAACTCTTCATGGTAGGCCAAGTCTGGTGCCAGCTTAAGCTTCTTAACCAGCCAAGAGGATATAATGTTTCCAGGGGCACCAGTACCCAGTATGGCTGGACATGAGTCTTGTTCACTACCAGGTTAATATAGGTGCAATCCTGGCGGTCCTCTCTGATCTTGACAATTTTTGAGACCTGGTGTACGCTTATCCTTTGAACTTCTCCAGGAAGGTAGCCATGGCTTCTCCCACAGCTGGGCTTACTTCCTTGAGGGATTCTAGCGGTGCTGAGACATTTACTGTGCAGAGCAGCTTGGCCAGTTGTTCAAAACCGTCCTCCTCATGAGTGACTTCAACGCCTGGTTGAGCCAGTTGTTCAGCATAGGGTAAGGATACTGTTCTCCAAGCTATTTGGGGGATAACCACCTCAGGTTAAAGTGTAGTCCAATGAGTTTGCATGTTAACAGTGAGGAATCAATGGAGGAGGTCCTCTTAAACGCCGTCAGACTCCACATCCTCATGTATTGGTTGGGAGTTGAAGTCAATCAGAGAGGGTTCATCCTTAGGGTTGGTCCCAGAGAATGGCAAGGCAGCAGGCCTCTGATCTGGTTTGTCAGGGGGCAGTGGTATGGGGGGAGATGAGGGTGTCAAAATTACAAAGGCAGCCAAGGATTTCTCCTTGTCCTGGCTGCTTAGTAGTTTTTTGACTGGTCCTTGTTGTCCTCCTCATTATCAGTGTCCTTGGTGTAGTCCTCCTCAGTGTCCTCCATGCCTACATGATGGATCTTTTGGCGTAGATTCCTACATTCCCAAGAGAAGTGGCCAGCCATACCACATTTGAACCAAGTACAAGGGCCATTGTTGACTGGAGCAGCCCAACTTTGTCGGAGGGCTTGGGCATCTCAACAGCCACGTAGGGTCTATGCTCAGATTGCTGGCAAGGGCAGCCTTCAGGAAGAGGGACTTTGAACTCCTCCTTGTAGGTGCATAGGAGGCAGATCAGATCTGGTACGGTGCAAGCGTTGTAAATGTCTGACTTAAGGGCCAGAGATAGTTCCTGGTTGACACGTACAGCATTAAGGAGTGCTGACTGCACATCAATAAACTGCACCACACTCATAGAAGGCATAGTTTGAGCTTCAAGGTAGAACCTAGAAGTGAAGTCTTCTAGGGTTTCCCCTACCTTTAACTTGGTATCAGCAAAGTCCATATTACAACCAATGAGTGCTTCTTGGCTACCAAATTCTTCTGTCAAGGCTCTGGAGACATTGGCAAAAGTCCAGCCATTCTCAGGGAGACCTGGCAGGATAATGGTTTGAGTCTCAGCATCCAGACAGTTGATGATTGTGGAGTCCCTCATGGCATTGTCTGCACTATACATGAAGTTCTGGTACAGCCATAAGAACATGACCACATTGCTCTTACAGTCAAACTTGGGTAGATTGACAGGCTTGAAGTTGTTGGAGCCATGTTGGAGGGGAGCAGGTGGGATCCTCACTGGAGAGCGGGTGAGACAGGAACAGCTGAGAGTGGAGGCAGCAAACCTAGCCTCAGAGGCGCGGCAACAATTTTCCTCTTGCTGGGCTTTGCGTTCACCTTCTCTGTTTTGAGCAGCTCCAGAAGCTTCAGGGGTGGCCAGAATATCATCCTCAGACTCCAGTACTGGCTCTAATACTTGTACAGCTTTAGGAGCCAACCAAGTGTGGTCCTCATTGCTTTTGTAGCTTTGATATAACTCAGGACTAGAGGACCTCAGTGGACTGTGGTGACTCTTGGAGCTGATGGACATAGTCTGTAAGTTGACAGCCATAATCTTACTGTTCATCCTATTTAATTGACTCTGGAAGGCGTCCAGGAGAAGTTGCTGCTTGTCCAGCTCATCTTGGTAGACCTTGTTCTCTTGACGGGTGATATCCAAGTCATCTTCCAGAGAGGTGATGCATTTTTCATGGGTGGCAAGCTCAGCTTGGAGCAAGACTATTACTTCCTTGTCCTTCCTGACTTGGGTCTGGCTGTTGGCTCTGTCACTTAATTGGCAGAGTTTGAGACTATCCTGAAGTTCTGAAACAGTGTGGTAGCCATCAAACAGGAAGGCAAGATCAGCACTCTGCTGGACTAATTCCGTCTGTATCTTCTTGTAGTGATCAAAGAGCTCAAGGATGTCTCAACCAAGAAGGACGCTGGAAGGGGAGTTGTTGGTGGCGGCAGAAGTGGGGGAGAACAAGGGGATGGTGGCAAGGCGGCAGGCTAAGACTTTCACCTCATGAGTCAGGGTTTAGACCATGGGACCAGTCTCCAGCACATGGTTTGTAACTACACTAATCCAATTGGCGTCTACACCCTGATGGGTGAGGGTCTGTACCACATGCACTGGAACTAGATTAGCTATACCTGCTTCAATGACATCAACCCAGTGAAGCATGATGTTCTGGGTGTTGGTGACTTTGGCAAGATACTGATTGACAGTGGTGAAATTATTGCCAAGCTCAGAGTAAAGAACCTGGAGGAACATCTGTTGGTTAGATACCAGTATTCCCTGGTCATGCACTAGGCTTTGGATATGGCCCAGGTGCATTAGGTTGTGGCATACAGCAGGATTGGCAAATTGGTGTAGTTAGTCCTTGATATGTTCAACAGTACAGAGGTCACGGCAGAGCTGGTCAGGGTTGAACTGGGAGAGATTCTGAAAGCAACCCAAGGCGTTTTAAGCAGAAGGCTGCTGGATGGTCAGGTGTTCAGAGCAAGAACCATTGCCAGCAGCACCAGCATTCATGGCGTGTATGGCATTACAGATGGCGTCCTTGGAAGGTGAAGAGTTGGTGTCCATCTCCAAGGGGGCAGGGGCTTGTAGGAGCAGTGGTTGACCAAAAACAATAGAAGGGGGCTTTGATGTTCTGGCATGAATTGGCTTAGGTTGGGCAGGCCATAGGGAGCGCCTGCTCTTTCCCCAGCATGGACATTAGCAGCAGTAAAGGCCGGTGCCTGGTGGTAAGGAGAAGTAGTGGCAGGAGACTGGGTGAGGGGCATTCCTCCCTCCTCATTGAAAGGACCACAGGGGTGGGGGCTGTTGGTGTTGTAAGACATGAGCACCAATGCCGTAAAAGTTGCAGCAAAGGGCTGCTAGTTTCTACAAACAGTGAGTCAGTGACCTAATTCTTAATACTATACCTGTTAATATATAGTGACAGCCTATGAAGGACAGAAGAATAATAAGGTGTATAGACAAAACTGGTATTTATTTAGATAGTATTGCACTTATATAGTGTGAGGCAGGGGAATTGCTACCAGAGGCAGAGAGGCACAGACAGAAGAACTTTCCAAATGCAGGAGAGTGAGTTGACACAGCTGAAAGTCATGCTCAAGATAACAACCGCTTTCTTGCGGCTTTTCTTAAGGAGATAGATATAAATAACTTTATCATTCTATTTATAATCCCGGAAGTGAAGCCTGTGCCTTGTGCGCATTCAAAAGGCAAATCAAACACCTGTTTTAGGGGCGTTTTAAATGTCTTTATCACTAGTAGAATCAGGATGCAATAGCGCAACCGCGCAATTGTAATAATGCTTAATCCCTAGATGGATGACTTTTTGTCTAATCCATTCAGGATCTGCAACAAGGGGAAAGCCTGTGGGTTGTATCAACAAGAGGCCCTGAAACCCCACCTGATCCATCCTCTCAATCCTTGCTCGCAAAGAACCCCTGTGACTACAACATCCATGAATTCAAAACCCTGGATGTCTTCCAAGTTCACAGTGACAACCCTGTACTACAAGCAAGCCACTCCTCAAATAAAGTAACCTGCTTATCCTATCCCTTCTGTTTCCATGGGAACACCCACAAATTACTGTTGGACACTGGGGCCAACCACACTATGGTGGACCAGGTGTTTGCCAACTCCCAACAACTGGACCAAGTGCCTAGCAGGTTCAGGGCAGTACTATTAGCTGACTTCTGCAGAGTTGCAATTACCCACAAGACGGTACCCTTCTCTGTGAGAATGGGGAACATCCAGGTTAAGCTCTCTGGGCCAATCATGGCTGGGCTCAGCCACAACATAATTGCTGGCCTCAACTGGCTTTGGCACAACTGTACCTATATTGACAGGGATACATCTGTTATCACCCTCAATAGAAATGGGGTGGGGTTCAATATTTACCCCGTGGAAATGAGCTAGTTAATCCATGATACTGTGTTTGTCAGAATAACGGAGACAGGCTTGTACAACTTCAAGGGGGGAAACTAGACTTTAATCAATGCTCAGTCAAAGTTATCCACGCTGAATCATCTGTGGTCCCTCCCTTGACCTCCTCACCACCACCAGCGCTTGCTGCACTCCTCAGGGAGTACAAGGACATGTTTGGTGAGACACTTGAACAACTATTTCCTCCCTGGGAGATCTAGCACCCTGTACAACTCCAAGGATTGTTACCTAAAGCACAATAATTATAAGTCTTACACCAAAGGAAGATGAGACCCTCTGTCAGCACCTTGTGGAAGCGCTTGATAAGGGCTTCATTTGCCCCTTGCTCTCTCCATACGGGGTGGCTGTCTTCTTAGTAGCCAAGAAGGACAGGTCTCTTTGCTTGGTCACAGACTACCGCGCCCTAAACAAGGTGACGGTTAAGAATAAGTACCCCCTGCTGCTGATTGACAACCTGTTTGATACACTTTCAGGTGTGAAAATCTTTAGCAAGATTTATCTCACTGCAGGATACAACCAGGTCCACATTGCACCAGGGGATGAGGCAAAAACTGCCTTCTGCATGCGCTACAGGTTGTTTGAGTGTTGTGTCATGAACTTTGAAATGACCAACACTCCTTCCACCTTTGCCATGTTGATGAACAAATCATTTGAGGAACTGGTTGGAAAGTGTGTGGTTGTGTACATTTACAACATTATTGTCTTCAGTCAAGATCAAACCACGCACCTCTAACACCTCTGTGCTGTCCTCAACACCCTTTGGAAAAACCAGCTAAAAGCTAAACCCTTTAAATGAGAGTTCCTCAAGTTGGAGCTGTTATTCCTTGGGCACACCATCTCTGCCCAAGGTTAAATCCTGACCCTGCCAAAATCAAGGCAATCACCAGCATGCTGCCCTCTGCTGATGTGGTCCAGGTGCAGACATTCTTAGGCATGGTTGCCTACATGCACAAGTTCATTCCCAATTGCGGGGAGCTAATTTCACCTCTCACTGAGCTCCTAAATCCCAAACAGCGCTTCCATTGGACCCCTGTCAGAGATTGATCCGTTGAGATGTTGAAGCAAAGGCTCACAACAGCACCAATACTGCAGTTCCTCAATCAAAACTGTCTGTACAAACTCAAGACTGATGCCTCTGACAGGGCCATAGGGGGTGTGCTAAGGGTAGAAACTGACAATAGCGTCTTCCTCCCTGTGGCATATGAGTCCAGGAAACTTACCAACTCGTAACAACGCTATCCCATCCATGATAAAGAATAGGCAGCAATTGTGCACTGCATTGAGAAGTGGCGCTGTTACCTGGAAGGTGCTACCTTCCCACCCCGCGTTCTGACAGACCACAAGTTGCTCCAGTACTTCAACATGCAGTCACACTTGACACGCCACCAAACAGGATGGGTTGAGCGTCTATCCCCTTACCAGTTCATATCAAGTACAAGCCTGGGAAGGAACTTGTCACAGCTGACGCCCTTTTGCAACTCTATGTAGCGTCCATCACTGGGGACAACGGTTTGGATACAGATTGACTCATGCTCTACCTCTGCCCTGAGGCAACTTGCTACAAGAGCCTTAACCTGGTAACCATCTCCAAGCTGAAGAACAACAAAAGTCAGTTTACCACCAATGCTGGTAACGTCTGCCGTTGGGTAGAGACAGGTGAGAAGACGTCTTACATTCCTACCAAGCAACAAGGCAATACAATATTGCACTAATACCAAACCCTGGGTCATATCAAAGGGCGTAACCTATTTGAGATCATGAAGCAAAAGGTTTGGTGGCTGCGCATGGATCAAGACATCTTGGATCTCCTTGAAATGTGCGTGCTGTGCAAAAAGAATACATCCAAACCTGCACCCCCAAGTCTGTCCTGCCCATCAAGGTCATGGAACCCTTTGAGTAGTGGGCCCTTGGCATTGTGGGGCCACTCCCCAAAGACAGACTGGGGAAGAAGTACATTATCACTGCCATCAACTACTTCACTTGCTGGCCAGTGGTCTGGGCAACAACTAACCACACTGCCACCACCATCACCTGCTTCATTGGCAAGGAAATTGTGGCCCGCTTTGGATGGCCCAAACATCTCATCACAAATGGCAGCCCTGAACTTGTTGGGCATGTCATGAAGGCATACTGCGCTAAGAATGCACTCTAACGTATAGTTACGTCCCCCTACCATCCTCAAGCCAATGGACACATAGAACAGTTAAATGGCTCACTGGTTCAGCTGATTGCCAAGCTCTTACAAGAGCACCACAACACCGCATGGCTGAACACCTTCCCACCGCTTTACTTATTCTACAAGCAAGAATCAACAGGGGCACAGGGTTCAGCCCCAGCACCCTGGCCTTTGGGACACCTGACAGTCTGACAGGGGTTGAACAGGGAAAGCTACGGTCCAGAGTTCCCAAAAAGCCTCCCTTAGTTCAACCCCATCCCTAAACCAATGGCACGCTAGGGCCTGGGAAATTGAACACAAGCAAATTGAAGGAGGGACAAAGCACCTCAAAGCCAGGTACGCTATAGGTGACCCTGTCTACACCCTTAACCCCAATTCTGCCAAGTTGGAACCTAACCACCTAGGGCCCTTCAAGATAGCCACTGTCTATTACAATCACACCTATCAACTTGAAGATGCCCAGGGGAATACCAAGAAGCTTCACCATGATTGCTTGTACCCCTGCTGCGCCATCCCCACACAAAGGTTGTTTGTGTGGACCTTCCCAGACCTTCTGCAGGCTCCATTCTTAGTGTCTGACAACAAGCAGGAAGCAAGGGGGGTGTTGCAACCGAGTTTCCAGACTCACCTGCTAACGTATCTTACAATACACAGGGGGCGCTCAATGAGCTGCCCCTTGATGTATCTAACTTTATGGATTAATCTGATAGTAATATCAAATGGTGGGTACTTCATCCTAATTAGGAGCGCTACTAATTTGACTTGCTGATCCCTGCACAAGTTATTCCTTGGCTTCAAACCTTACATGGAACTTCCCACTATGCCACCCCCTTGTGGCTTTCCCCATATGGCATATTAATCATAATGTTCTACAATAAATGATACCTTATTCTTATTATTCTGTCCTTTCTATTGGACTGTGGTCTTCCCCAAATTACAAATACTGAATCTTCATTGGTTTAGTTGCAACATTTGAGTGGTAACTCTGTGAGTTATTCCTTGAATACATGAGCGTATTTATTTAGGAGTGCCACAAATTCTGGGCATTGGATTATGGTTGTTTGTATATCATTGAATTTGGTGTACTTCATTATGTAGAGGGTACTATCTTTGGTTATATGTTATGAGTTGTCTTGGTTTATGACCTGGACAAATACTTTTTCTCTTAGAATGAGGTCATTGGGTTCTTTGAGGATATTAAAATTGACTCTGTTGTGTTTGATCTTCTGGTTTTTGTTTTCTAATATATGCTGGGGTTAACTTGGGTGAACCAGTCCATAACTGCTACAATGTTGTAGTTTATGTTATTCATGACAAGTAATTTGATGGACGTTTGTATTCCTTGGAGGTCAATTATGAAGGGAGTTGTTTTGCCTTCAAGTAGAACAATTTTATTTATCTGCCATTCTGGCGTATTTGAAGTTGGATTTGACAACTGGTTTTTTGTACTTGGTTATAAAAAGTTTGCTAACCATAGTGTGTTGTGCATCAGAGTTGAATAAAATTTTATGTGTATGTGATTTGTAAGTGCATGAATAGACAAGAAGTTGTGAGCAATCTTTAATTTTTATGTTCATGAAATTGGAGGATTACAGGACACGTGGGATGTGAGCAGCAAAGTTTGTGCATTAGTACAGTTTCTTGTCAAGTTGGGGGAGACAGGGGCACTTAAACCTGTTCCCCCTCCTCTTTTCCCTGTTCCTCTGTTTTAAGACCTTTGAGGTCAGAGAATGTGGGGTCAGATTCATAGTAGGTTGCTATTTCAGCATTGTTAACTTTGGTGGTGTCCTCTTTCTTGGGACGGGAGCGTTTTGTGCTTTGGCTACAATTGCCATTATTGCAATTGGAGTTGCTGTTGCTATGGTTGGTGTTTTAGTGTTTGTTGCCATTGGAGTTTTCTCTGATATTGCTGTTTGAGGAGTGATTGCTGTTGTGTTCAGCATATTCCATGTTTGCACGTTTTTCCGCGCACTTGGCTTCTGCAATGAGCGCAGGAATGGAGATATTAGCCTCTGAGCAGATGAGGGCAGCAACAGAGGGTTTCATTCTGTTGATGAATAAGGCTTTGGTATGTACATTGTTAGCTTGCGCTGGATTTTGGATTTTGCGGTGTATTTCCTCAAATTCATTGGCGTAAGCCATGATAGTGGTCTTCTGAGGAATATTGCTGAGCTGTATTGCAATGTCTTGGAGGGATTCAGCGACACAGAAATAGTGTGTGATTTCTGCTTTGAACTCTTTCCAGTTGTCAAGCTGGTTGTCAGTTTGTGAGTCAACCCAGGTGGCAAACCAGTTAGCTGCGGCCTTGTACATGCACTTGCTGGCTTCCTGGACCCATTTTTTAAAGGAAATTTGGCTGGCACAGAGTTTAGCGGCTGAGTGGTCTAGCCAGTTGATGTTGTTTTCTTTGTTTTTACCAAAGAACTTGTTGATACCAATGTATTTGTTGTTGGTAAATTCACCTGTGATAGGTGGTTGTGTGTTTGTTTTGTGGTTGAAGAGAGCAACTGTATTGAATAATCTTGGCACATGCTTTGGGCATGACCAGACCTCTGAATATGGTGCATCCACTAGGTATATCTTTGTTAATGTTGTGGGTGCGGAAGTACCTTTTCCAGGTCTCCTGAATTGTGGCCTGGTTAAGTATGTGAGCAAAGGTAGGCGGGTTTTGGTCAGTCATTTTCTCTTTCATGGGTGTGGTCAAAAACCCATAGCTGCTACAAGTGATATAGAGCTCCTTTTAGGGAAGCTTCAAATATGGAATTAGGAATGAAGATAAGTATCTTTTATTGGATAATATTTTAGACTTATATAGATTTGGCTTTGGCAGAGATTTAGTTGGATCAAACCTAGATGTTTGTCTTGTGTGGGATGGGTTCAAGTCACTGGATACTTGGAAAGTCAAGTAATATTGCTTGGTTGCCATTCTTGGTATTTTAAACTGTATATTGGAAGGGCACCAAATCGGGCAATGGCTGGATGTTAAGTAAGTTGGCGGTAACCAGAATGCTTGTACATCCAGATCCCCAACAATACTTTAATTTATTGGGTTCTTGTATCTATGTTGTTTATTGTAATTCAATAGGTTTTGTAAAATTGAGACATTTCTAATTTACCCTAGAAATGACTTTATTTTTAAGTTTATTTTGATAGACTTCTATTCCCCCTTAAAATATCATGTTTTCTCACTCACATAAGTTATTTTTAAACCCACCCATTTCATCATGAAGATTTTGCAATGTTTTAAACAGCAAGAACTCACCTGAAATCCTATTTTACAACTCAAAGGTTACAATTTAATGTAAATTTTTCAACAAAATTATCAACCAGTGTCAATTACTTTGAATTAATATTGTAGCTGCTAAAAATCATCTAACTTAGTAACTACCCCCAAAACTATGGGATGCTTTTGCTAATATAGGATTGCAAATTATATTTTTAAGAGAACTGAGGATTTAAAAAAATAAATGGGATTTATTAATCGATATAAACAAACTTTCTTTCAAAGATAATTCCAGCTGTAGAGGTATAAATGCTCTCACTTAATATGTTTGATGGGTTGTATTAGCTGTTTTTATTCCACTGCTAATGGATTGGCTTCAGACCTAGTTTGAGTCCCCTGGAAGCGGCCAATAATGCGATTGAAAAGTGATGGGCTTTTCTTTTTGGCTAGGCCAGGAACTTGGATGGGTTCCATATTGTCATCGAGTGGGATTAATGGTTTGGCAGGGACATATGAATTCTCAGGATTGGATAAATGGGAGACTTTGAAGGGGCGACTGCCCTGTGTATTTTCCTGGGGTGTCGGGATACTCATGGGAGCTTGGTCTATGCTCCTGTTTATGTGAAGCAGAGTTGATTGCGAAGGAATTGTTGCACTTGTGGCAACGTTGGTCAGCAATGTAATGATTGAAAGGCACTTCATTGTTTGTCCGATTACTGGCATAGAGAAGCCTTTATAGCCTACAATTGTACCCCTTAAACATTTAACGGACTCTAAATCCTTCAATATAATATATAAATTAGTATTTAAAGAAATGTTAATTGTGATGTCATTCTTGATGAAACCTGTTGCTTTCTGTCACAGAATCAGTCAACATAGTCTGCTAGTTTAATCCGATTGCCCTAGAAAATTGGATTGTGCTTTTTTGGCTTTTGCTAGGAAACACAGTTTAATATATTTTAAATTTAGGTTTATCGGAGAACTCTGGAAACTTGCTGCCGATCGGACTGCATATCACCCTTCAGAACCATCCCCTGGTTTCAATTAGTGACTTTGGTCTATGATTCACCCAGGTTCATCGAGCATGACATTGTGAACTTATAGGCGATGGGCATCCCTTATAGCCCTGATTTCAATTAACATTACTACCAATTGACGTCACTAAACTGGTATATTTTAGGCTAGACGTTTAAGTCTCACTCGAACGTTGGATGTAAAGCTTTTAACAGCAAGCAATTTATTTTTATTTTATCAAAATATCATCAGCTATCCAAGTTACCCCGAGATAAAAGCGTCATATTGCATCATCGTTTATCTATGCCTAAGCAAACATTTGATTCAAGTCAAAACATAAAAACTTAATTGTATTTTGTGGTTTGATCCGAGATGAGTAAAGCCCTTGTTATTTAAATTTACACTTGTATTTATCACAGCTTGTGGAATCAAGGTTTGCTCTAGAATTTATGTCTTTGGTGTAAGGAGCTTTAATCTAAAAACTAAAACGCAGCTTAGAAGTATATTCTACGTGTTAAAAATAAATATTTCTAATTTAATCCAACACAGCTTAAGTAAACCAGTTCAACTGCTAGCTGAATTTAATTAATAAATATAAGTGGATTTATGGCGGTATAAACTTAGCTAACTTCTAAGACACACTAGGAGGTACATCATCGGACAACGCTTAATCTGGGGATAAGTTAGACCGGCATACTTGATTTTACCCTACACCGGTTTCAGATGCCTAGGGAGGTAATCAACACTCCACAAAATGCTGGCAAATCCATAGACTTAGCCCGCACCATCAACAATACTCACAATCCTTTCCTAATATCATAACAATATCATCTTTAAAGCACATAGCTATGACTAGCTTCTAAGTCTAAATTATTTGTGGTAAAGTCTTTTAAAAGACATACAAATTGAATTAATAAAAAAACATGCTGAATTTAAAATCACTTAAGACTAGTTAAAATCAAATACCACCTAAGCAATTTTTTAACAAATTGAACTTTCTTATATTGGACATTTAAAATTATCCTCAAAAAAGATAAATATTGCATCATAATTGTGACAAATGTCTAAATAGGTATTGTATTCATGTGCAAAATGGGCAAGAATAAAGATTTATCTCATAAAAAAATATATAGTCTTTTCTCTTTTGCTATTTCTTTAGAGTAGCTTGTGAGAGGGGCTGTAAAGTTACTGTCCCTTTGGCCTTGTATCAAACAATATTTCCACGCTGTACAAGTAATCTCCTCAAAGTTTAGCTAAACTCTTAATTTTTCAGGAGCTTTAGCACACACTGTGGACGAAAATTTTGTTTTGACATATCCCAGTGATTGTCGGACTCTTTGGTTCTGTCATGGGAAGAAACACTGGTCAATTTAGACTATTTCCTAGCTTGGTATTGACCGCTTTTTAAAAACTTTAAGGGCTAGCCAATCAACGCCTCCTATATTTCCCCTATAAATTTGAAGCGCTCACCAAAATTTGATTCCCTAGAATGCTCAATTGACACCAACCAATCATATGAAACCTTGGTAATTAATTCTTAAATTTTTTATTCCCTTAAGGCAAAGGGTTGCTAAAATATCTTCCAGCCACCCAGGGGGCCCCACAGCTTCTGGTGACATTGCTAATTTTGAGTGCATCTCTTAAAAGACAAGAAGGCTCATTTTGGGCCCCTACTTATCTATTATCTTTTTTGAATAAATTTTTATTTTCAAAAACAGTTTTTAACTTTTGGGCTCTTTATTTTAACCTCTCTTATTTAAGATTGTTAGTAAAACACCAAAAACTTTTCTTGCCCCAGCCTTCTTCTTTGTTTGCAGATGCTTTTCAAGGCTTCCTAAGTCTTTTGTTAGTGGTTAAGTGTTGGCTTACCTATTTTTGCTTTGGAAAAGGAAACTTGATATTAAAATATCAGTTAAAAAATAGTATATTTTTTACTTTAATTTTGAAATTATCTTGCTTTGTTTGCTTTTGAACTAACTTTGATTCAGACCTCTGTAAAGATCCTACCAGTGTCTGTCAAGGCTGTCCTTGGTCCTGTCACAACATCTTTGATTACTCCCTCTCAGGGAATTGAAGCCCTGAGTAAATCCCCAAATGCCTTGCCAAGTGGTTCACCAACCAGCCAGTGAATTGGTGGCACCACTATCAGATGGCCATCTATTTTGGGGATCACCTAATCCAGATCCCAAATAATGTAACTCAAATAAGCCTTGTGACCTAAGAGGAACACTACTCAGATAAGCCCCATGACCCCCATGATGTACATGGACAGTATGTGACTTATTATGATACCATATACATCCTTATATTCATATCCAATAAAGTATCATTCTCTTTTTAAATCTTCCCCTTATTTTGTTTATTATACTTCCCAAAAGTATAAACTCAACAGTCCCAAAGCTTTAGTTTGATTTAAATAACTTGTGGATACCTCTGGTTTTCTGGGTTTCTCTTGTTTGCCCACTCTAATTGCATCAAGGTCTCCAAGTTACTAAAAACCCCAAAATCAAACTTCCAGCAATCAAATTTGTGGTTTTTACGCTGGCCCCTGCCCTGATATTTATATGGTTCACCTCTCCTCAACTCTAGAAACATATCTCATTTTCTTCCTCTTTAGTGAGGGAAATATTGGCCAGTTCCTCTACTTGTTAGATGATCTTTCTGGTAAGGATAATAACCTTCTTGCAACTGGAGAGACTCTGGTTTGTAGCCTTACATGTGACACCTGGAAAGTGTCTTGCCAATTTCAGTTCCTGAGAGGTAGGACACAACATTTTGAAAACGCCATCTCAAAATACGCCATCTTGAATTTCTGCTATCTCAATTTATTAGTAAAAACGCCATTTTGATTTACAGCATTTTGACTAAGAAAAACAAGTTTTAAAATTTTAGATTTTTTTAACTCCAAAAATCACCCAAAAAAATTCCCAAAAATAAAAATTCAAAAAACATTTCTAGGCTTAAAAAAGCCTCAGAATTCTAAATCTGCAATAAAAAATGGGGTCAATTAGTAGCAACATAGTTGCGTAAAGCCCAAAAGTTAAAATAATCCCAAAAACAATTATTTTCATCTAATTTAACTATAAACTATACTTTGAAATAAGCATAGAATTGTACTGAATACTAAATAAAACTAAAATAATGATAAAAGTAAAGGAAATAAGAGATCAAATAAAGGAAAGTTTATTGAAAATAGGCTCAAACATTGGTAGAAAGAGCAACTGAAATAGCTTGGAGATGCTCAAGCTTGCTATCCTTGAGATAGTAGGCAAGGACCACCTTGCTGATCTCAGTTTACTTTTTCACTGCTTTGGTCATCTTGGGGGGATCATCCTTGGTCTTCATGCCAGTCTTGAAGAGGCGGGCAGAGATGGCTTATTGGGTTTTGAGGTGGACCATGATCTTATTGAATTTGGGCTTATGAACCCTAACCCTTGTGGCAAACTGGCCATGCCACCCTTCAAGGGAAGAGGTAGTCTTGATTAAACCATCCTTGACCTGCTTATAGCAGCTCCAGGTGATTGAGTCACCGCCTTTTCTAATGCAGTGTGCTCCTTGGAAGATGCCAACCTATTGAGTCTCAAAATACTCAATAAAGGGTGTAAAGGCTGCCTGGTTGGCCTGGATATGGGATGGCAGAGGAGGGCATCATAAAAGGCATTAGCTCCTCCTTTTGCACAAGGGCAAGGACATCAAAGCAATTAAAAATGTCCTTTGCTTCTTTGATGCCTTCAGTGTAGACCAGCTCATGGAGGTCAGAGCACTTTTGGAGGCGGCGGCAGAGTGCCTGCCTGAAGTGGAAGTACATTCCTGAGGGGAGCTCTTAAAGACACGGATAAAGACATCTGATTGAGCCTGTTTGAAATCCACTACCAGATATTTGTGGTAGGGAATGCTTTCAGGCTTTTTCTTGGTTGGGGTGGGAGCGTCTTCTTCTTGGGAGATGGATTTTTTCTTACACCCTCTAGTCTCCTTGGTTCCTCTTTAAATGTTGGGAGGATTTCATCCAGTTTGGCCTTTAAAATTGTGAGTGCCCAGACATAGGTTTCCTGATTCTTATTTGGGAGGAAAAAGAAGACCAAGGGAAGAACCAGATTTCCAACCTGCCAATGGATATTTCAAAGCTGGCTAAAGAGCTTTGGGCAGGTGGAGAAAGTGCCATCTGCAAGCCAGGTCTTGCACTTATGGAGGTTGTGCAGATTCTGGCTTGTTGCAAAGCAGATGATACACTCAGGGGCATGTTGACCATTGTTATGAAGAAGGAATATCTCCTCATGGCAAGATAGTTTTTTTTCCTTGGTAAGGATCAATCAGTCAATGAATCTTGCACTGGCGCCTTCAGTGCTCAGAGCATATCTCTAATCAGTGAGATATCTCTGTAATTTTGAGACGCAATCAACAGTGGCAAGATGGGTATTGTTTAAATTAAGGAGGGCATAATTGACGGCCTCATTGGCAGTTTGATCCTTGGTGGTTGGGATCACCTGGCAAAGAAACCAGCAGATAAGTTGATAGAGAGGGTCAAAAGGCTCAGTGCAGTTGTGGTTAACAGTAAGGGCCTTAAATCTGGTGAACCCATAAGTTGTGAGCCTTGCTGGGCAGCCAACATTATCACATTTGAAGTGATGTTGGCAGATGAGCTTCTTCTTGTTATTACAGCTGAAGCTGTAGCCCTTGTAGACAAAACTGGTACCCCCTTTCTTTGTCATAATTGGATAGCTGATAGGGTATGTTGTTAACACAGCAAAAGTGCCATTTTGGTTGCATACATTGTGGATGAAGTTAAGATCCCAGAGCTCAATTGGCTCATCTGCAGGAGCACCAGGCTCAGGCTCCTGCTCCTCTTCATCCTCAGGCTCTGAAGTGGGGCTAGAATGGCAATTGAAGTTGAATAACTTCTCTTGAGGATCAGAGGGAGAGTAAACAAATGGAGAATAGGGAGGGGTAGGACTGTTTCCCTCTTGTTCAGGTGACAGAGTTGGGGTATTGGGGGTGCTTTGGCCTTAGAAGGCTGCTTCTTTGGGGTTGTCTTGGCCTTTTTGGCCTTGGGTGGAGTGATTTTGGACTTTTTAGGACTTTGAGGCCTTGGGCACAGCTTTGGCAGTTGACTTGGGAGGCATCTAAAAGTGAATTAGTATCAAAATATGAGAAGTTTGGGGGTTGTTTTTAAAGAGAAAAATGAGAATGTTTTTAATATAAAAGATCAATTTTTTTACATAGAATTGGAGAGAAGATCAAAAAATATATACTATCAAAATTTCAATGTTTTTTTTGTAAAAATAATTTTCTTATTAGTAACACAAGTAGGCAAAACTTTGAGTTTTGACTGAAAACTTGCTCTCAAGATGGTGTTTTCAAAGTGACGTAATTGAGGTGCTGTAGCTCAAAAACAAGGTGTTTTTGACCATTTTTTATATTAAATTAACAAATCTACAGTGGAGCTACCTCAACTGGCCAAAGAGTAAAACTTGAATTTCTCAAAAACTAGCTTATACAACTGGGATTAAAAAGTACCCAGTTGTTTAGAGGAGATCAAAAAATATATATTTGCAAAGTGTTATATATTTTCTTACATTTTTTGCTTAAGTGGTTTTAGATGTGAAACTATACTTTTGAAAAGTGGAAAGCAAGAATTGCGGTTTGGGAATTGATATAGCATAGCCTGGTGTCATAGGTAATTTCCCCTTGCTTTCCCCTATCCATTGTGCGCCTTGAATCAATTGGGTGATATGAAACTTGGTGGAATTTGAAGTGACATAAATCAAAATGGCGTAATCACCCCCTTCCATATTAAAATCACTATTAAAATATTTTATTAAGAAGACCCTTATCAATGTATCCATATATAATAAAGTTATAAATTACATATAACAGAACTGGTTTTTTTACCCAGCAATGACAATCACTAAAAGGACTATCATAGTGGCGTCTATTTAGGTTATTCTTATTATAAGTGTCTTAGATTAATACTATAGGAACATCTTCTGGCACTATACAACAGGCTTTATTTTAGTTTGGGTATAAGCTTATTTTAGTTTAAGATAAATGGCGTAATTCAAAATAACTTAAAGTCAAGATGGCGTAAACACGCCCCACACTAAGTGATTTCATATGTAAATAAAGTTAGCAAAATAAGATTTAATTAATCTGACTCAAAGTAGCAGAATTGAGATGGTGTTTTTTGAGATGCCATTTTCAAAATGGTGTTGTACCTCCTGAGAGCTCTTGTTTTGAAAAAGCACTGATATTAGACTCTGTGGATAGCAACAATATTTTTCCCCAAACAACTTGCCTTTGTCAACTAGTATGCTTTCAAGTGTACCCCCCCCCCGGTTGCTTACTGGCATGTTTTTGATAGGGTTGGATACGTATTTTACCCTGTTGTCCCCCTCTTTATCCCTATTTAAACCAATTTGAGCAGCCATTCCAGTGTTGCATTGGATCAAATCCTGATGGTTTCATCCCATGATGGGAGCTGAGCTTAGTAATTTTAGCTTCCTTCTCTCACAGGGGCACTCATAGTACTTTGCAATAATGGGATACTTATTACACTCTGGGGTGACTTTTAAGAAAATAGCTACATGAACTCAATAGTCTGGTGTCTTAAGAAACAGAGAGGATTACTCTATGATAACAATATCCAGGTAAAAACCAGAAGAAATAATTTTTACAGTGTGATACTGTGATGATCTATATGGGAAGCTGTTTTATAGGTGAGGCTGATTTTTGAAAAATAAAGATTGAATGCCTAAGACAGGTAAATATTGGTTGGGTTTTTATTATACCTAGCTTTGGGAAATGAAAAGCAGTGATCTAGTTCACAGATTAATAATGAGGACCCCTGGCTATTGCTTTAGAATTATAAAGAAGTTTTGGCTACCTTGGGATGAATATGCTGAGTTGGTATCAAATTTCTTATATCAACTGGGGTGAGAATACAATTGGGTAGCTTTACCTAGGATGATGGTAAAGTTTCTCTTTCTATGATTTTAGAGTAGCTTTAAGAAGTTTTAAAGTTATTGTGAAAGCATAGATAGTCCAGAATCATCATTTGGATGGCTCTCTAGAGAAACAGCTGCAAACCTTGGTTATTTGGAGGTTTCTGGAAAGTAAAGTGGGTTACTTTGTGCATGAAAGCTCAAGCTAACCACTTGGGTGAGTAAAAAAATTTAATGCATGAGAAGTGTTTGCTTATGATGACCCTATATTTAGGTCACTGATGGAGATCAAATCTAGGTTGATTTGCTTGTGGAGACTTATTTTCTGAGTCTGAGATGTTGACTATGAGAACTATTGTCAGGATAATTTATCCCAGTTTGGGTTCTGTTAGCTTCAGCTGCCAACTTAATTTTTGGGAGGAGGGAAGAGCTCACCATAGGATGGGTGCTAACTTCATGAGATAAGATGCTGAGCGGCCTATTAAAGCCCATGGTCTATGGAAGAATACTATGGTGTCAACTAATCCAGCCTGTAAAGTTCTGTGGGCCGCCATTAGCCCTGAATTGGGATGTTTTTCCCAGACTGTCAAAAAAGGCGGCCTGCATGCAGGAAAAACCTCTCCAAACCCTGGAGGACCTGGCCCACACAGTAGATGAGCGCTTTGTGTTGGCTTTCACAGTTGAAACCCCAATCCCTTCTCTGGAGTCCCCTCCAACTGTGGAGGAGACCCTAATCTAGCTGTATTGTTTGCTTTCCTGGTGCTGCCCTGTTTTGAGACAACTGGCGGGCTAACAGAAAAACGCGGGCCACAGGGCACTAGGTGTGCCTAACCTGCAGCCTGGGGAAAAAGGCTATAAAATCTCATAGTCAGTGGAATGCCAGGAAAGCAATTCCTCTGGTCTGGAAGTCCCTCAGCCTGAAATAATTGAGTTTGGGAGCCCTCCAGTTGGGACGTCAGAGGAAGGCATTAGGATTAATGTGCACCCTGAGTCCCTGGAAAGTTGCTAGCCAATTGGTTAACTTTACCCTATACCTGGGCCTGCTGCCCCTATTTTCTTGGTTCCAGTCCATGGGAAGATTGGGCAGTGATTTTCAACTGGCTCCCCTTTAGATTGCTCTCCAATAACCCCTTTTGAAAAAACCCTGGCCTTATCATCCCCCATTGCATATAATGGAAGCATGGGCCATCAGGTCCCTTGATTTTTAATTCCAATTATTGAATAAAACTCCTGACTTTGTAAATTCCTTTTGTGCTTTAAATTTTATTTTTCTATAAAGGTTATTGTCTTCCCTCCCACTTCTATCTGGTTTGTCTACCTGTCTGCCCGCCCACCTGCCCTACTGCCCACCTGTCTGTGATTTTCTGTTGAGAATCAATCTGAGAGGATCTGAACTTGGCCCAAGTCCTTGATATTCCCCCATTACTCACAGACTGTCCACCTGGAAGTTTTGGTGGAAAACCCCCCTCTGGTGCCATGTTGTCTCCATTATATAAGGGAGTAATGATGGTATTAGTGCCCATCTTCTTATTGTTTTGGTCCACCAGCCCTGGTATTTGGGAAAAACTTAATATGACTGCCTAATTGCCTGGTTCTACTCCTAGCCTGCTTTCTAATGCCTTCTTTCACTTCACCCAGGTCCCCACCATCCTAGCTACTTTTGCCCAGTTGTCTTGGTTGTTTCCTTATCCTGAGGGGTTTTTACCTTCTGCCTAATTGGGGACTAACAAACCCCCTTTCACTGATTTAACAAACCCTTTCCCCGCAGCAGTCTCAGCTCCCTCCCTACCCTCCTTGAACCAGATCCCCACATTGGATTCAGATATACCTCCCACCCAGGATCACTCTCTGTGGTTGCTTATGGGAGCCCTGGTTATGGCCCTAGATGCCTATTTCCCTCCCTTTTATCAGCCAGTCTCCTTTGGGAGGCCCCTTTGAGCGGCTGTCCCAGTCTTGCACTGGATGGCATCCTGGTGGTTGGTCCCACCAGGATGGGAGCCAGACTTTGTTATTCTAGCCCCCTCTCTTACACAGCCAAGGTAATGTAAGCTGTCTGCATATTGATTGGCAGTAGGAGGAGACATTCCAGGGTTGGGGGCAGGTGGTCAGGTTTGGGTGTTGGGGGAGCTTCAACATCTATCTGGTAGACAGGAAGATAGGTGTACTTCTCACAGAATATGGCAGCTAGGTTCTTGTACCAGGCTCCTCTGTGATAGACTTTTCTTGGGGTTCTCTTTTGGGCCAGGTGGTTGTCACAGTAAGACCCATAATGCTGGGGATTATTTGGCTGAGTAGGAAAGCTCAGAAAGCCAGGAAACCTTTAACAAAGCTGACTGATTTAACGGAATTGAATCAAATGGTTGATCACAAATGGGTCCAGTTGCTTTAGTTTGCTGGTTGAATCTGATTCCCCCTGTAATTTGATGTTGATAAATCAACTTAACTTAAGGGTCACCAGATATGAACTTATTTATCAGCATGATTGTCAGTAATTGGCCACCCAAGAGTTCTTTGCAACCTGGACCAGATACTCACTTGACAATGTGGAAGGACTAGGAGCCCAGGATCCTGGTGGTATTGCTTAGTTAATTTTTTATATATATTGAATAATTTTCTGTTTTAACTCTAAGAGTTGAGTTCTCCCAAAACTTTACTCAATAAAAATCATATATCCCTTGGTCTAATTTACATTTTTAAAATGCATCTGTAGTTAGATTGTTGCGCTACATTCCCTACAATCTGATTCTAAGCCAGATTATTACCGGAAGATGGGGCCCTACAGTTGGAACTTTGTTGTTGGCACCTCCCAATGTTAATTCCATGCTTGCTAATCTTGGAGTTGCCCCCCTGTCTTTGAAACTGAAAATTGTGTTGCATCTCAATATCATGAATTTTATTCTGAAGATACTCTGATGCTTTCACAGGCTATTTATCTTAGGCTACTTTTGTTAGGATTAATTGTTTTACATTGTCCTAGTATCTTAATTGGAAATCTCACAAAACAATATCTGAAGCCATGCTGGTGATCAATCATTAATTCTACATGGATTTGGGTGGTAATTCCCCACCATTTAGAAATAGCTTCATAATATCCCGCAATTTCTATCAAAGCAGTCAAAGCAGAGGATGTTATCCAAGATAAACTCCTTGTATTCCGGCTTGAGAGGATATTCAGTGTCACAGCCATAGTTTTCCTGGGTGTGGCTTGGTCAAAGCGCTGCCACCTGGGAAAACCCAGCCCAAAGCCCCACCTGCTTGCGACAATCATAGATTTAAATCTAACAATTGATTGCAATTGGGTGATGGCACAGGAAATCAGTTTCAAGTGGGGCACAGATGCCCCACACCCAATTCTCCCTTCCTTGACCTGCTGGTCAACAAATCTTGGCCTCAAAGAAGGTCAGTTAACAGCTTACAGAATCACCATTGTTGGTATCTGTAAGCTTTCCAAATATTATATTCAAGGAGGCTACCTCATCAAGATGCACCCAAAGGCCTTAAGTAACAATTTTCCCCATCAAACTAACTTAGTAGTTTGATATTTTACTCTCAATAAATATATTTACTCAATAGTTCACTTATTTCAATATTTCCTAATCAGATTTTTAATAAACAGACTAATAGATTCTTCTTTCTCACCTCTGCAATTTCCTGGTAACCTTCCTCCTCCTGCTGAAATGATTCCTGAAACCCGCAAAATTGAATGAGAGCCTATCTATGCTGCTGATTCCTTGATGTTGAGCCAAATTAAGGTCTTCCTGATTTACCTGTGCATAATATTCTGCTGCACCTTTCCTTATTCACTCTTCAAGGGTTATCACTTCTGAGTAAACACACATTGTCTCCTCCTGATTGGTAATGTTATCCTCATTTGTGTGTGCATTCCCCATTTGATTGATTATGAAAATCTTTCACTCTATTTCACCCTGACATTCAGAGAATTAGACTGGAGCAAAGGGAGCTCCTGGTAGACAATAAAACTCAGGCCAGGTTGTTGAAACTTCCTTGGGTATGTGGGCCATCAGGTCAGGTTTTTTGTTAGAATAGTAGTAAAATGGAGAACAACTAAGACTAACTATGAAATAGTATGATATGACCTAGGCTCCATAATCTTAGTTTATTTCAGAATGACATTACCAAGTTACAAGTACTCATGGAGTTTAAATATCATTCAAAATTATAACTTCTACTTAAACCATCACCTGATAGCTGAGTTGCTCAGTTTCTTTCAGCTCAAGAGTTCCAGGGCCATCATGTAGCTCATATAGCTCCTATCCCAACAATGCCTCTATTGATATTACCTCAACCTGAAAGTTCATTGATAACTAATTAATAGATTTGTCATTAACACTAGCATTTCTGTCATTCTGGATCATTGCTCTTTCAGAATCTATAAGCTGGGTTGTCTTTAGCTTCATGAGCTGTGCATATTCAAGATGACTTACTGGTCACTGACTGGCTGTGGATCACATGACCAGGTGGCCAAAAATTCAATCCAATCATCTGCATTTACTTCTGAATTCAAACCTTCATGATGAGCAGCAACCTTCTTTTCAGACAGCCCGTCAGTTATGACAGGAATGACAGTATGTTGGTTTAATGCTTCCAGCAATCTAGATTGATCTGGATTAATGATCAGCTTATGACGCTTGTCCACACTCCTCAAATTCCTAGCCAGACAAGTCCACAAATTTCCCTGATTAATCAGCTCTGAATTGCTGTCTATTCCTACTCGCTCATTGGCTAGCTGTAAAAAAACAAGGGCGGCTAACCTGGGGGTCTGTAGAATTCACAGAATCATCTGGGAAGATTTCAAGCTTGATTCCCCTAGTTAGAGTAAATCATTTCTTTTGAGATAAATGCCATTCATGACAACTATGATGATAGAGAAGCTCAGAGAAAGGACATTAGTCAAGAACAGTAGAAAGAAGGAGCAGAAGGACTAGATGAAGATCACTTATAGTGGCTGTAAAGAGAGAAGGATGGAGAACAAAGAGAAAAGCTTTAAAATAATTTGAAGAAATAAGGTAGATGTCAGAAAATTGTGAACCATGTAATTTTGTCATCCGTCAGATGATATCCTAAGTCTTCTAAAATTAGGAAAGTACAGAGAACCTGTGACTCTGGCGTAACCTTTGGCCTGGAATATTTTGTTGTCATCAGAAGTAGCAAGTCTGACAGGGTCCAAGGCCCAGAGGATTTGGGATGATTCTTCCTACTTCTGGATATTATTCATAAGTTGTTGTCTTTATATTTTACTATAGATAATTTTACTGTATGACAACATTATCATCTTTTGCTCTCCACTAATAAAGCCTAAGAGAGGATTTCATTAAGGAAATAAGACTTGGATCAATCATCAAGTCAATATGGAATCATCAGTCTTTTATCCTAATGGACTGGCTTTAAGGTGGCCTGCTTGCCTGCGTTTTATATAAGTTAGCTCACAATGCTAAAAGAGACTGAAGTAGCATTAGGTCAACACAGCAGGAGGCCCATCCTTTTTGGGGTGGTTTTAACGGAAGGCTAGCTTGATAACTTCCACAGATTGGTATTCCTTCTGTCTACCTGGGCTACTTCCAGGGCTAGCTATCCAGTGGCTGGCTACTAGTTCACAGAGATAATTATTTCACTTAATCAGAGCTACTAAAATACAATAGGCACAAGCCTCTTTATATTAGAGTGTTTGGCCTGACAGCCCAGTCCATTTTGGACTCTGCTAGAAGTGTTTCAAATGACAGCCCATGTGATGGCCCTTGTTCAGGGATATAATTAAATATTAGAATAGTAATTATTATTAAAAGCATAATTGAGGTGGTTGTTGAGTTGGAAAAATTAATGAGCTAAATTGCATGTTCCATTAATTAATTGCAATGAATGAAATTGTTAATGCCAGGACATGATTTGGTTGTTGATTCATTGATATTGCAGCCCGCAGCCTACGTCATTCTGTTAAAACCATTCTAAGAGTGATTGACAGCTGACCTGCATTAATTGGTTAAATCTGTTAATTAGTCAATATCCCAAAATCCTGACAATAGAGATAAAAATCAGAATAAAGAGAACATATATAAAATAATGAATAAAGAAAGACTAAATAAAGAAGATAATTAAAATAATAATAAAGTAAAAATAAATGGGGCAGTAAGAGATCTCATCAATTATTTTTCTGTTGACTGATTATCAGTCAAATTTGATCCAACCATAAGTTTCTTCATATATAAAATTTTTAACATTACAATAATTCAAAAATTTTAAAGATAACATATTTACTAATAAAAGCTATGCTTCACACAACTAATTATGTTTTGTATTTAAGAGTCTTAATTTAAATCTTTGCCTTTTTTAAAGCTATTAAATTAAATTTCACTGATAAAGAATAACTTTAAGGATAATTTTTTTATTTTATATTTTTGATTCTTTTATTTTTGTAAAGTAAAAAATTTACATATGAAGAAAATTATAACTGAATTCAAATTTGACTGAAATTCAGTTGATGGGAAAAATTCAAAGGAATGTCTTCTGGCCCCAAATAAATAGGGAAAAAAGTATTAAATAAATAGAAAAATAAAAATATATTGCAGTGGAATTTATCAAGAGACTAGCTGGAGACAGGGAAGCAGAAGGAGACAGAAAAAGTACAGAGAAACTTTGAACAACAGGGTCAAAAAGTTTCCAGGGACTATAGTGAAGTGCAAGAGTGTTGAGAATCTTGGGTTGTTGCTGGTATGTTCCAATCTACAGATACATGTTAGCCTTGCTAATTTACTCTACCTAATCCTATACAAGAGCACTAAAGACTACAATAGAATAGAACTTTGAAGATAATTGTGTCTATTGGGACTGGTGTACAATCTGCCAGTGGCTGCAATCTATCCAGGTGTAACTAAAGGCTTGTTATCATCGTTTCAGGCGTCTGTATAAATATATACTGCTGCAACCCTTCTTCTTGTCCTTTCAGACATATCTCAGATGCTACCTTTACAATAGAACTATCTTTGCTGGCTGCGCCTATCCTGATTGGTTGTTCTTGAAATGTGTGCTGCTACTGGCCTTAGCAAGATGTACATGGCACTCATGCTACAACTTCTGCTCTCCTTGAGCTAGCCTACTCTCATTTATTGATTGACTGTATCTTACACACCTATTATTGCTCTGGGAAATTATGCCAAATTTAGTTGACGCTTATAAATGGTCCCTAATCTGTCCTCCTACATTGGAAGGTAGAATTCCAGTATTTTATTTGCAGGGCTTAATCAGTGATCCTTCTCTGGCTGGCAAGCCTTCTGCTTATTAATGCAACGGGTCAAATTGAGAATTATACGCCATATAATAGCAGACTTGATCCAGTATTGACTTGTGAGTTATCCGCCATGTCATGCTGACCCAAACTGATAAGGAACAGATTATATGCCGTTCAAAATTGTCTGAACTTGGTATTTCCTAACCATATGTGCATCACTTGCTTTATATACTCTTATATATCCTTCAGGCTGGATGGGACTGAGTTGATATAACATTCAGTAGGGTGGAATGAGAGATATAAAATTGATGTTTTTGTGATTACACGCCATGTAATCACTGATAATCCTTATATTGGCTAACAATCATATGGCTTATAACTGCTATATCATTTATAATAAGCTGATTATTATATGATATATAATCACTACACTTAATAGAATATTAATCTAGAGATAATATGGCATGTAACCAATAAAGATATGTGTGCAATGATTAGCCTGATAATTTGTAGTTAATCAGCCTAATCTCAAAAAGAACAATACAACATGAGGTTTAAATTTTTCTAAAAGTGAGAATTGTCTGAAAACTTTGATTAAACATAGGCTAACAAATACCTTATATAAAACATAAAGAAAAAATTGAATTGACCCAGAAAATGTAACGGGAAAACAGATAGAACAGTAAAACATGGGTTGAGAGTTTCTATAGAAGGAAGAGACAACAGTTTTAAACAAGAGTTGGCAGAAGTTAAACCAGGGAAACTGTTCAGGCTAATATTCAAATGTGGATGTGTGATTGGCTAGAGCTCAACGCCTATTTATCAATGTTTTTCATTGGTAAAACAAGGTTTAAAAGGCTATAAATCAGGGAGTTGAAAAGAAAAAATTCTGCTCTGATTGGTTGAGATAATACATAAGGTTTAATTTATTATAGAGAGAGAAAAACAATGGTTTGAGCTTGGGGGAAGAAACTCAGAAAGAAAATAAATCTGAAACAAGGGGCTATTTATGTCACAGTAAATTCCATAATGCCAGGAATTATTTGGCCAATTAGAAAGGCTCAAAAATCCAGAAAACCTTTAAAAAATTGACCAATTTAACAGACTTAAATCAAACAGTTGATTGAAAATGGGTTACAGCTGCTCCAGTCTGCCAGTTGAGTACAAATTCCCCTTGTAGGCTGACGTTGATAAATCAACAAAATTTGAGGGGCACCTAATATGATCTTATTTATCAGCAGGGTCATCAGAAGCTGGTCACTCAAGGGTTATTTGTAAACTGGACAGTTACTAACTTGAAAATGTGGAAGTAATAAGAGCCCAGGATCCAGGCAGTATTGCTTAGTCAAATTTTAGTATATATTGAATGATTTACATTGTTTCAACTCTTAAGAGTTAAGTCCTCCCAAATTTTATTCAATAAAATCAAAATATCCCTTGGTCTAATTTTCATTCAAATGCATCCTGTAGTTGGCATTTTGCACTACATTCCCTAAAATTTAATCCTTAACTGGATTATTATGGGAAGATGGGGGCCTGCTGTCAGTACTTTGTTGTCACCTCTGCAAATGTTAATTCAATGCCTGTCAACCTCAGAGTTGTTCCTCCTACAGTTGAAACTGAAACTCTGGTGCTATCTCAATGTCCTGAATTTTATGCTGAAGACACTCTGAAGCTCTTGAAGGCCATTTATCTTGGGCTCTTTTGGTTAGGGTTAATTATTTTACTTAACCCTAGTATCTTATTTGGAAATTTCACAAACCGGTATCTGAAGCTGCGTTGGTGATTAATCATTAACTCCATGTGGATTTGGGTAGTGATTTCCCACCACTTGGAGACGTCTTCATATTATCCGTCAATTTCTGTCACAATTTAAGGGAAACATGCTGAAATAAGGGGGTCATCCAAGCAGGAAGCCACAGAAGAAGCCCAAGACCAAAAGAAAGGAGTCCAGAGCAAGAAGGCAAGAAGCAGGAAGTTCAAGATCAAAGGCAAGAATCCCATGACATTAAAAAGGAGCATAAAACCCATTGAAAGAACCCCAAGACATAGTGAAAGAAGCCCAAGACCAATTGCAATTAGTTTAAGGCATACAGCAAGAAGCCCTAGACTTGGGAACCAAAAATCACCCTCCAAAACAGAATACAATACAGAAAATTTCCAAGTGATCTTCCTCTTGATTCAAATATATGCTGCTCTTGACCCCTAAATCTTATCTCTGATGTCATATAGTTTATCATGGATAACTCACCACAATTTTTTACCCTAGCCCAGAAGAGAAGAATGCATACAGATAGAGCTACAGGAAGTTTGCTGCTAGCAAAACTTTGGACAAGAAATGGGATTATCTCACTGAGTATTTTAAAATTGTCACCAGAGGCAAGGAGTACATAGATAAAGAGTTCAAGAGGCTGATCCATAATTAAAACCAACCTAAGGAGGAGAGAACACCTGCCAAGGGAATAGTCTATGTGTATCAGTCCACAGAAAACTAGTTAAAGGACGCTGATTTTTATCTTATATGGTAGCTGAATGGCTTGATGTTTAGGAAACTACTTTTGAGAACTTGTTGTCTCAGGAGAACATTAAGAGGATGAATTAAATGTGAGAAATGGGAACAGTTTAAAAGGAAATAAAACCAAGCTCACAATCACAATAAAACTTGTGGCCTTATCAACAATGCAAAAGGTTGTTGCCAACAATTCCTGGGTAGGTCAAAGGGGCAGGAGTCAACTGAACACTGAAAAGCAACAGATAAAGCCAAATGATAAAAATTACTAACAAATTTTGAACTTTATTAGATTAGAGAATGATGAAGCAAGGACTTTTACAGCTTGTGCATTAATTTAAGGGGAAGGGAATTGGGGTGGGAGATCAAATGTCAGCAAAAAATTAGCCTATGATGTGAGCAAATATGAGTGCATCTCTCAAGGCGGGAAATCTTGACAAATTTTGAATAGACAGAATCAAAATGAAAAAAGACCCAACTAAAAATTGAGGAACCTGTTTTGGATGCAATTACTACTGCTCCTGGCTGCTCTTGCACATGATATTTAATCAGGGGTGTCTCTTGTATGGTTTAGGTGGGACATCTTTGATATAATTCTACAATTATTAATTCAAGGGCTTTTCTTGGGCTTTTTCAATAACTTTTGGATAATTTTTCAAAAGCAATTTGGTGAAGATTCCCAAGCATTTGGTGGTAATTAAAGTGGAGGCCTAAGGGGGAGGCTTAATTTTACATTAAAAATAGCTTTAGAGCAAAAAAACACAATGACAAAGTGAAACAAACAATGGTGAGGTATTGACACCTTGTTGGTAAAATGCAAATGCTCAACAAAAAATTAACATCTTTTGATGAATTAGAAAGACTATACAGAGAGAATTCAAAGAATTCAGGCTCCCAAGTAAAAATTCTTGCAATTGAAATAATTATATCTCTGTATTTAGATTAGGTAAAAAGAAAATCCAATAAAAAAGAACAAATTTTAAGTTTAATATGATAGTTTATTAGGAAGTAGTAGTTGATATATATATAAAAGAGCCATCTTTTACAGGGGTTGTAATTAAAAAGGATATAATTATGGTGTGGGAGGCAAATAAATAATCAAGAGATTGTTGCTCAAAATTGAGTAAACACCTAATTAGGAGATATTGCCTATATCTCAACACTGGCATCAAAGTGACCTGTGTTGTTAGATACATCATAGACCAACTCTGTGAGCATCCCCTTTGTATTTATGATAAATTGATTTTAAGGTGACAATCTCAGTTGCAATAAGAGAATATCTATTAGTTGCATTTGATGTAGGTTTTTATGATGAAGATTATTGGTAGTGGACCATAAAGCTTAATCATACATAGAATTGTGACTGTACTGTAGTCATGTTGGGTTGTGATTAAACAGAGTGATTGAATTGTGATAAATTTTATAGGATGAAATTTAAAAAATAGGATTAGTTGTGGAGGGAATTTTAGCGTAGTAATGATGTACACAGCAATCTGTTGGGTTGTATTAATTGAGGGACTAAACAGATAGTCTGATTGATTCAAAATTATGATAATAGGTTTCTCAACCCTGATTAAATAACCAGGAAGATTAATTAATAAACAGGAATATGATTAATAAGGATACTCATATGGCTGAAATGGACTTGGATTTGTCAAGTTGAGACTAAGTGTATCCAAACTGATTGATTAACCAGAAAAACTAATTAATGTTTTTCCAGGAATATTATTCTTGATGATTCTATCATATTGTTTAATTGCCTTGGCTGTATAAAAAAGTTAATGTTGATCAAAGATAAACCCCCAAATATTGGTTTAAAAGTGCCAACATACCGCCTAATTGATTTTTGAAGCTCTATCCAGAGTATATTTCAGGCTGTGGAGCGCTGTGACGCCGCCTAGAAAGTTCCTGGGTGTCACAGTGGCTCCTGATTTGTATTTCAAAAAAATGTGTTACTTGTTAATTGCAAAAAAATAATTAGCACAAAAACAGCTAAATATAGACAATAGTGTCTAGATTTTAAGGATTAATACAGTAGTTTTAAAAGCTATGGCAACAAGCAAAAACAATTCAGATTTAAACAAATTGAACTCAGATTTAAACGAGATTGAAATGAATCCAAATCTATTGTAAATCAATATAAATTTGTTTAAAATTAATTTTGTTTAAATCTGAATTGTTTTTGCTTGTTGCCATAGCTTTTAAAACTACTGTAAGCTGTTTCTCAGGTAGAAAATGAAGCTTGGATCAAGAATAAGGATAGTTTGCAGGTTTTTGGCACTGGAAGTCTGGAATAATTCAAGCTATTAAAGTACATATCCACAGAAGGAATCATATGATTCTGAAATATAAAAGGGCACATGTTTATGTGTTAATAATGTTAAGATTTTTGGTAAAGGTTTAATTTAATGGCACTTTTATTTCATAGATAACAAAATAGAAATCCTGGTGTGATTCTGCATTCAGAGGGGGTTTCAGCAGATTATATTCTTATTGGTTTATAATAAAAACATGATTAAACTAAATAAATATATTTATACTTTATAAAAATTGTATATTTCCCCTAAATTATTTTGTGTTTTATGTATTTGGCTTTTAACTGTAAGAATACTACTATGTAATTAGAGAGATGGTCTGCAGCTAATACTATGGAAGTGAAAAGCGTGAAAGTGATCACCAGATAGCAGAGAGTTGAATGTCAGAATTTCTCACCTGGAATCTGATCTTATTGAAGCTCATACAAAGGATCTGCTGTTATATGAAAAAGATCCAGGCTGGTATAATGAAAAGGCAAGCATTAATTTCCTGAATCCTCTACAACATACAAACTTTTGTACTTTCTATATAAAGCACGGAGTCACTTTGCACTAAAGAAAGCATATTAAATACCCAGATCATAATAATTTGATTATTTTACCACAATGACACATATTTATCCTCTTGGTAGCCCAATGACTTTTCCATATGAAATAAGACTTTGCTTTCTCCTCAAATAAAGATATTTTATTCAAAGTTTCTTTCTGATTTCTCTCAGATTTTGTCTTTGACAAATATTCAAATAATGAACTAAAATTAGGTCAGTTGAATAATTATATTGTTGTAGAAAGAAGAAATTTTATCAATAGAAAATAATAATAGATAGACATAACTTAGAAAATGCAGTGTTCTATTTGCTAAGCTTAAAAATAACATTAAGAGAGAATTTAATTAATCTTTCTGGCCCATTACTTTGAAATAATGTAGAAGCAGCTGAAAATGATCCTTGTTAGTAGCCACCTAAAAACCATATGATGCTATTGGTAAGTAGCCTATAAAGTATTTTTGAAGAGAATAGAGCATTTAAATAAATAAAGGGGATTTAAAAACAATATAAACAAGCTTTAATTCAAATGAGATTCCAGCTGTTTTGGTTGAAATGCTCTCAGGTAAGATGATTGATGGGTTGTATTAGCTGTTATTATTCCACTGCTAATGGATTGGCTTCAGACTTAGTTTGAGTCCCCTGGAAGCGGCCAATAATGTGATTGAAAAGTGATGGGCTTTTCTTTTTGGCTAGGTGTGGTGCTGGGTGCCACTCCTTAGTAGTGCCTTATTTGGAATGCCTTCTTATTTGGAAAAATATAAGGGGAACTGCTGCCCTTTTTTGTTATTATCATTGGAAGGTAACCCTCCAAATTACATAATGTTGTCTCTGATTACAGACCAATCAACGCACCTGCAGCTAGCCGCAGATGTGTTGGAGATTAACCCATCAGAATAAATTTTCCTATGGCAATTAGTGACCAATTGAAGCATCTGTGGCTAGCCACAGATGCATCAATTGACAACCCATCAAAAAGAGGCTTATATATGACAATTAATGACCCATCAACGCATCTGCAGCTAGCCGCAGATGCATCAATTATTGACCCATTGCTTGTGCCCACTATGTAAATTGGTATAGTGATCTTCTGCCCTTCTTTTTGCCAAAGTGGGAACTCTGAAAGAGAGTAATCTGAAACCTTATTCTACCCTCTATTCCCCAGAGACAGCCCTACTATGTGCTGCAACCACCTGACCTCAGATCACATGCTCAAATGTTCACTTCCTGCCCAATTCAACCCATTTCCTTCTGAATATTCCCCAGTATGTTTCAGTCCTCCAAGAATAAGCTCATTGCCTGACAGTCTAGACCCTAGTCAGCATGACTCACCCTTTCTTTTCCCTCCTCCTCATCAAGTATAAAAAGACCCCCTGGGGTCCTTAATAAAAAAGAGAATATACACATACACAACAATTGACTTACACATCTTAGACTACTTGGAGAGCCCAAAAATAGAGGTTCTGTTGAGTAAGAAGATAATAGTCCTGTTGTGTTTCCAGTTGCTTGGCTACTCTCAAACCATCCCTCCAACCCTTGAGCATCACATTTTCTGGTGCTCACTACAGGGGTTCTGCCACTGCCTGTTGCACCGCTGCTGGAGACCTCTAGTCCAGGGACCAAACTTGTGACCCCAAAACCATAGACCGCCCACGCTGTTCCACTGCCAACTATGCTTGAAACAACGCTAGCCCACTGCGCCCTGTCTGTCCACCTCTGGTACGCAGAGGCCAGGGTCGGCCCCGCAATGTTGAGCAAGTTTCAACCCCCACCAAAGTCCCCCACCCTGAGGGTCAGGCCACCCCTAGCACAGGATCATCCCAACTGTCTATAAAGGTTGAGGAACCTGCTTCCCTGGACCCTGACCTTCCTTTACAAGCCCAACCTAGATCTTGCCCTTCTGCCTCTGTTCCCCAAACTGTTGAGTCCACAAGACGGCGCCCTACCTCAGTCCACCCACAAAGCCCCTCCCCTGTCTCAGATGAGGATCCCATAGAGAACTTCTTTGAGGTGGATGAGGAACCTCCTGCCAATCTTCCTTGGACTCCTTCCTGGTCATCTACATCAAGTGGAGACCACCACCATCCTAGGGCTCTGTCTGGAAATCCCGCGCCCCCCCCTGAAGACGTCAAACCCTCAAGCAAACTAGCTCCTGTGCCCCGTTTGTCTCATGTATAGAGCATCTTCCTGTCCCTACTGCTCCTCCATCCTACCAGTCTGTCCCTAGTGCTCCCCCTCTACCAATGCACCAAGTTGCCCACCCTGGCCCCTCTGATGACCTCACCATTTCTGATATGGAACATTTCTGCCAGTTCCTGAGCAAGAACGGGGATTTTCTCACCTCCACTGCCATAGACAACACCCGGAGGATCAAGGCATATCTGATCCAATTCAACCACCCTATGATGACCGCACTGGTGAATCAGCTGGAGCAGCAACGTATCAGCAGTGAATAAACCATTGCTGCTTTGAACCAACTAAGGGACTATACTGAGTCAGCGGTAAACCCCCTTCAAGACTGTCTTCACCAGATCAGACACAAGCATAAGGTTCTGGGAGTCATGCACTCAGACACTGTGACCATTGCTTGGCAGATAACTGAAGACTACTCTGCTCTCCAACAGCAAGTAGTTCAACCCTTGGTTGAAGAAGTGGCCAACCTTAAAGGTTACTCCAACCAACATGACGTAGACATCAGTGATATACAAGCTCAGCTTATGGATAACTGAGAGGCTTGCAACTGGTGGGCTAGGAATGCCGCGTCTAGAGTCAACCAGGATCAGGATGACCTAGAGACCCTGAAGACTGACTTTGACCTACTTCAAAGTGATCTTGCGCAAACATGAGAAGACTTGGACGTTGTGGGAACTGATGGCAACGCAACCTATGCTAAGGTAGAAGCGCTACAGGTGGACCAGGTTGCCTTCAAGACAGAAACTGAGGCCAGTCAAACCAAGCACCTTGGCCTCATCCATCAATTGATGACCCAACTTAAGCGCGTCCAACAGGAGCTGACCATCCTGACTCAGAATCAGGAAACTCACGCCTCCACTTACAACAAGGAACTATCCTCTCTTAAGGAGAAGGACACTAGCCTACAGTTGCTGATCTCCAACCTAACCAAGAGATTCAACTCAATAAACCTAGGAAGATCAGGTAGCAAACAACCAGGCCCAACATCTGCCTCTGCCTTGGCCTTGGAAGAAGTAGTGTGTTCTGTCCTTGAGTTGGTAGAAACCATGACTGCCTTGTCCAGTACTCCTCCGGTTGGAGAGAAATATAAAAGTTTTCCCCAGGCTACCCAAGGGGTATCCACACCAATGCCAACTGTCTTCCTGCCCATCCTGGACATCTTGACTCCTGGCCCCACCTAGTACCAACTGCCACCAATCAAACTCCTGGGAACATCTCCCCAACACTCCATCACCAGCCCCTGCTAACAATCCTAGGGCAGACCCTGCAGCTGTACGCTGGGAGACCCCCCCCCAAAAAAAACCCTGGACACTCACATCCCAGCAATACCCTTGGTGGTTTCCCCCCTCTGGGTACTCAGGCCCTAACCTGCATCCATATCCACAAGAGGGGTCTTTCTTCGAATTGGGTTACCCATATGGGGCTTACACCCCCACTGGGCCACCACTTCCACCTCAAGGCTATCCCAGAACTTTCTCTGGAGGACCCCCAGGGCTGCCAGGACCCCCACCAGGCCAACCCTCAGGACCATCAGGGCTGCTGCCTGGCCCTCCAGGACCAGCTCCTTCTGACCCAGGCCCATCTTCATGGGACTCTTGTGCAAGCTCTGGCCCTAGTCTCAAGCTAAACACTAAGTTCAAACCAGGAGGACCCATCAATATTCATGTCTTTCTCAAAGGGTTTGAGCTTATGACCAGGGACAGCCCAGAACCAGTTGCCCACACTAAACTATTAAATATCCTGGACAAAACCGCCTTCTCCAATGTGGTTGCCTCTCTTAGTGGAGGGGAGGGGTCTTACAAGGAAATTAAAAATATCCTTGAAGATACCTATGGTTTCCCCCAAACAGCTAGAGGACAAGAAGGCCAATTTCTTGAAAATCTCACTGAAGAAAGACAAGTTGCTTCCAGAATTTGGTTGAAGATTTAGGGTTGAGGCTCAAACCCTAATGTCTATCAACTTACTGACTCTCTGAGAAGCAGCAATAGCTCTTCTACATGCAATCTGCCCCTTCCCACACTTGTCTGTCTTTCATCCACAGCTGTTGACACCTACTTCAACCCAAGCAGTGCTTTGCATAGCTGCCTCCCTCCAACAACATACCCTATGCCAGGCTCCACGCCCTGTGTACCCATCCTGCCAGGTAATGAATGTGGTGGAGGATTATGAAGAGGACAATGACGGAGTCCTCTATGCGGAAAGACGCCCCATGGAAGAACAAGAATGTTTTAAGTGTGAACAAAAAGGACACTTCACAAGGAACTGCCCACACTGCTGACTAGACATGAAAGAAGAGCCCGCTGACTCAAAAACCAGTGTGCACGCCTTGCTCAACACATTGCAAGAGGATAATGCCTTGGAAGGGCCAAAAAACTACTAAGTGGAGCACACAGGACCGGTGTGTGTCTGCCTAGTAAAAAGGTCCCTCCTGATCTCCCTAGCCCCAACTCATTAATAATGGCTGTGGCCAATCACACATGCACAAAAGCCTCAACCCACAAGGAAGTACCCCCCCATGAAATAAACTCCTTGAAGGTTGATCCCGCCTTGCCATACATCCTTCAGGCCCAGAACCTCCAGAAAACTCACCCTAAAATCAGCAATATAACCAAAGCCCTTTTGAAAACTATGATCACTACTCTGTTGTTTGATATTATCCACATCCTTCCCACTCTACAGAAAGCCATCAACAAGCTAGAAAAGGGACCCCCCCCTGGTCTGTTGGGTAGAAGGCGGAAATGGCCTCTTGGTTGGTTCAAGCACATGGGTGCAAACTGAGGTATTTGACATCCCAATTTGTGCCATCCTGGATAGCAGTGCACCAACCTTAATCCTATCCTCCCAATTCACCTGTAGGCTTCACTTCCCCCCAGACGTTGAGTGCAGTAGAGCCTTTGGTATAGCAGGCAACAATCCTGCCAGGTCCAAAGGCGCGTACTCATCAGTCCCTTTGAAGTTCGGGGATACCATAGTCACCTGCCCAGCCATAGTCCTGGAAGCCAAGAACTATGCCGTATTGATTGGTTCCTCCTTTATGGACCAATTTAGGACCACCATAAATCATAAGACTGGTATGTTTCACCTCCTAGGACAGGAATTCCCCCTCCTGACACCAGATGGCCGGCCTAGAGTCCCTCCCAAAGGCATGAACCCTAGAGGATGCATCCTGCTGACCTGTCCATCTGGGATGATAGGGGTCCCCTATGAAATCACCTCAACTCAAATAAGCAAGCTGCCAAACACTGTTGCTACAATGACCCTATACTGATTTGATCAAAGGACAGTGTAAGTATCTATCCTAAATCCCAAGCCATTATAGGAACAGGTATCAAGCTACGCATACTTTAAGGGTTGCATGAGGAAATATTGGCACTAGGTTTTCTACGTCCCAGGTTGCCCATGGTCATAACCCACCTATCCCAGGAGAGACCACTGATGAGCTCACTATCCTGGTGGCCAACTCTCACTCCTCTACCCTAGAAATTGGTCGCAACTCTGGGGTAGCCCTCTTAAAAATCACCTCAAATAAATCTATCTCCTCTGCATATTCCATCAGATTGCTGTATGAGCTAGGTAATCAGACCCTGGTCATGGCCTAATAACACCCATCCTAAAAGACAAATAAATTGGGGGCATAGACTTGCAACAGAAGGAATAGTTTCTGGAGCTCATCAAGAAGTACGAGCACCTTTTTGCCAACTCTGACGCCAAGCTGGGCTATGCCAATAACTGCTTTCATAAAGTCAACACAGGGGAAGCACAGCCCCTATTTCAGACCATGTACCAACAATCCCCTATGGCTAATCAAATAATCCAGCAGGAAGTTGACAAATTATTGGAAGGAGGTCTTTTAGTACCATCCAATAGTCCCTGGTCCAGTCATTTGCTCCTGATAAAAAAGAAAGATGGAACCAATTGAGTGGTAATCGACTACAGGAAGTTGAACACCATCTCCAAGAAAGACAGATATCCCTTACCTCGGATTTATGACACCCTGGACAAGATGAGAGGCAAACATTTCTTCTTGGCCATGGATCTTGTAGCAGGCTACTGGAAGATACCTATGGAAGTTGAAGACCAGGAGAAATGTGCCATTGTGACTGCAGATGGTCTGTACCAACCAACCTGGATGCCGCAAGGGCTAGCCAACGCCCCAGCCACCTTTCAAAGGCTTATGGACACCACATTCTGCAACCTAAAGTCCATCTGTGTCTTTGTATATTTGGATTACATCAACGTGTATTTGAAAAGCTTTGAGTATCATCTTAGAGACCTAGAGCAGGTCTTCACCAGGCTAGACAAAATAGGGATGAAACTCAAGCCAAAGAGGTGCTAATTCTTTAAGGGAAACCTTGAGTTCCTAGGCCATGTCATCAATTAGAAAGGCATTGCCCCTATCCCAGCCAAGGTAACAGCTATCTCCAAACTTGCTGCCCCCACCACTATCAAAGACCTACAATGCTTCCTTGGCATGGTTGGTTACTATGCTCTTTTATAGAAGCATTTGCCAATCTGGCCCAACCCCTTTTTTGCCTTCTAAAAAAGGATGTAGAATTTGTATGGGTCCATGATTTCCAAATTGGGCTCAAAGCGCTCAAGAAAGCTTTGGTAGAATCCCCAGTCTTGGCATATCCCAACTTCTCTAAGGAGTTCATTCTGTACACAGATGCCAGCTTAGTAGCTGTAGGAGTGGTCCTCGCGCAACTTGATGATGAAGGCCATAATCACCCTGTTGGACATTTCTCTAGAACCCTGAATGTCCACAAACAAAACTACTCAGTAACTGAACAAGAGTGCCTAGCAGTCCTATATGGTATTGAAGAGTGCTGCCCCTACCTGTATGGGTCCCACTTCAAAGTTGTGACTGATCATTCCTCCCTGAAGTGGCTAGCTAACTTAAAGGACCCCAAAGGGAGATTGGCTTGTTGGGCAGTAAGATTGCAGGCATACAACTATGAACTTGTACATTGCCCTGGAGCCAAGCACGCCAATGCTGATGGATTATCCAGACTTCCACTAGTAGCAGCCCTTGCCCCCAAAGGAGACGCCCTGTTTGATCTCATTCCTTTTCCCTCCAAATGGGACAATATCCCTCCTGAGGCTCAGAAAACCCTAGCCAAGCTTGCTCATAACACCATGATTAGAGACGGCTGTCTATATAAGGAAGTCAAGGGACATCAACTGCCATATATTTGCCCTTCTTGGCGGCTAGCTATATTACAACAATTTCATAACCTAGCCACCGGGCACGCAGGCAAAAAACGCATGATGACAACACTTGCATCACATTGCTATTGGGAAGGTATGTACACTGATGTATTAGAATATTGTCAAAGCTGCATGACTTGCTCCAAGTATTGCCCCCTACCCAAGGCCACTAGCTATAGACTGCATCCCCCTACCCACATGTTTCACACGGTTAGCATTGATGTGGTAGGACCAGTAGGCCCAAATAAGACTAGTTGTGGGAATAGATATCTTATTGTAGCCATTGACCATTTCAGCAAATGGGTTGAAGCCAAGGCTATTCCTGCCCCTACAGCCAAGCACACTGCCTGATTTGTTCTATCACATATCATTGCCAATCATGGCTGTCCACACACCATTTTGATGGATAATGGAACCAACTTCACTAGCAAACTTCTGTCTGAATTAAACAAGGTCATGGGAATTAAGGACGCAAAATCTACTCCGTATCACCCAGAGACAAATGGCTCTGTTGAACGAGTCAACGGCACCCTTAAGACTATCCTCAAAAAACTTATGTTAGATTCAGGCTTGTCTTGGGATACTTTAGTCCCTTTGGCACTTATGGCGTACCAAGTAACTAATCATACCGCTACTGGTTGTTCCCCTTTCCAGATGGTTTATGGGCAACAACCCTCCCTACCAGGTCTCCTGGCAACTTATCAGTTAGATCCAGGCAGATCCCCTGATGACCACTTGAGAGCCCTCACCAAAGGATTAATAACTCTTCATCATGAAGCATATAACACTATGGGGACAAATTGGCGTGCTGTGTTTGCCTGCAACATAAAGCATTGTCCCAAGCTAGCATCTTTTGAGATTGGTCAACATGTACTTGTCTCCAGGGCTTGCACTTCTGGACGTCCCCACAAGCTCATTCCTATATTCTCAGGCCCATTTGTGGTAATTGAGAAAAGTAGTTTTGATGCATACACAGTTTGACATATTGGCTCCGGTCAAACTTATCAGAGAGTGCACGCCAAGTTTATGAAAGCAGCCCCTGTAGTTGACAAGGAGTCCCCTTGCCCCTTGTCAACTTCTGCCTAAATGGGCACCCCTCAGTAAGGCCATGCAGTCCTACATAACCTCTGCCGGCCTTGCTATTATCTCTTCTATATAGGGCAGCAGAGGAAATAATATGTAGGAATATAGAAAAATGATGAAGCAAGGTATCCTACTACTCCTTCATGGGATCAGGCTGAAGAGACCAATTGTTGGTATAGCCTGCATAAATAAAAAGGGATTTATCCCAGAGAAAATATATATATATAAATAAAGTAAATACAGAAGAAGCGAAAAGGTTTATTCTTGCAGTGGATGAGGGGTCATGAACCCCATATAGTGGTTAGGGACCTTAGCGGCCATAAAGAAAGGGAACTTGCAATTGTCATCATAGGCTGCCACGCAGTTGCTGATTGGAGCCTGTAGCATCCAATTATACATGCAGCATTTCTCAGGAGGATGGTGGCTGGTGTAGATGGCTGCCAAGATAAGCGCATCTTAAATCATATAATTGTATGATTTGAACCCCTTTGCCAGGCAAACCGTGAACAGCTGGGCGCGCATGCTGTCAATGGCAGTGGCCACCTTCTTGCGCAATTTGATAGGTTAAAGGATAGGCCCAGAGTAATGAGCGCTTGTACCTGCTGGTGATACAAGTTAGGGTCCAACTGCCCAACCCAGTTGGCAAACAGGTGGTACCGCCGGCTCTGAGAAGCCCCATCATACCTGTGGTACAAAAGGATGGAGTGAATGTCCTGTTTGACACCCCACGTCTCCACCGCCAAGATCAGGGTGTTTTGGGCAAAGGTGAAGTCCGCCATTTTGCAGAGACAAGTTGCAATTATTTGGGTGAACTCAGTCAAGGTGAAAGAAAGGGCATGCCTGGTGTCAACAGCCATAGCGTTCTCCACCAAGTGACCTACCCAGGCGGTAACAGGCCTAGCCACCTGACATCCCAGCCCAAGCAGGGCAATGTTGATAAGGTTTGACAAGGAAGAGAGGCGTCCTACTGGAGGCACACATGCGTAGGCATTCACTAAGGAGTTCTAGAACCACGCTGAATCCTCATTTTGGACTAGCTCCAGGATTTGTGTCATGAGCCAACCTCAAGGGTGGCCCTTACCTCCTGGTAGTTATTTTCAGACTGTTTGTCCAGCTGGACTGCATTGATAGCCATCTGGTTGTAGGGACCAAGTACTTGCTTGCAGCAATTGGGCACATGATGGGTGATAGTCACATTATCCAGCCCCATATCAGCAAAAGTTTCTTTGATGGTCACCCAAGGGACCAGGGTGTCCTCAATAGGGTTGTCTGCACCCAAACAATTGGCCGCCTCCAGAGCTACATGCCGCTGCTCATCAACAAGAGCCTTGGAAGCTTCCTGCACAGCAGCTGCGTCACAAGCAGCCTGGGCCATTACATCCCACAAAGTTTGCTCATTGTTGGTTGTTAAGGACGCCTCTGCCCTGTGGGCCAGGTCACAAAGACATTGGCGCTGAGTGGTCAGGGAAGCAGGGCGACTTGGGGGCTGTGATTCCTAGGGTCAATCTGTGAACTTGATCCCTCCTGAGCCTCAGGCCCTGAAGGCTTAGGCGTTTTGGTCTTGGCAGTTTTGAACTGGTCATCCTTCTTGTCCAGTTAAAGGTAGCGACACCCCTCGGCAGCGTGCACCCAACTGGGTGCAATGGCAAAAGCCACAGATGTCAATGGGCCCGTACAATTTTGCGGTCCTCCTCTGGAAGGTCCTCTAAGATGTGTTCTTCCTGTTCTATTGAGGAGCCCATCCCCTGTTCAAGGGCCTCAAGCTTGTCTTGACAAAGAGCAGATAAAGCGGCCTGTAGTGAGGCAGACAATTCATGGACGCGGCAGGCAGCAGAAGATAATGACATTTTTTAACTAAGGAAAACCATTCAGGGCGCCTCCATTTATACCTGATTTTACCCAATTAATTCGGCTTGATGATCATTGGGTGATTTATCATGACTCACCTCTCTAAGTCTATTCACCAAATATCATTAGGTCACTTGACATTTGATTGGCTGTTTTAAATTGGTTTCAGGTGTGCATCCACTTACCATTATGAGGGCCTCAAATTTCCTTTTTTGGATGGAGCCCCATCCTGATATGGGGGTATGTGGTGCTGGATATCACTCTCTAGTAGTGCCTTATTTAGAATGCCTTCTTATTTGGACAAATATAAGGGGAACTGCTGCCTTTTTTGTTATTATTATCAAAAGGTAACCCTCCAAATTACATAGCGTTGTCTCTGATTACAGGCCAATCAACGCACCTGCAGCTAGCCGCAGATGTGTTGGAGAGCAACCCATCAGAATGGGTTTTTCTATGGCAATTAGTGACCAATTAGAGCATCTGCGGCTAGCTGCAGATGCATCAATTGGCAACCCATCAAAAAGAGGCTTATATATGACAATTAATGACCCATTGACGCATTTGCGGCTAGCTTCAGATACATTGATTATCAACCCATTGCTTGTGCCCACTGTGTAAATTGGTATAGTGATCTTCTGCCCTTCTTTTTGCCAAAGTGGGAACCCTGAAAGAGAGTAATCTGAAACCTTATTTTACCCTCTATTCCCCAGAGACGGCCCTACTATGTGCTGCAACCACCTGACCTCAGATCACATGCCCAAATGTTCAATTCCTGCCCAATCCAACCCATTTCTTTCTGAATATTCCCTAGTATGTTTCAGTCCTCCAAGAATAAGCTCATTGCCTGACAGTCTAGACCCTAGTCAGCATGACTCACCCTTTCTTTTCCCTTCTTCTCATCAAGTATAAAAAGACCCCCGGGGTCCCTAATAAACAAGAAAATATACACATACACAACAATTGACTTACACATCTTAGACTACTTGCAGAGCCCAAAAATAGAGGTTCTGTTGAGTAAGAAGATAATAGTCCTGTTGTGTTTCCGGTTGCTCAGCTACTTTCAAACCATCTCTCCAACCCTTGAGCACCACACTAGGCCAGGAACTTGGATGGGTTCCATATTGTCATTGAGTGGGATTAATGGTTTGGCAGGGACATATGAATTCTCAGGATTGGATAAATGGGAGACTTTGAAGGGGCGACTGCCCTGTGTATTTTCCTGGGGTGTCGGGATACTCATGGGAGCTTGGTCTATGCTCCTGTTTATGTGAAGCAGAGTTGATTGCGAAGGAATTGTTGCACTTGTGGCAACGTTGGTCAGCAATGTAATGATTGAAAGGCACTTCATTGTTTGTCCGATTACTGGCATAGAGAAGCCTTTATAGCCTACAATTGTACCCCTTAAACATTTAACGGACTCTAAATCCTTCAATATAATATATAAATTAGTATTTAAAGAAATGTTAATTGTGATGTCATTCTTGATGAAACCTGTTGCTTTCTGTCACAGAATCAGTCAACATAGTCTGCTAGTTTAATCCGATTGCCCTAGAAAATTGGATTGTGCTTTTTTGGCTTTTGCTAGGAAACACAGTTTAATATATTTTAAATTTAGGTTTATCGGAGAACTCTGGAAACTTGCTGCCGATCGGACTGCATATCACCCTTCAGAACCATCCCCTGGTTTCAATTAGTGACTTTGGTCTATGATTCACCCAGGTTCATCGAGCATGACATTGTGAACTTATAGGCGATGGGCATCCCTTATAGCCCTGATTTCAATTAACATTACTACCAATTGACGTCACTAAACTGGTATATTTTAGGCTAGACGTTTAAGTCTCACTCGAACGTTGGATGTAAAGCTTTTAACAGCAAGCAATTTATTTTTATTTTATCAAAATATCATCAGCTATCCAAGTTACCCCGAGATAAAAGCGTCATATTGCATCATCGTTTATCTATGCCTAAGCAAACATTTGATTCAAGTCAAAACATAAAAACTTAATTGTATTTTGTGGTTTGATCCGAGATGAGTAAAGCCCTTGTTATTTAAATTTACACTTGTATTTATCACAGCTTGTGGAATCAAGGTTTGCTCTAGAATTTATGTCTTTGGTGTAAGGAGCTTTAATCTAAAAACTAAAACGCAGCTTAGAAGTATATTCTACGTGTTAAAAATAAATATTTCTAATTTAATCCAACACAGCTTAAGTAAACCAGTTCAACTGCTAGCTGAATTTAATTAATAAATATAAGTGGATTTATGGCGGTATAAACTTAGCTAACTTCTAAGACACACTAGGAGGTACATCATCGGACAACGCTTAATCCGGGGACAAGTTAGACCGACATACTTGATTTTACCCTGTGCTGGTTTCAGATGCCTAGGGAGGTAAGCAGCACCCCAAAAAATGCTGGTAAATCTGTGGACTTATACCGCACTATCAGCAATACACATAATCCTACCCAAATTTTCATAGAATAACATCTTTAAAACGCATAACTATGATAAGCTGATACGCCTAAATTTTTCCCATGATTGGTATTTTACTAAATTACATAAAGATTTGAATTGGTAGAGTAAACATTCTGTATTTACAATTAATCTAAACTAGTTAAAATCAAATATCACCCAAGCAATTTTCTCAAATTGAACTCCCTTGTATTGGTCATTTAAACTTATCCTCAAAAAAGATAAATATTGCATCATAATTGTGATACATGTTTAAATAGGTGTTTCAGGCATGTGAAAATGGGCAAGAATAAATATTCATCTCATAAAGATAATTATAGTTTTTCTACATTTTTTTAGGGTAGATTATGTAAGGGATATTTATAGTGGTGTAAAAGAATAGGAATGCTTATACCATACTTTTTGTGTCTATTTGTGAAAATATCTTTTGGAACTCAACAGCCTGGTGTTCTTAAGAAGATAAGGCTTATTTATATGTCAAAAATATCCATGATTATCACATGTTTTTATATTAGACAAGGGGATACTATGTGTATCAGTAAAAAAAGTGTTTAGAGGAAAACTAATTATTATCTTATATTTTGGCTGAAAGGCTAGGTGCCTAGGTTTAAGGTTTTTTTGTTTTTGTTTTTCACTGCTATTTATGGAGAATAATTTACTTTAGGATTCCAAGACACATAAACTTGGGCTCAGCTTCCTCATTATTCAATATCATTCATTATCTTTTTCTTCTCTAGGTAAAATTTAGTCTTATAAGCTTCTAATTTTACCTTAATTTTTAAATCATGTGTGTTAAGTTCAAACTTAATAACTGTTTCTTCTGGTACTTCATATTATATAACTGTGCTGTTTTAGCAGAGTTACAAGTGGAAAAATATTTGAAAACTAGATAATATTCTTTATTGAGAGATAAGTATTATATTGTTGGGGGTGAATTATGATAACAGAAACATGATTGTGAAGATCACTTGGTTGGATTAGATGGCAACTGTCAGCATTTAAACTGTCTACATATAATATCTTCCATGCTGACAATTCCCAAAACATGTTTTTGTAGTTTCATTGTATGTTTATTGATTCTTTTACTTTAATTAATTGTTTCTAGTATTAAAAGTCAAATTTGATTTTAATTTTCAAGTTTTAAGTGAAATTATAAAAAATAAAGTCAAAATAAAATCTGGGATTATTGACATGGAGGATATTACATGCAGACAGTTTAAATTCTGGGGGTTGTCAATTAGATAGGGGGTGGCTCAATCCTTATCATGATTCAAGTGCTAAATTGAGTTGCCCATCATACTAGGATTGGCATTGATCCTGTTACTGGATTGGGTGATGTGAGTTGCCTTCCACATTTGGCTTCAGGTCATGAAAAAGTCAGGTTGTGGGTCACAGAACTGTTTGTGCAGAACCTTACTGGGGGTTGACCTCATTGTTTTAACACCCTCTCCTGAGGGTTTGCTTCCTCTGTTGGAAGGTTTGCTGGAAGATTGTCAGGGGCACAGGCGTCATACTGTACCAGTTGTTGTTTATTTTGCACTAAGATGGTTTTATGTTGCTTCTGTTAGCCTTGCAGGGGCAGAGCCTGTTGTGATGCAGGACTTTGTCTTGTCTTCTTTTGCCCAATCCTTGTACTAGGTAATTATTGTTATTGTTTACTTTTAGTAAAAAAGTGGCCCCTACTTTTTTGGGCTGTAAGTTGCTCTTGTTTGTGATTTTTACTCATATTTTGTTGCTGATTTCTGTCTGTCTTTGAAAGGAACAAATGTGTTTTGTAACATTTTTCCTTTCCTATGAGCTTCATTATTGCTGGTGCAGAGTACTTGTGGGTCTGATTGATGTAGCACTTTTGCAGGATCTCTAGCTTTTACCCTGTGAGGAATTGAACAATGCTTATCTGTGTGCTGTAAACTAGTTCAAAAGGGCTTTTCTCAGTAGATCTGTTTACTTAGGTACAGCACACAAGAAAGGTGGTTGCTAGGTGTTTGTGTGACGTAAATTGCGGGATAGTATGAAGCCGTTTCCAAGTGATGGGGAATTACCACCCAAATCCACATAGAGTTAATGATTAACCACCAATGTGGCTTCAAATATCTTTTTGTGAAATTTCCAATTGTAATACCAGGATTAAGCAGAACAATTAAGCCTAACCAAAGTAGCCTAAGATAAATGGCCTGAGATAACATTAACAAATCTTCATAATAAAATTCTGGGCATTGAGAATTGATACAATTTTCATTTTCAAGAATGGGGGAGGAGCTGCAAAATTGGCTGGCATGAAATTGACATTGGGAGGCACCAACAACAAAGTTCCAGTTGCAGGGCCCCATCTTCCAGAAATGATTTGGTTCAGAATCAGATTGTACAGGACATACTGCAACAATCCAATCACAGGATGCATTTTAAAATCAAAAATTAGAAATTGGGATAATTGATTTTTATTGAGTAAATTTAGGAGGACTCAACTCTTAGAGTTGAAACAGTGAAAATTATTCAATATATATCAGAAAAATTGACTAAGCAATACCACCTGAGTCTTGACCTCCTATTCCTTCCACATTGTCAAGTAAGTATCTGGTCCCAGTTGCAAAGAACCCTTGTGTGACTAGTTTCTGACGCCCATGCTGATTGACAAGCTCATATCAGGTGACCCTCAAATTACGCCAATTTATCAATGTGAATTTGAAAAGGGGAACCGGTTTCAGCTGACAGACTGGAGCAGCCATAACAAATTTCCAATTGACTGTTTGATTTAAATTCATTAACTTGGTTAATTTTGATAAAGGTTTTCTGGCTTTTTGAGCCTTCTTGCTTGGGCAGATAATACCTGGCATGATGGAACCTACCATGACAGTTTGGGCAAATCCCCTGGGTTACCAGCAGTGAGCTTGACAAGGGCTTGTACTAGGCTATCATTCAGTTGCTCAACTCTGTCATTTGCCTGGGGGTGATAAGGCATGGTTATAGTATGCTTCACGCCCTGCTTGGTGAGATAGACATTGGTGTTATCAGAGGTCAATTCCTTGCCTCCATCAGTGATTAGCAGTTCTGGCTTTCAAAGCTTGCTGATTATTTCTTTGCCTATGAATATGTGTACATCATTGCCAGTGTGTGCCTTAACAGCTTGTGCTACTGGCCACATATAGAAAAATTAATGGCTTTAAGGTCTTAAGCTTTTTGGAAAGTTGTTATAACCTAAGGCCTTTAAACCCAAAATATTTACATTGGTCAAATAAAAAAACATAGGCAAGGTCTGCAAGAGTAGCTGAACCAAGGCACTTAATAATTTATATGAGGTAAAATGGGGACCAAGACAATTGATTAATCATAAAAACATGAAATAAAGACCAGTCTTAACAATAAAAGATGACAACCACCACAATTAATTCATTCAGTAAGTCAAAATTATTTTAGTATTTATCTGTCAGAATTGGGCATTTCCAAAACTAAGCTTATTTTTTATAGTAAATTATCAAGTCAGAATTGCAAAATTAAAAAGGAACAGGAATAATGTCAACACCATTTAAACAAAGGCTTTTTTTAAGCCAAAAAACCAATATAATTTCTATGAAAATGTAAGTTTCTTTTTACTTTTACATTAAGGTCAACTATATTAAGTAATATCTGGATGTTGACCCCAAATAAGAATCCATAATTTTCTTAATAAAATACACAATATTCTAAAAATAGCTACTTTTTATATTTCATACTACTTTTTTTTATTAAACATATATTAAAATAAGCATTGAACATAGACATATGCCACTTTTCATAGTGTTCTTTGCATTATTTAGATATTTGCTGTTATTTTAAACTCACTGGATAAACTATAGCTTATTTCCAGAAGTCCACTTAAGCTAAAACACATATGTTAAAACTAGAAATTATATATATTTATAATGTCAACTTTGTGTCAAATTGACGTGTCACCTAAATTACAACAAAGGGTTTGGCTAAGAAAACAAAGTGGCATAATTTAAGCAAGATTTAATAGGAGAGTCACTATAAAAGAACTCTGACTGTCTGAATGTCAACATCTTCACTGGTTTATTAGTAAAACACTGCCGCTTAACAAAAAGCACAAATACAATGGTATGATAATTCAGGCTAAAGTACCCAGGGCTGTACTTTAGACTTCCCTCTACAATCCCCATTGTTTAGTTTTAATAAGTTACATATGCAAATCTATAAATTTTTTAAATTTAAAAATAATCAATTTTGGCCTTAAAAAACCAACTCCAGAAAATATTAACTAAGCTTTATAAGTGATTTACATAGTGTTTTTCTAGTTTAATGCTGACTGTCAGTATCTTGACAATCAAAACTAAAGTGTTTTTTATGCTGAAAAACTAAATTAAATATTTTTGACTATTGTGACTACCAGAATGTTGACTTTTTATTTAAATATGGTTTTTTCTATTCTTTACTAATAAACTAGCTCTAAAATTACTTTCCATACTTCTATAAACTATTTAATTAAAAATAAAAAATAAAACAAGTGATTATTATATAAATTTATTCATGTTTCACATGATTATTCTTACTTTATGAACTATATTCTAATTATTGTAGGACAAATCTTCCAAGAAACCACAAAAGAACCCTAAGTCTACCAAGAAAGTGCCCAAAGCCTCTGGAAAGGCCCAAAGTCCCTACCCCAACAAAAAACCAGCCAAAGAGCCCTCAAAGAAACAGAAGACAAAGGAGAAGACCCCAGACCCTGAAATCAAAGAGCCCTCCCCTGACCCCTCCTCTTCTCCAAGCTGGTACCAATCAGAAGGAGATGAGGTTCCACTAAACAAACAAAGAAGAAAGAAGATACCCAAGAGTTGAGAACCCCAGTCAAGCACAGATGAATCAAGCTCAAAGGAATCAAGCCCCAAGGAATCAAGCTCATCCCAGTCCAAGAAGCGCAAGAATCCAACTCCAGATAATTCCCCTCCACCGCCCAACAAATCTACACCTTCATTCTCCTCATCAATTATCAATAAAAAAGATCCTGATGATTACCTGTCTGACTATTATCAAGCAACAATTGTCCCATGGGATCCCCTAAAGGTTCATAATATATGTAACGTCAAAGGAGAGTTTAAGCTCCCAAAGAAGTTCCCTTGGTTTTCCCCTCTAATGTCTGTCAAAGGAGGTGCAAGTTTAGTCTGTGATAACTATGTTTTTAATTGCAAAAATCAGAAGAGAGCAGGAAGAAGCAATCATTATGTGTGTGAAGATAGAAGTTGCACTGCCAGGATCAACACAGAAGGACGGGATAAAGTCACCAGTGAAAAAGGAGAGCATACATACAATGTTCCAATCAATCTTATTGAAAAGCCTTAAAGTGGTACCTCTACCAAATGGTTCCAGTCTCCAAAGACTTCAAGGCTTCTGATCTGGCAGTTAAGGACACCATACACCTAAGTAATGAGAGCCTGAAGCTCATCCCTGACTGCAACCAGTTAGTGAAGTACATATGTGATAAACACTTTGATCTATTCCCCCATAAGAAATCTTCCATGGTCCAAGGAGAGTTAGTCTTGACATAGGAGTTAAAAATGTTCAATAGTGATGAGGCATTAATTTTACAAGATGATGGGCCTACATCAGAGGCAAGAATCTTAAGCCATGCTACACAACAGAACCTGGAGAAGTTAAGAGATTCAAAGACCTGGTTGTGTGATGGTATCTTTGCTGTATGCCCTGCCTTTTTTATCAACTATGGGTTGCACATTCTCTTATTGAAGGCAAGGTGCTTCCATTTGCCTAATTTCTGCTTCCTGGGGCAACATAAGAGATCTACACAAAGGTCTTTAAAATCCTTCAGGAGGGCATCAAAACCCTACCCAGTAATAAAAAGAGTCCCCCTGACCATAACACTAGGGTCAATCCAGATGATGATGAAAAGGATGAAGCCACCCTTGCTGCAGAAAAAGAAGCTTATGATAAAGCACTTTTCCCCTCAACTATAATCATGGACTATGAAACTGCTCAGTATAACGCTTTTGTAAACACATTTGATCAAGAAGCCCAGGGTTTTTCCCCCATTATTGACAGGCTGTCAACAGGCAACTAAAGGATCTACCTAAGCTCAGCAAGCTCCAATGTCTAGATACATCAGGAAAGTGCAAGTTCTTAATTCAGCAGTTTGTAGCACTAGCTTTTATAAAGCCAGAGCATAATAGACAAGCCTTTGATCTCCTATGCCAGGATCCATATGCCAAGAAACATTAGGATGCCTTTTACCCTTTCATTGAATCTTACAAACCACAATGGATTGGGTGTAAGGTCACTAAGCGCTGGAGCAAGCCCAGAGCCAAAGCCAACTAGAACTGCTATCAGGCAGTTCTTAGAGATGAGATGAAAACTACTTCATTGTTGGAGAGCTGGCATAATCATATCAAGTCCTCTTTTGGAATCAAGCCCAGATACAATATCTTCTACAAGCACCTCTAAGTCCAACAGGGGAAGACTGCTGCATCTATCAGAGATATTGAGAACCACCCATCCAAGAAGAAGAGAACCACCAAAGAGAAACAATATCAAGAGAAGATCAAGGAAGTTGTCAAGGCCAAATATAAGCTTTCAGAGATTGGGAAATACATCAAGAAGATTGACACAGTTCTTAATGGCAACCAGGTGATTACAGTCTAGTTTTTAATTAAATTTATTGAGTGTTGCCTAATTTTGTACATAGCTCTTATATGTTAAGTATAATATTTTTAAATAAATAGTTATGCTAAATAACTCATTAATGATTTATGATACTGTTTTTATAAAATCATTGATTTTATATTGATAGTTTGATTCTTTATACTGTATTACATGGCCTATATTGGTATTTTACTAGTAAATTATATGTTTTTTTGTAGTTTTCAATATAGAAAAAACTTTATATTACTGTTTCTGATTATTATATTTTCCTATAATACGTGAAATTTTATATAGTATCTTTTTGTTTATTGGATTTTCTTTGTTTTTATAAACGGGAAAAATTTATTAAAGTAAAGATAGCTAATTTCATAGTAAAATAAAAGTGTATTTTTATGAGTTTTTTAATTGCCATGTATAATTTTTTATGGACTTTTTTAATTCTATGTTGTCACATTATCCTAAAAAGTATTTTGAAGCTTAATTTTTATTAAGTAAAATGTTCAGTAAACAGGTTTCTGTTTATTAAAAAAGTGTCAAAATTTAGTAGTCTACATGAGTTAAAGCTTAATTCTGACTTTTCAATGCTGTTGACATTAAAGTATTTTTAATTCTGATTGTCAACATATAGTAAGTCAACTTGCGGAATGAGTTAATTCTGGCAGTTGCCTAAAAGATTGGATTAAAAACTCTACTTCAAGGTCAAAATATTGATCTGGATTTACTGATGGGTTAAAACTACTAACAATTAAAGTTTGAGTATCACTATAAAGGCTGCATAACTTTTGAGAAAGATAATCAAAGGGTATCATGTAGTTAAAAACTAGAAGACTTAAAGATGTGAAGGAAAAGATAGAAAATTAAGAACAAACAAGCCACAAAACCTAACAAGCATCTTTGAAGATGTAAGTCAAACAATATCAACTTAAGTTGGGATTGAAAGAGCTCAAACTATTTGTTATTTCTTGAATCAAGGCAATAAAATCACAAGTTTGGAAACTAACCATAGTTGTCTAGTTAAAGATAAAGGATAAAGATTGGGGAAGCTCAAAGAAAATTGAGGTAAACTTGGGATGCAGACATTTATAACTTAAAAAGTTGAAAAAGGGGACCAGAAGCATGGAAGTAGGCCAGGGGATGACAGACCAGAGAGCAAGCAAAAAGAAGCAAAAGCAGAGCCTGGTCCTCAATTCAATGTTGGATTTGCATAAAAAGGTAAGATAAATAGTAAATAATAACTTTAAAAATAGTAAAAACCAAGGGAGTGTAAAGATCTGGGTTTGAATCCTGTTGAAATAAACAGTAAGCTTTGGAAAGGCCAATTAACTTAAATCTCATATGAAATAAAGTCTTAAAAGCTTAGGGAGATAGGTAAAGTGGGGGGAGGAAGAGTTAATTTTCAGATGCTGGAAAAAACCCATAGTTTAGAAAAAGTTTGCTTAAAATGATAGTCAAGAGCAATGTGACTTTAACAAATGATGTAATTTCTACTTTATAGTAGCAGCAAAAAGGATGAATTCTGGCAATGGTGGTGATTATGTATTTCTTGTTATTGTGTTTACCTGACATGGGTCCCACAATACCCAGGGCCCATACTTTGAAAGATAACTGAACACAGATAGGTTGTACTGCATTGAGCAGTGTGTTGCTATTGGCAAATTTATCACAGACCTTGCATTGGTTGATTAGGCAACAGCGCCCATGTCAACACTAAAAATGTCAACATTGGCCATGTCGACACTTTTAATATCAACACTATAGTAAAGTGACAACCTGGTTTTACATAATGTTGTCTCCTTGATGTTGACACTTTTTTAAGTAATGGTACACTTTACCCTGAACATCTTTAGTAAAAAAATATTTTTAAATACTTTAATATGCTAAAATGAGCCCAAAAAGTTCAAAAATGCAATAAAAAATACCACAAGTAATAAGAATAAGGAGATATACGCAACTATTTTTCAATTTAATATGTAAATTACACTTTTTATTATAAAATTATTTTTATTCCCATAAAAATTAAAAATCCAATGACCCAAAAATAAAGATATTTTAAATATTATAATAACTACAAAATATAAGAAAATAATAATTTAAATTTATTATACTTTATATAAGCACAACTGAAAAAACCTCATGCTTTAAAGATAAATTAACAAAATATAATATATTTCTTACAAAAAACATCAAAAATGTATCTGAAACTTACCATTTATAACTAAAAAATAGTAATATATAAATGAATTAAAAATATAAAAATCCAAAAGTAAAAAAATCCAGGCAAAGCAAAGCAAAGTTTATTAGGCTAATTAAACCCACCAGCAAGAGCAGTTGCAACATCTTCAAGGTATTTTTTGATCTCTGCCACCTTGTATTTTTTCTTCACCATCTTTTGCACTGCCTCCTGAAACTCCTGCTCTTTACTCTTCTTTTTCTTGGGGGCCCTGGTTGGCCAGGTTGTAAAACTTGGAGACGTTTCTGGACTTCTCCTCCTATATCTTGGCAAAGAACTTGTTGTATCTGGGGTTGGACCCAAACTTGGTCTTCAAGTGCTTGTGCCAAACCTCAAGGCTGGAGGTGGTCTTCATCTCCCCCATTGAGGCAGAAGCCCTGGCAATTCCAAGGGGCAGTGGCCCCGCTCTTTCCTCTCCAGGCAGTTACCTTATTTCCTACCAATTACTTTTCAAAGTACTCAAGGAAACCTTTGGAAATGATGGAGTGTGTATTCATGTAAGCATCCTTCAGGAGGCCTCAAAGCCAAGCCCAGTATGCTCTGGCTGCACAAAAGCCAAGGCAGCAAACTGGGTGACAGCAAAGCAGTACTTCCCTTTACCATCATTAAGATACTTGTCAAAAAGTCCTTCTCACTCTTGAGATTATTGACAAGGGCCTGCCTAAAATGGAAGAAGCAGCCCTGGACTTCTCCATCAAAGGTGGCCTTGAAGGCTCTGAACTGAGCCTGCTCAAAGTCTGTTAAATAAACTTTGGCCTAAGTGAGCGTGCATGAGCTAACTGCTCAGCGGCTAAGGTTGACTCATGTTTCTCAGTGAAGGAGGGATTTGCCCTTGTGGCGTGAGTGGGAGGGGGGAGCTGGTTGGTGGGAAGGGAGCTCAAAGCATCCTGGACAATCTTGAAGGCTCTGGTGTAGACTTCAGTCTTGGCACCAGGAAGGAAAAAGAACACAAGAGGGATAACCTGGTCATTAAACTGCCCATACACGACCCAAAGCTGCTTAAAAAGAGAGGGGCAAGTAGCAAATGTGTGTCACACAGCCAGGTGGTAGCAGTATTGAGCTGCTCCAGGTTTTGGGTTGTGGCATAGGCTATAATCCTATCCTCCACTTCCTGCCCATTGTCATGGAGCAGGAACATCTCTCCATCCTCAGTTTTTTTTGAGGGCATCTGTGAGGACCAGATCTTCAATTTTAGTGGCGCTCTTGGCCAGGGGATTGGAGGCTTGACGCCTATCACTCACAAACCTGACTAACTGGGTATGGGTTGGCACCCTCTTGAGGTTGGTGGGGGTGAGGTACTTGCACACAAGCACGGCCAGCTGGGTTGGATAAAGGTCTTTTGAAGTGGGCATGACCTGGACAAGATACCACTTGAGGAGAGGGGCTATGGTGGTATTTGGCATCACACAAGTGTGTTCATCCTTGATGGCTTGGACCAAGTTCCAGCACGAAGTATTGAGCCACACTGGGCAGGAGCGGTCCTTGCAGGTGTAATGGTGGCTTTTGAAGCCCTGGTTGGCATTGTTGCAGGAAAAGATGTACCCATTGGCCACGATGGCTGGCCCACCCTTTACACTCATAATGGGAAAATACTTAGTCAAGAAAGAGGGAACCTTAAATTTTCCATCAACATTGCAGATGTTGTGGGCCAACAGAGGGTCCCAGGGGCCAGCAGGAGCATGCTAGAAGCCAGAAAAGTAATTGGAGCGGGGCTTTGAATCATCCCCAGATGAGCTTGAAGGGGGGAGTTTGGTGGTGGGGGGAAGCAGAAGGGGGCTTATTGTGATGCTCCTCATGTGCAGGAGAATTATCCTTGGGTGGGGACTTTTGGGCTGAGTGCTTCTTCTTGGTTGGCTTCTTGTCAGAAGCCAAGTTGTAAAAACTGTGGTCTGTAAGGGAGCCATCAGATTCCTCTCCCACAGTGAAGTGAGCAGGGCTCTTCTATGAGAGGGCTCAGGGAAGGGCTTTGGTGAGGGCTTTGGGGATGATTTGGGGGATGGTTTGGGCTTTGCCTTCTTTGATGAGACAGGCTTCTTTTTGGTGGGTTTGGTTGGCTTTGAAGGACGCTTGGTTTCTTTGGGCTGCTTAGAATTGTTATTGTCCTAAAATAATAATTAAAAGGGCTTAAAATAAAGCAATCTATTTAAAAAGCAAACAAAATAACTTAAAAAACATAATAGATAAAAAGTAAACTTTATAAAGCTTTTGTTAGCATTTAAAAGGTAAAAAATACTTGTAAAGTTTTTATTTTATTAAATTTATAAATAAAAAGTTAAAAGTTAAGAGATTTATGTGAAAGTATTAGCTTTATAAATAGATTTTATTTTAAAAATTAGAAAATATGAAAAAGAAAAGTTAAAAATACTATAAATTCAGAACCTGAATGTAAAAATGCGGGATTGCCAAATCCTTGATCCAAATTTCAAATCACTTTTGAGAGCAACTCAGCTGAGTGAAAATTAAAATATTTAATAAAATTAACCATTTAATTTGACTTTTTTTGGTTTATGTAAAATGGCAAATTTCAAATCTCTTGAGCAGATAACTCAACTAACAAAAGACAAAACTCAGCAAACAAATGCAAGATACATGAATCAGAAATGTAGGATTCTAATGTACAATTTGAGATTTCCTGTATTTCAAAAAAATCATAGAGATAATGTAAAACTTAAAAAATCTGAATTTGAGGGATTCCCAAATCCAAGAACCAAATTTCAAATCAAAAATGAGGTAAATTTGAAATAAATATAATTTATGGGCATCTCAAAAATGATATCAAAGGATCTAGAGTGGATTTGTGCCAGTTCTTTTTAGAATCATAGGCATGCTCAAAAATTGCCCTACTCCATTTTAGGATGGCTAAAATTTAGATGCTTGATTACAGTAGATTTTAAAAAATGCTAATAATAAAAAAATTATATATTACAATCTATCTTATCACATTGTCTTTTCCTTTATGTGTTGATAGCTCATTTGCTGTTGATAATGTGCTTGCAATTAATTGGATAGTTTCACCTCCAGTTGCCTTGGTGATAGGAAATCAAGTTGCCTCCCTGAAACCAGCTGTGGATGCAGAGGCAACTTGATTTCCTATCACCAAGGCAACTGGAGGTGAAACTATCCAATTAATTGCAAGCACATTATCAACAGCAAATGAGCTATCAACACATAAAGGAAAAGACAATGTGATAAGATAGATTGTAATATATAATTTTTTTATTATTAGCATTTTTTAAAATCTACTGTAATCAAGTATCCTTAATAGCAATACATGAATATATAGTGTAGTAAACTGATGGTTTATCTTTCCCACCTCTCCTTCTTCCTTGAAAGAAATTTTTATGGCCCCTGGCTTTGCCAGGGGCCATAAAACTTTTAAAAAGTTTCTGTGTCATCAGGAGGGTAGCTCATATTTCATTATATGGTTTTGCAGTCACTATATTAGTGATTTAGAGTGCAGAATATTGCATCATTTCCAGTTTAGAAAATTTTTCATTTTACGTAATTTCATATCTAAACATGGTTGTTGAGATTGAATTTAATATTTGATTTTATCCAGAGTAGAGCTTCTTGATTTGGGTTGATTTGTCCTAGTTTCTTACTGTAAATTCAATTTGGATTTCAGTTCCTGCAATTATTATTTGAGTTTACTAGTGGCATTTAAAAGTGATTTGAAATTGGGTTCTTGGATTTGACAATCCTGAAATTTCAAAAAACATAGTAAACTTAATGAAAATGGTTAATAGATTTGAAGGCTTCAAATCTGATTTGAGTTAATTCATTTTGTCCATTTGAAATGTGTAGTTTGACTTGAAATTTTCAGAGTGTCTACAAGTTCCTGCATTTTTAAAAATCCAAATAAAAATACAAAGAATTCAATTTAATTAAAAAAGCTATCCCGCAAAAGTGATTCAAAATTTGGACCAAGGATTTGAAAATCCCGCATTTTTACATTCAGGTTCTGAATTTACAGTACAACATATCAAAAAATCAGATGATTTTATTATGTAAAACATAAATTTTTATATATGAGAAATGAAAAGCGTCAACATTATGAGTGACAATTAGTAAAGAAGCTGAATTCTCACTGTTGACTAGAAAATTGTAGACCTTATTTTTGACGGCATTGTCACTGTTGGCATTTTTTGGAAATTTAATATGAAAAAGCATAGTATATTTAATTTATTTATTTACGCAGGCTAGCAAATATTAACTGTTTTCTGTGTGTTTTTGTTCACATAATAAAATTTAAAAAAATATCAAAAAGTTAAAAAATTATTAAAGTTCTTTATTTCTTTATTAAATATTATGTTTGGTTAGTGGTAATATGATATTTTACCATTGTGTATATTGAAAGTTCTTAAGAAAGTTGTATTCAGTAATGAAAAGGGTAAAGTGTTGACAACGTAACTTACAACATTCTTTATATGAGGCAGCATATTAATTTAAGCTTAATCACACCACTCTAATTTGCTTAAATCTGCTATGGTGGATGATCACAAGAAAATAGACAACTTTCTGAGTGTCAACATTATTTTCAATAATAAATTCTATAGTAACTTACATAGTAACTCATACTTAAATTATTGGATTGTTGTTAGCCACCAATTCATTTATGATATTAAAGCCGTAATAAGTGCCACATGTATATTTATAAGATAAACATTTTAACAATCTACTGTATGTGCAATGTCTTTTTCTATATATTAATTTAATAAAAAATATTTTTAAATGCACACTTAAATTTTTTATTGTAGATGTTTCAGTTTTGTTATTAAAAATAAGTTTGGCTTAAAAAGTGTCAACATTGACACTTTTACGTAGTGAAAACAAATAAAAAATAAACTAATTTTTATTGGTAAATGTAAAGGAAAAATCTGGCTAAATTGAGTTTTTGTCGTGAATACTGCTATTCACCATGTATTGATTTTGCCTTTGGTGGGCCATTTTAAAAATGAATCTCTTGCTTTCGCTTTTGCCTCTCAAAATGAGTTGATGACTGAATCAGGGAATACAATTGTTTGGTTTCTTGATCCTGGGCAACTCACTTGCCCCACTCATGCTGGTGCAAGTGATCCTACCGTCCTGGTAGTGTTTTGTGGTATTCATAACCACTATATATTCCATTTCATATTCACCAATAAAAATTAAGTTCTATTCACATTTTTGTCTTTGTGTCTTCAGTACTTCTGTGCCTCTCTCTAGCCACAACTAGTAGAGATTATTCTTCCAGGGCCGCAAGGTAATTGCATAGCCTTCCCTATCATCTAACTGAGACTTAGTACAAATCCAATCCTAAGGTTAGGATTTCCTGTTGTGTGTCTGTGCCAAGCCTCAGAACACAACAGTTTTTAATCAAGCTTAATATTAAATTGTGTTGAAATGGCCACAATTTTGTTGTGTTTTCTGGGTTTGCACCCCTTAACGCTTTAAAAAGAATTAAGCTAGTGCAACTAGCAGAAAACATAGGAGATTTAGAGTTTTGAGTTGACAGTGACCATGTTTACAAAGTGTCAACATGGCCACTGTTGACATTTTTAGTGTCAACATGCGCGCTGTTGCCGTTGATTACCTCTTGTACATCTCTGTATAGTGTGAGCCACAAGGCCTTATATTTTAGGAATTTGTACAGATTTTGACTTTTGTTATGGCCAAGATCCCAGTGGTAGCAGAGAATGATGTCAACTCTCTGATGTGTGGGTATGTATGAGATGGTCACCCTGTCAGTCATTTGCAATGTAGGGTCCCATAGACATTGGAAAATAGGATTTTCATTCTTAATCACTGTGTCCCAGGTGTTGTCTGTGGTACCTGGGGGAGACCCCTCATCTTTGGTTCAGATTACTAGGAGTAGCCATTAAGAGTTTAGCCTGTTCTGTCCCCTTAAGGCTCTTATATAGCTGTGATAGTGTATTTGCTACTACTAACTCTGGCCCATGTTTTTATTGGATGTTCATATTGAAGCTCTCTAGAAACACCATCTAGTGTGTTTTTTGGCAGGAGAGGTTGGCTTGAGTTTTGAAGTAGATGAGCAACTTGTGATCAGTCAGGGCTGTGAATTCCTCTTTCCTTTCCAGGTAGCAACAACATTTGACCAGGCAGTGTACAATGGCTAGTAATTCTTTGCTGTGTATTGGGTAACAACATTCATAGTCAGTTAGTTTTTGGGATTTGTATGCCACAGGTTGAAAGTCACCAGTGTCTGTTCTAATAAAAAGTACATCTCCAATGGATGTGTCAAAAGCTTCTGTCTCCATCTGATAATATCTGTCTCTTTTGGGGTACTTTAAGATGAGAGAAGATACTAGTTTCTCTTTCAGGTGGAGAAACAAAGGCCCCATTGAAGGCCCTTACAAAGATGGACTTAGTCCCTGTTGTGGCAGATAATGGTACTGTGAGTACACCACAGTCTGGGATAAAGCAGCATATGTAGGCTATCATCCCTAGGAAGATTTTTATATCTCCTTTGTCCTTGGGTGGTGGCATCTATAATATATCTTGTATCTTTTTTCATTAGGTTTGATGCCCTCTTTGGACACCATGTGCCCCAAGCAGGGGAGTTATATGCTGTAAATTTTGAGTATGGATGATTTGGCAAGGAGCTTGGGGGTAACTGTGATAAGTTCAACTCCCTGGTACTTGACACTTTGTCAAGTACCAGGGAGTCAAGTGCCACATATGTGAATCTATTAGTTTTTTGGCTTAACTAATTTTAAGCTAATTTTTACTAGTAATTTAAGGGTTCAAACCAAAAAATGAGTCTAAATTCACTTTAATTTGACTCTGTTTAATAATTTGGTTAGTTAAAATACCAATTTAAGGGGCAATTTATAAGTAAATTTACTAACAGAAATGAAAAAACCTATGTTTGACACTCTAAAACAAAAATTGACCAGTTCAACACTTTTTAAGCCAAATCTTAATTTTATAAACTAAATACATATGCACTTATATAAAATTTGTTATTTACTATTATATTTCTATTATTAATGTCCATAGCCATCAATTAGGCTCCCAAGTACCATTGTACTGTATTTAGTGGTATAGACATTAATCAAATATACCACTTGTTTTACATTATGTCATTCCTGGGTTTGTGGATTAAGTGGTGTCACATAAATTAAGCCCAATTTAGTAAGAAATTTCATATCTACTTTATAAAAAACAAAAAATCAACTCCCCCTCTGTTTGACTCTATCCACTTGCCACACAAACAGTTTTGGATTTAACTAATCAAAGGCTCAGAATTAAGGCCAAATTAATATGTGACACACTATGAGCACCACTTGACACTCATCCACTCAACACTTTAACTTGAGGATTAGTAAAGAGATCTTCTTAACATTTTAACCAACACTATGTTAAATAATTCACTCCCACCTCCTCACAGCATAAATTAAATACTAATAAACACCTTCCTATACATTTAATTTTTTAACTTAAGTTGTATTTTTTTAATTTTTGAGCATATGAAACTGCCTTGCTTTTGGGTTAACTTTCAAACCTGTTTTAAATTTAAGCAAGTTTTATATGTAAAAAACATAGTAAATTTGATTTTTCTGCTTGACTCTGGCATACTTGACAGTGAGAATTCAGATTTTCCCAGCTAATTGACAGTTTCAAACTTGACACTTTACTATGTTTTGAATTTTCAACTCCCAATAAAAAAATCCACATAATTATTTTTTATTTTTTTTGCTATTATAACCTAATACTTTTTCTGCTGCTCTCCATATAGTTTTCATATATTTTTTTGATTTTCAATTAAACTTTTACATTGATTTAACACTAAGATGTTATGCTGAACCTAACATCTTTGATGCTTCATCATAAATTCACTTATTTTCTATGTTTTAACCTTTATATCAATACTTTGAGTTTTCATTTTGCTTCTATTTACTTTGCTATGTTTTTTTCTTATTAAATAAAGATTTATTTGCATACTTTTTATTTAACTTTTACTTTGCTTTACCTCTTTGTGTTTGACATATCTTCTCAATCATTTTATTAACAAAACTAAACTTTTCTTTAGCCAAGATCATCTAAATCTAACAAGCCTACCAAGCGCCAAGCCTCAAAGGGCTCAAAAAAAACTGCCTTCACCACCAAGCGTGTCAAGAAGCCTGCAAAGGCAAAGGCAAAGTCTCCAACTCCATCTCCCCCACCCCATCTCCTCCCACTCCTCCCCCCTCCACCCTCATCTTCAACTCCCCCAATTCCTCAAATAAAAGTGATGACTCCCTCACTGATCACACTTTTTATGAGTCAGAGGCCAACTCCAAACCCACCAAGGAGCGCCATACCAAGAAGTCAAAATGGTCAAGGAGCCCACCTCTTCTTATGGTAAGAAAAAGGAGGCTTCAAAGCAGGCCTGAAAGAACCCTTCCCCTCCTGATGGCTCTTCCCCCCTCCCTCATCTAACCCCCAAGATGAGCCTGAGGAGTACTCTAAGAAGTTCAAAGCTTCTGGTCACGTGGCTTGGGATCCACTGGACATCCACAATATTTGCAATGTGTACAGAGAGTTCAAAGTCCCTAAGTGCTTTCCCTGGTACTTCCCAATTATGTCTTTAAAGGGCAGCTCTGGTTACGTAGCTGACAACTACATATTCAATTACAATAACCAAAAACGGCAAAATAAAAGCAAGTACTTTTTCTGTGAAGATAAGACTTGTGGGTCCTGGCTGAACACCAAGTGTGATGATCCACATGTTTGTTGGTTTGAAGGCGGGGCTAATGTTGGCTAAGCAAAAGTTTGGTTGTTTTTTGCAGATAGAGGGCTAGTAGGTAACATAGGACTACTAGGGGTAAGTAAGGTGAGCCTAGTAGGTAACATAGGACTACTAGGGTAAGTAAGGCCTGGCTGGTAGGTAACAAAGGACTACCAGAGGCAGATGTTGCCTCCACCCAGCAGAAGATATTAACTGCTTTGGGTATAGTTCTTCACCTAGCAGGGAAATGGGGCTGCGGAAGGATGAAGACTGAAATTGCAAACAGGGAACTTTGTTTGTCTGGGGGGAGTAGGTTTTGGACCCTTGGTGGGTAATGCGGGCTGCCAGGGAGGGGAAGAGCTCTGAGGGCTCTACATAACCTAATACTCTTACAGGAGGTCTGTGAGAAAGCACCCTACCTAATGGACTGGTGGGGTGTCCTCATTTATGCCCCTATGGGAGCTTTGGGGGAAACCCAAAGTGAGCCTTAGAGGGCATAGATTTGCTCAGAGGTGTCACCGAGGCGGGTTGCTTGGGAAATCAAGCTGCAGAACTTGGTATGATCAGGCCTCTGGTAAGTAGAGCTGATTACTCTGCAACTGAAAGCTCAGACTTAATCACCTGGGTGAGTAAAGACAACACATAGACATTGATCTATGGTTGAATGGCCTAAGTGGAGTGCCACTTGCAAGGGCCCAGTCAAATGCCAGTTCAATGTAGACTCATGCCTGGGTCTACAAGTTCTGGTAATGGGGACTGAGATAAAGAACCAAGGTGGTTCACAGAATTAACAGAGAAGACTAGCAAGAGAGACTGTTTGATCACAGTGAAAGCTAGTTGACGGACTGTTAATTCATATTGAATTGTGGGAACCAATATGGTTCAGTGTGCAGAGAGAACTAAGGAGGTTCCTAGTGAGGATTCGTTGAGAAACTGTTTGAGGATAAGCTGAAGGACAAGAAGATTATGATGCAGAACTATCTGATCATGATACAGGAGCTGGCTGAAGGATCAGAAGATGATGATGAAGAACTGGAGGTCCAGAGAAATGAGCCAAGATTTTGCCAAATCAATTTGCTGAGGTGGTAAAATGTGGAATGTTTTGCCTTGGTTTAGTATTAAAATCAATAAGGAATGTGGATAGAAGTGTGGGTAAGATATTTATTTGTTAAGTTCCTAGGATAGACAAAGGTATGTTGCTATGAGAGCGGGATACAAAGTTGTTTTGGTGGGACATTTTCCTTGGATTTTACTATATTTGTAAATATATGGGGAAAACGTTTATTAGTCCAGAAAGAACAATTTAAATAGTATTCTACTATTTAAATTAGTTCATGTTGAATGCAGGGAAAACTGGTGCCAGAATAATGGACCAGTTAATGCTTTGGTGCGTGAAGAGTTGTTGATTTGAGCAATTTGAGCTGTGGAAATTATTTTCATAGTTGGATCCCAGTGGAACTTCAGGAATGGTCTATTTATGCGCTCTGCATTCATTGGTTTGATTTCTGGAAGGTTTCCTGATGAAAATAATTGGTTGGAAGCCAAAAGCTTAAAGTATAAGCAAGGAAATAGTGAATTAATACTTTAAGCTTTTGTGAAAGTAAGTATGTAAGCTTAAGTTATTATAGAAAAAAGTGAGCAACAATGATTTAAGCTTATTAAGAAAGCCATTTTAAAGACAGAACCGTTGGGAAAAGAACACTATAAGAAAGGGGCTGGCTGGAAAGTTACTGGATCTCTTCAAGGTCTTTTGGAAGGCTTTTGGAGGTCTTTCCCAGGTCTTCTGCGTTTCTGCCAAGAGGTTTTGGAAGCCTTTTGATCACCAGCAGGAGCTTGGTTGGACTGATACAACCCAAGATAACAGAGCAGGAGCCCAAGAATAAGAAGCTGGATCCTAAGTGCAGCGCCAGAGTCCAAGTTTAAGGAGCAGGAGTCCAAGTCTAAGGAGCAGACATCCAAGACTAAGGTGCAGGAGTCTAAGACCAAGTAAAAGGAGTCCAAGAGATTGTTGGAGGACTCAAAGTATTGGCAAATCCATATTGCTTTCTTGATCCTCTGGGCCATATACCAGAAGGTTTCTAAGGGGATCTTCCTTCTGAGAGTGAATAAAAGCCCATTTTGACCCCTATACATATTTCTGAGATATAATTTCTCTTACTAGATTATGACAATCCCTTCCAGCCAGTCCCTGGCTACAATCCAGGACACACTTTGGGGACTGGTGGACAGGAACCACATACCAAGGGCTGGGAGAAGGTAACTTCTGAGAAAGGGGAGCACACTTGTGAGCCCCCCAATCATCTAATCACTTGGATACTAAAGTGGTACCTTGTTTAAGTAATCCCCACCTCCTCTCACTTATGGATATCTGATCTGGCCATAAAGGCCCTACAGCATTTAAAGCCCAAAAATATTAAGTTGGTACCAACACAGGATCAGTTGGTCAAATTCATCAACAATAAGCAGGTTGCTGCCAATCCCCCTCCCCCCAAGGCCTTGGACATCTTATCAGAGCTTAGGCTCACCCACAAGCTCAAGCAGCTTCCAAGTGGGGATCACTTCCTCCTTCACAATGATGGGCCCGGCAGCAAAGACTGCATAATCTGCTATGCCACTCAGCAGAAACTTCTGGAGTTAAAAAGGGCTTCAACCTGGCTAGTTGATGGTACCTTTGCCACTTGCCTCCAGATGTTCAAACAGCTCTGGATGATAAATGCCCATATTTACATCCAGGTGATTCCACTTGCTTTCTTTCTTCTCCCTGGGGCCACTGAGGCCATCTACACCCGTGCTTTGTCCATCCTTTGCCAAGCACTTTACCTCCTTCCTGAAGACAGCAACAACGCCAAGATGACCCACCCACACTTGCGCCAATCCTCCTGCCGTTGACAAGGACCAGGCCATTCTGGACTTGGAGGAAAAGGTAAGGCTGAGAGCTCTGGGGCCTCACCTTTGCACCATGGACTTTGAGCCAGCTCAGTTCAATGAATTTGAGCAGCTGTTCAGTAGGGAGGTACAGGGGTGCCACTTCCACTTCCGCCAAGCAGTTGCTCAGAATGTGCAGTCCCATGCCAAGCTTAGTAGGTTGAGCCAGAGGGACACTTCAGACACCTGTAAATTTGTGCTGGCACAATTCAGTACCTTGGCTTTTTTAAAGCCAGAGAACACTGTGCAGGGGTTTGAGGTTCTCTCAAAGGATTCTTATATAGCAAAGCACTCAGAGTTTAAGCCTTTCCTCAAGTACTTTGAGTCCCAGTGGATTGGGAAGGTTGTCACTCATAGGTGAGGCAAAGTCTGCGCCAAGGCCAGTTGGAACATTTACTGGGAAGCCATCAACGTGGAGCTCAAGATCACTTTGGCACTAGGGGCTTATCACACACATATCAAGGCCAACTTTGGGATTCATCCAAAGTTCAATAAGTTCTTATCCCTCCTGCAGCATGAGCAAGAGAAAACCATCTCCAAGCTCAGAGATCTTGCCAACTGTGTCCCCCCACCAAGCCTACAACCCGCTCCACCCTCTTCACCAAGGCCATTCAGGGTGCAACCAAGCACATGTATAAGGCCAATGAGCTTAAGCAGAAGCTTGAGCTTATTGCCACTTCCCTCCTGGAAGGGGCTAAATAAAAGGGTAAATAAGGATGAAGAGTAAAATTGCTTGCTTGGTTATATGATTTTTACTTTTAACTTTTTAGCTTTAAATTTTACTTTTTAGTTTTTAGTTTTGATCATTCAGTTTTAGTTTTAATTTTTAAGTTTTTTGATTTAAGTAGATAACAGTGATTATTTTATGTATACATGGTAAGTTTGAGATGAATATTTATAGTTAAAAGTAAGTGAAATATCTAAATTTTTGTTAATTTACTAGTAAAACATAAGATATTCACATTTATACTTATATGAACTATATCAAATAATATTAATATTTCTTCATACTTTGCATAAATTCTATTGTTGTGTTTATTTTTAATCTTGTTTCATTATAATTTTATTTTTTTATGGTAATCAAAAATATTTTTCTAATAAAGAGTGTAAATTACATAGTAAAAGGAGAAATATTTGCTTATTTCTCCTTATTCACATTATTTAAGGTACTTTTTTTATTACATTTAAGAGTTCTCTGGGGTCACAAAATTATACCATAGTTGTAAGGGCTAATTTTATATATTGAAAGTTTTCAGTACATCAAGATCTTTTAATTAAAAAAGTGTCAATTTCTAGTTGTTGATCAGGGAAAAAGCTGAATTCTCACTTTATTATAGTGTTGAGCACCAGGGAGTTGAACTTACCACAGTTGCCACTTGGGTTGTGCCAAAGTTGCAAATACTGCCTCCAGGTCCTTGTTGTGTTGCTTAACAGTGGGGCTGTATTTGATGATATTGTCCAGAGATACCAGCACATGTTTTCTAAAATGGGGGCAAATACCTTATTCATGAATGTGGCAAAGGTAGCGGGGTGTTGGTCATTAAGAAGTTAAGGATAATGCACTTGTACAAGGCATACTTAGTCTGGAACACAGATTTTAGAATATCTTCTTCCTTGATGTAAATCTGGTTTACCCAGTTTTTAGGTCAATCTTAGAAAAGACTATTCACTGCCTAACATGTTGAAGAGGTCATCAATGAGTGGAAGGGGTAGCAATTCTTGATGGTAATCTCATTCAATGCGCAATAGTTAGTGATCAACCAGAGGGAACCTTCTTTCTTTTCTGCAAAGAATGTAGTGGCTCCAAAATAAGACTTTGAAGGCTAAATGAGCCCCTTCTCCAGTGCCTATTTGAGGTGGTCGCAAAGGGTGATGTCTTCATTTGGTGTGAGGCAGTATATGGGTGTGCTTTGGGAACTTTGCCCTTGAGTTAGATGGTGTGTTGTATGTGATTTTTGGGGGCAATCCTGGAAGATCTTCCTTGAAGATCTCTGGATGTTGAGCTACTATTTCTCAATCCATAGAGGTGATTGTATCTTGTTGGTCATTAAATGTATTATATCATTATGGCAGGAGTTCCACTCAATTGCTTTGAGATTGTCCTTTTATTCTTGGGTCTCAGTTATATTTACAGACACATGATTTCTTAGGATTTGGTCAACTGTGTCTAGGTATATGTGACAGGTGACTTATTCCTGCTTGATGGTTAACAAAAAGGGGACCCATATAACATGAGGGTGTTTTTATTAAAAAAACTAATCCAAGTACAACATCAAATTTGGGTAAATTAATGACAGGTCCTTGGATGATGAAGTAGAGGTTCTCTAGCGCAATGAAGAAGGGGCCTTCTCTCAAGTTACAGCAATGTGATGTTAAGCAGCTAAAACTACACTCTTGATATGCAAAGGATTAGTAGCTAGCTTGAACTTGTTCACAAAGTGGCTGTTAACAAGGGTACAATCTGCTCCTGAATCCAAGAGTGCTGAACCTGTGTAACTTTGAAAGCAGAAAGGGTAAGACATCAATTTATTGGGATGTCTGACAATAGTATAGAGTACTGTATCTCCTGAAGGGACCTGGATCATTGGATACTGATCCACTTCCTCCTGGTGGTGCTCATTGTTTGGCAAGGTGAAAAGTTAGCCACTAGAGCTTGGCTTGCTTATTGCTCTCCCTGGGCTTTTCCCTTGTCCTGTTTGCCTTGGATGGCAGTGATTCTGAAGTGTATGTGGTTAGACTGGGCATTATTCCTGTTATTATGAGTACTAGATGCTTGAGGTTTATAGTTGTTGTTAGGTAGGAGCAACTGGAACATCCTTGGGGTTGAGAGTCCTTAGGTCTATCTCTTTCTCAGTTTGCACCTTGTGCAGGATGTTGGATAATTATTCTGATTTTTCTGCTTCACATTACAGGCTTTAGAATTTGGTTACTTGATCCAGGCTGATGTGTCTCATCACATGCAACTTGAGTGCATTGTAGTACATGAGATGTATAGCTGAGGTATCAAAGGCCCTGTCTGAGGGGGCACACAGGTGGAGCTCCTTGTATGCACAAGTGAGCTCTTTTACTGTTTCTGTTTGAGTCAGATTATTTACTTGGTGTATGATCATGAGGGCAGTGTTCTTCAGAAAAAATCTTGCCAATAAGTCCTCCTTGAAGATGTCCTAGTTTTATTGGTGTGGTCCTCATGCCACTTTTTGCACCAGGTGCCTGCATCATGTGTAAGGCAAACATATATCTCCACAATCCAGAACTGTTGTGGGAATTCCATTTGCACCAGCTTGTTTGGGAAGATTGTATCCATGCTGTGGCCTTGTTAGCATAGGATCCAGAAAATGGTTCCAAGGTGGTGCTACAAAGTTGTTGGAATATGTGGGCTAGCATGATACTTTTGTCTGTTGCTTGAGGGGTGGCAGTAGGTGCTTAGAAGAACTGTCACAGATTAAATGGATTAGACATTAAGTTGTCCATCTAGGAATTGAGCAACAGAACAATTGCATGATTGCACTATTGTATCTTGATTCTAATAGTAATAAAGACGTTTAAAAAGCCTCTAAAACTGGTGTTTGATTTGCCTTTTGAATGCGCACAAGGCACAGGCTTTACTTCCGCAATTATAAATAGAACAGCAAAGTTATTTATACCTACCTCCTTAAGAAAAGCTGCAAGGAAGCAGTTGTTCTCTTGGTGGGACTTTTAGCTATGCCAATCCACTCTCCTCCATTTGGGAAGTCCTTCTGTCTGTGCCTCCCTGCCTCTGGTGGCAATTCCCCTGCCTCACACTATATAAGTGCAATACTATCTAAATAAATACCATTTTTGTCTATACACCTTATTATTCTTCTGTCCTTCATAGGCTGCCACTATACCATCAAAAGGTATAGTATTATGAATTAAGTCACTGACTAACTATTTTTAGAAACTAGCAACCCTTTGCTGCAACTTTTACAGCAAGAACCCTTGTGCTGATAGGGCATTGAAGGCAGAGACTTGTATCACCAGGTTCTGGTATAACACAAACCCTTCTGGTATTTTGGTACCTGGAGTGTATGGTTTCCAGTCCACGGGGAGCCCAGATATAATTCTTTTGTATATTTGTTGACCACAGATAGTACAGGCAACAGGAGGAATTTTGAAAAATAAGGTAGGGTTAAGAACCTACCTGTGCTACCAATTTTGTACCTGTTCTGTATTAGCAAAGTTACACAGGGAAAATATTTAGAAACTAGATAACATCTTTATTTGGATATGGGGGATTATATAGTTGGAGTGAATTATTTTAGGAGAAACAAGATTGTGATGACCAATCAGTTGGATTGGTCAGGGGGTGGTGTGATCCTTGTAATGAGTCAAGCGCCAAATCAAGCTGTCCACTGAGTAGAGATTTTCACTGGTTCTTGTTGCCTAGCTTAGAAATTTGAGTTAGCTTCTTCATTAGGCTCAGAGTAGTGGAAAAGTTGGTTTGAGTGGTACATGTGACAGAAATCACTGGATAATATGAAGCTGTTTCTAAGTGATGGGGAATTACCACCCAAATCCACATAGAATTGATGATTAACCACCAACACGGCTTCAGATATTTTTTTGTGAAATTTCCTATTGTAACTCCAGGATTAAGTAGAAAAATTAGTCCTAACCAAAGTAGTCTAAGATAAATGACCTGAGTAAGCATCATTTTATCTTCAGCATAAAGTTCTGGGCATTGAGAATTGATACAATTTTCATTTTCAAGAATGGGGGAGGAGCTGCAAAATTGGCTGGCATGAAATTGACATTGGGAGGCACCAACAACAAAGTTCCAGTTGCAGGGCCCCATCTTCCAGAAATGATTTGGTTCAGAATCAGATTGTACAGGACATACTGCAACAATCCAATCACAGGATGCATTTAAAATCAAAAATTAGAAATTGGGATAATTGATTTTTATTGAGTAAATTTAGGAGGACTCAACTCTTAGAGTTGAAACAGGGAAAACTATTCAATATATATCAGAAAAATTGACTAAGCAATACCACCTGAGTCTTGACCTCCTATTCCTTCCACATTATCAAGTAAGTATCTGGTCCCAGTTGCAAAGAACCCTTGCGTGACTAGTTTCTGACAACCATACTGATTAACAAGCTCATATTGGGTGACCCTCATATTACGTCAATTTATCAATGTCAGTTTGAAAGGGGGAGCTGGTTTCAGCTGGCAGACTGGGATCAACCGTGACCCATTTTTGATTGACTGTTTGGTTTAAACCTGTTAACTTGATCAATTTTGATACAGGCTTTCCAGCCTTCTGAGCCTTCTTACTTGGACAGACAATACCTGGCATTATGGAATCTACCGTGACAGTACAGGGTCTCTTGTGTGAAAGTTTGCCGGGGGTTGACCCTGCTGTTTTGACAGTATAAAAACAAAAATGTCTCTATAATTTATCAGACATAAGTTATGTAGACATTTATGGGATAGCTTTTTTATCTATATGACTTAGCTATAATATTGAGATAATTAATATCATTAAATATAGAGTTTCAACAAGCCTACTGGAAATCTGATATTTTCTTTTAGAGAGCCTTAACTTTATTTAGATTGAGAGGTGGTATTTTAGGTAACCTAAACACTAGCAGCTAAAGATATTAATTTGACGCAGCAAATATTAAAGTTTAATAGAATTCATGGTTTTTGTCTTTTTAGTATAGATTAAATAAAGTATAATATGATACATTAAAAATAGCTTATCTGGTTAGAGTGCCTGAGAATTATGTTTTATGTGGTATAAAAACAATGGGATGATTGATACTGATTAACATACTTATTAAGGCAACAGTGGCAAAATTGGCTGTAGGGATGTAAAAGTGAGAATTCAAAAGTGAGAATCTAAAAGTGGCCATGTCAACACTTTTTAAATTTTCAAAATGGCTTTTTATAATAAAGTAATTACTTTTTCTTGACTTTTTTGGTTGATAGAATGAATAAAAAGTATTTTATATGACCATAATAAATTTTAATTTCAGATGAGCTGTTTTAATTTAATTTTAAAATTTTAAAAGTGTTGACATGGCCACTTTTAGATTCTCACTTTTGAATTCTCACTTTTTACATCCCTACAGCCAATTTTGCCACTGTTGCCCTTATTAAACGTAACGAACTAGTTTGAAGCTGTTTTTAAATTAAATGAAATTCTTTAGATAATCATTCTTTTGTTGGCAATCAATAAAAGATTTGAAGTAAATCAATGCAATATTGTTGTTTGGCTTGAATCTGATTACTAATGTGATATGTTTAACGATTAAGAAGTTGGCTATTGACTCATGATTTCACTTTGTATAGTGAGCCCAGGCTTTGTGTAGAATCGGTAAGTCAAATCTCCAAATTATATTGTAGATCGACGGAGTGCCGATCTCTAAATATCTTTATAAAATTATAGCTTTAAAGTTAACTAGATTGGAGGTGAAGTAACCACAGTTTAGATGCCATTTACCTTACATTCCTCGGCTGAGCATCACAATTACTTCATATGTAGGCGCAGTAAGTGAACCTATATAAATTCACTCCTGGCAGTCATAGCATAGACAATGAAATCGATTACGATCTTAGTCTTTGTCATTGCCCTGGTGGCCGCAACTTCCATCCCCGGTAAGGACTCCTCCCAGTCAAAGTCTACGCCAAAGAATACATCCAAGAAGAATTCTGCACCAAAATCTTCAAAGTCTAAGAAGGCGTACGCGGCTGCTAAGAAGTACACCCAAAAGATGTCTCAGGCCGGTGTTTATAGCTCTGAAGATACGCTTGAACCTGTCAACGAGCAAGATATGCCCGCCACAGCCGACAAACTTGATGAATCTACACCTGAGGAAAAATATGTCAATGCAAGATTATATCTTCCCAGTAAGACATACAAGCCCAAAGTCCCCGAGTACAATCCAGAGGATGATGTTAACCCCAAAGAAAAATACGGCGAAACCCCAAATGGAGGCCGTACTTCAGGAAGCAGCAATGGCAGAAAGAGATCAAGCAAGGGTCGCGAGAAGCTAAGATCTGGTGGTAAGCGCCCAGATAAACGTGAGAATTACCATGATGATAGAAATTAGGACTGGTTCAATCAATAAACATTTTTTATTTAAGGCCTATTGCTTACTCTTTTCAAAAGGAAATAAAGGATATGATGCGAATGCTAAATTAGGAGTTAAATATATCTAAAATATTTGGCTTTTTTAAATACTAGGTAAATCTTCATTTCACAACTCATAGTATAGATTGATTTTTTTAGAAGCATAAGAGGAAATGAATTATGACTTTAAGTAATAAGCCTTTTACATACTGGCATAAAAGTTAAAAAATCAAAATAGACTGACCTCTACTTTTTCCATGTTTACCTCAAATAATAACTTTATTAAACTTATTAAATGATGTAAGTTACCCTCAACTGTTACATAAATCAAATGGCATATTATAGGAGTAAAATGATAGGATATCTGATTACATCTTTTTGACACATAACCATAAAGCTAAAAAGTATTTGATTACATAGATAGGATCCAGGCCCATCCACCCCCACTTATCATTACCATTTTCACCAGGACTTTTTTTGAAGACTCTTACTGCAGAGCTTTTGCAAGTTTTATCTATATAATTGCTACCTTTTTTCTGAGTTCCCTGTTATCATTCTACCTTTCTTCAAGCATCTCTACACACTTTTCTTCACTTAACCTTAGCCCTTCAATCCCCAATTCCTTACTGCTTTCATCTACTGAAAGGTCTTATCAAAGCCCCACAATAATCCAAATAGTCCCAAGTGTGGGTTATGTTGCCTTGTGCTGGGGTGGTCTTTTAAGCAAATTATTCAGCATCCAGTTCCTCAAAGGCAGCTTTTACCTCCACCAACAATTCCCAAGGAAAAGTCTTAATCACCTAAAGATCTCCTCAAGAGTCTTCCAGGGACTTCTTGGGGATCTCTTTCTGTAGTGTGGCACTCTCTACCCTTGATACACCAAACTTTGTCTTACTAAAAACAATCAGAATAGACATAATTAAAACTCAAATAGAGTTAGGGGAAAGAAACAGTTATCAACTAGATAAATTGTTGTAGTTTTTATGATAGGGTAATCCATTTTAGCTGTATTTATACCATGGCACAGAGTACCTGTTTAGATACTATCACATGTGATGATATGATTGGTACTGTGTTAGAAAATCTAGGAGAAGAAGAAAAAAATTTATTTATAGAGACAGCTTCTGATCATGTTGAAGCTCTGCCAAAATAAAGATGGTTCTATTAGATTTCAAGTGGCTATACTTCTAACTCTTCAGGGGTTTCTCTCTGGGCAATTGACAATGTCTTCTAGAATAATCTAGCACCCCTATTTTAGGTGAATAATAATCCAGATTAAGCGCTTCAAGCATGCTGCCATATTTTACTGTATAGGTAGAGTAATTCAAAGGCATAGTTAGCTTGAACTCTTTGATTCTTGATTATACCTGTATGTGGTATAGTATCAGCCTTAATAAAGACAGAATAAAATAAGGTGTTAGAGAAAAATTGTGCTTTATTTGATAGTTTCAAAGGTTATATAGAGGGAGCAGGGAATTGTTGACAAATGAAAGAGGCAGCAATAAAAAGACTTGCTATATGGAGGCAGTAGAGAAGTGGCATAGAAAAATGCCTGCACCCAAAATTACTGGTTCCATGTACCTTGCTAAATGGAGGAAGGTGGCCCTAAGATGCTACAAGTCTGTTATTAGCTGCAGAAGTAAAGGCCACACCCTATTCACAATTTACTCTTGATTTGACTGCTGCTTTCCAGACGCAATCAAACAGATTTAGAGGCATAAAAAACAGACAAAACAAAACAATTAAGTGATTGTGCAATTGTTTTATCATCCTTGATATAAGTGGACATCCTATTCTATTATACAACTAGGATCTCCAAACCTGCTCTAAGTCCTTCAGGTGCTGTTCCAAGATAGGGAGAAACACTATCTCATTGTCAATTTACATCACCATCATCTTGGGCTGCAACCCTTCAAGCACCTGGCTCATCACTTGTGGAACACTTCCCCAGATGTCTTCCTAATGACAAGGCCTTTAACTGGAATAACCATTAAGAGATGCTGAATATGGGAAGCTCTCTAGGCTCATTGATAGTCATCAGTTGATATAAATCTTTAGTCAGATCAATGTCATGAAGTATTGATATCCTTTCATAGCATCCAACTGATCCTCAATCTGGTGCATAGAGTACATATCATTATTGGACCCTTGGAAATCAATACACACCCTGATGCTCCCATCTGGCTTGAGGACATAAACCATTGGGTCTTAGTAGGGACTTTGACCCTCCTCAATCAGGTCAGCCCTCAGAATCTTCTTCTCCTCCTCTCAGATAGTAGCAATGGCAACAGTAGAATTCCTTGGGGAATGAATCTTATAGGGATTTACAGCCAAGAGCTTAATCTTGTACTCCAGTCCTGCCCTTCCTACATCTTACATGTCAATGGTGTCAAAACAGCAGATTCAACCTGCCAACAAGGTTCCAATTAAATCAGGGTTGATACCTGCAACCCCACTACCCAGTGACTTGAAGCCAAACTAGGAAGTTGACTTGAATTTCCAAATTCAACATGAATGAATGATGATCCCTTAAGATGGATACATTGTTTTAGCGCTTGTCTCATTAACAGGATCAAGTCATCCCCTTCAATATCCAACCAAGTGATCAACACAATCATGTTCCTGTTATCCACAATTCACAATGACTACATAATACTTATCTATCAATAAAGAATAATATTTAGATTCTAAATATTTTCCATCTGTAACTCTTCTAAAACAGCAAAGTTACAACATTGGTAAGAGAAGTAGGGGTACTATCCTAATTTATCCCTCAAATTCTGCCTGTTGTCTGTACTTGCCAGGGTCAACAAATCTTTGATAGAATAATTTCTGGCTTCCCACTGAGCTGGGCACCATACACACCTGGTTTTAAAATACCTGACAGGTTTGTGCTGTACCAGAAAATGGTAATCCTGCTCTCTGCCTTTAACACCTTGTTGGCACAAGGGTTCTTCCAAACACCTACCACTGCCCCTCAAGCAACAGATGAAAGCATTATGCCAGCCCATGTGGCTCAGAGACTTCAAATTGCCACCTTGGAACCATTCACTGGAGCCAATGACAACAACACTACAGCATTGATTCAATCTGCCCAGAGCAAACTGGTACAAATAGAATGTCTATAACACTTCTGGATTACAGAAAACTCTATCCAACTTGCACACAACACTGGACCTGTTGCAACAAGTGGCACAAGGATCACACCAAGAAGGACTGGGACACCTTCAAGCAGGACTTCTTGGCAAGATTTTTGCTGAAGGACACCACACTCATGATCATATACCAAGTAAAGAATCTCACCCAAACAAGCACAGTAAATAAGCTCACCCAAGCATACAAAGAACTCTGCCTACCTGCCCCCTCAGACATGGCCTTTGACATCCCAGCTACCCATTGCATGTACTATAATGCACTCAAGTTGTACCTAATGATACAGGTTAACCTGGATCAGGTGACCAACTTTCAGAGCCTTTATTGTGAGGTATAGAAAGCGGAAAAAACGTCAAATGCTCTCCATAAGGCACAGACTGGGAAGAGAGAGCAGCCCAAAGACTCTCATTCATCTGGACGTTCCAACTGCCCTCCACCTAGAAAGAAAAATAACAACAATAACTCAAACCATAAACCCAGTGGTTTGAATGGCCACAGCAATGAGAACAATGGACAGTCAAATTGTACCCACTTCTACATCACCACCACACAAGACAATCAGGATAAGGAAAAAAAACCAGTGAGAGCACTAAGCAAGCCAAGCTCTACCTGCACAACTCCTGACTTGCCCAATAATGAGTACCAACCCAAGGATGTGGATCAGTTCCCAATGATTCAGGTGCCCTCAGAAGATCTAGTAATTTAAACATTGCCAGACATCCCAATAAACTGATTACCTATCCTTTCTGCTTTTGTAGTTACACTGGATCAGCGCTCCTGTACTCAGGCGCATATTATACACTTGTCAACAGCAATTTTGTGGACAATTTCAAGTTAACCACTAATCCTTTGCGGATTAAGAATATGGTTTTAGCTGATAAACACCACATTGCTGTAACACAAGAGACTGCCCCCTTCTTCATTGCTCTAGAGAGCCTAAACTCCACCATTCAGGGACCTGTCATCAACTTCCCTAAATTTGACATTGTACTTGGACTGGACTGGCTACAAAAAATAACCCACATGTGGACTGGATCACCTCTTTATTGACCATTAAATGTGAAGGGTTCAACCACCAGATCTACCCTGACTCAGTAGATCAACTCCTGCGCAACCATGTCTTTGTATGTATCACAAAGACCCTGGACAAAAAAGAAAACCTCAAGGCAATCAACTGGGACTCCTTCCAGTACGGAATCATACACTTCAAGGACTATCAGGATGCCACCACAACTCAGGATAGAGAAATTGTAACCTGCCATCCAGAGAATATCAAAGAGGACCTACCAGGATTTCCAACAGAGAAATACATACAGCACTCCATCTAACTCAAAGGAGCAGTACCTAAGGTGCAACCTATCTACTGACTTACCCCAAATGAGGACAACACACTAGCACTTACCTCAAAGAGATGTTAGAAAAAGGACTTATTGACCCCTCACAGTTCCCCTTTAGTGCTGCTGTATTCTTTGTGACAAAAAAGGACAGAATCCTTAGTTTGTTACTGACTATTAAGCACTAAACAAGGTTATCATCAAGAATCATTACCTGCTCCCACTCTCTATTGATCTCTTTGATGCCTTGTGAGGATCAACCGTCTTCTCCAAGATTGAACTGAAAGCAAGCTATAACCAAATTAGCATGAAAGATGAAGACATACCCAAAACAGCATTTTTTACCAAGTATGGCTCATACAAGTCTGTTGTTCTCAGCTTAGGAATGACAAATGCACTATCAACATTTTTTACCTTCATTAACAAGGTCTTTGCATCCCACATTGACAAGCATGTGCTGGTATACTTAGACAACATAATTGTGTAAAGCTTCTCAGTAGAACAACACCACAAGGACTTAGAGGCAGTCTTTGCAACCTTGGAACAACACCACTCTACTTGTTGAGCCATCTAAGTTCCAGTTTTACTGTGAATAGCTTCATTTCATAGCCATGTAGTTTCAAAAGACAGCATTAAACCCGATAACCAAAATATCCAAGCAATCTTCAAAATGCTGCCACCCAAGGAAAAGCCCAAACTCCACACCTTCTTTGGGATGAATGCCTATATCCCAACAGTTCATACCAGACTGCAGTGCCCTGATAGCACCCTTGTCAATAATAGCAGGTATCAAGTCCTAATTTGTGTGGACCCTGCAGCAGGACCTATGTTTCTAATGCCTAAAGGAAAAGCTGACATCTGTTCCTATTCTTCAGTACCCAAAGAGAGACAGAGACTACCAAATGGAAACCAATGACTTGGATGCCTCTATTAGAGGAGTGTAAAAAATCAAAACAGGCAATGGCAACCTCTTACCAGTAGTGTATGAATCACACAAGTTGACAGATGGCAAATGTGCTATTCTATCCATGATAAGGAACTATTGGCCATTGTTCACTGTCTAGTGAAATATTGCTGCTACCCAGAGCGCCAGGAAGAATTTACTAACCCTGATCAATCACAAATCTCTTATCTATTTTAAAACCCAGGTGTTGCAGATCCTGAATGGATTAGACGTAAAGTCATTCACCTAGGGATTAAGCAATAGAACAATCACGCAATTGCACTATTGCATCCTGATTTTACTAGTGATAAAGACATTTAAAACGCCTCTAAAATGGGTGTTTGATTTGCCTTTTGAATGCGCATAAGGCACAGGCTTCACTTCCAAGATTAATAATAGAACGACAAAGTTATTTATATCTACCTCCTTAAGGAAAGCTGCGTGGACCCGGTTGTTCTCTTGCACAGGACTTTTAGCTGTGCCAATCCACTCTCCTCCATTAGGGAAGTCCTTCTGTCTGTGCCTCCATGCCTTTGGTGGCAATTCCCCCGCCTCACACTTTATAAGTGCAATACTATCATAATAAAAACCAGTTTTATCTTTACACCTTTATATTCTTCTGTCCTTTCACAGGCTGCCACTATACCATTAACAGGTATAGTAATAAGAATTAGGCCCCTGACTAACTGTTTGTAGAAACTAGCAACCCTTTGCTGCAATTTTTATGACATTGGCGCTCATGTCTTTCAACACCACCAGCCCCCACCCCTGTGGTCCTTTCAATGATGAGGGAGGAATGCCCCTGGTCCAGCCTCCTGCCACTGCTTCTCTTTACCACCAGGCACCATCCTTTACTGCTGCTAATGCCCATGCTTGGGAAAGAGCAGGTGCTCCCTATGGCCTGCCCAACCTAAGCCACTTCATTCCAGAACATCAACGTCCCCAGGCTATTGTTTTGGCCAACTCATGCTTCTACATGCCCCTGCCCCCTTGGAGATGGACGCCAACTCTTCACCTTTTGAGGACACTATCTGTAATGCCATACACACCATAGATTCTGGTGCTGCTGGCAATGGTTCTTGCTCTGAACACCTGGCCATTCAGCAGCCTTCTGCTGAAAACTACTTGGGTTGCTTCAGGAACTCTCCCAGGTCAACCCTCACCAGCTCTGTCTTGACCTCTGTACTGTCAAACATATCAAGGACTACCTACATTAATTCACCCATCCTGCCGCATGCCACAACCAAATGCACCTTGGTTGCATTCAAAGCCTAGTGCAGGACCAGGGAATACTGGTATCTAACCAACAGACATTCCTCCAGGTCCTTTACTCTGAGCTTGGCAATACTTTCACCACTGTCAATCAGTATCTTGCCAAAGTTACCAATGCCCAGAACACCATGCTCCACTGGGTTGATGCCATTGAAACGGGTATAGATAAGCTATTTCCAGTGCATGTGTTACAGAAACTCACCCATCAGGGTGTAGACGCCAATTGGATTAGTGTGGTTACTACTCACGTGCTGGAGACTGGCCTCATGGTTCAAAGCCTGACTCATGTGGTGAAAGTATTAGCCTGTTGCCTTGCCACCATCCCCTTGTTCACCCCCCATTTTGCCACCACAGACAACTCCCCTTCCAACCAACATCTTGTTTGAGACATCCATGAGCTCTTCAATCACTACAAGAAGATGAAGGCGGAATTGGTCCAGCAGAGTGCCAATCTTGCCTTCCTGTTTGATGGCTACCACACTGTGTCAGAACTTCAGGATAGTCTCAAACTCCGCCAATTGCATGACAGAGCTGACAGCCAGACCCAAGTCAGGAAGGACAAGGAAGTAATAGGCTTGCTCCAAGCTGAGCTTGTCACCCATAAAAAGCGCATCACCTCTCTGGAAGATGAATTGGATATCACGCGTCAGGAGAACAAGGTCTACCAAGATGAGCCGGACAAGCAACAACTTCTCCTGGACGCCTTCCAGAGCCAATTAGATAGGATGGACAGTAATATTATGGCCGTCAACTTACAGGCTATGTCCATCAACTCCAAGAGTCACCACAGTCCACTGAGGTCCTCTAGCCCTGAGCTCTATCATAGCTACAAAAGCAATGAGGACAACACTCAGCTGGCTCCTAACGCTGTACAAGTATTAGATCCAGTACTGGAGTCTGAGGATGACTTCCTGACCACCCCTGGAGCTTCTGGAGGTGCTCAAAAAAGAGAAGGTGAACAAAAGCCCAGCAAGAGGAAAGTTTGCCGCACCTCTGAGGCTAGGTTTGCTGCCTCCACTCTCAGTTGTTCCCGTCTCACCCGCTATAGTGAGGATCACAACTGCTCCCCTCCAACATGGCTCCAACAACTTCAAGCCCGTCAATCTACCCAAGTTTGACTGCAAGAGCAATGTGGCCATGTTCTTACATCTTTAACAGAACTCCATGTATAGCGCAGACAATGCCATAAGGGACTCCACAATCATCAACTGTCTGGATGCTGAGACTCAAACCATTATCTTGCCACGTCTCCCTGAGAATGGCTGGACTTTTGCCAATGTCTCCAGAGCCTTGACAGAAGAATTTGGTAGCAAAGATTGACTCTGCCCTGTACCTCTGAAGGTGGAAGCCATTGAGCAAATGCAGAGCCCAGCTAATAAGCGGGACATGCAGGTCTTCATGTGGATGATTGGGTACTACTGCTGCTTCATCCCCAACTTTGCATCCCTGGGTGACCCCCTTTTTCAGCTTCTCTGAGCTGATAAGGAATGCTTCTGGAGCCCAGCGTTCCATTCTGCCTTCAATGCTCTCAAAGGAACACTGACTGCAGCCCCTGTGCTGGCCTACCCTATCTTTGCCAAGCCGTTTGTGGTTCATACAGATGCTAGTCTGATGGCAATTGGGGGTGTTCTCTCTCAACTGGACTCCAACAGACTTGAACACCCTGTTGGATACTGCTCATGTACGCTTAATGTTCATGAGAGGACCTACACTGTCATCAAACAAGAGTGCCTGGCTGTGATATACTCCAACCAACAGTTAAGAGTCTATCTCCATGGGGTAAAATTCATGGTTGTAATAAACCATGCTTTCTTGCAATGGCTGAAGACCCTCAAGGACCCCAAAGGACGTCTGGCGCGTTGGGCAATTAAACTTCAGGCTTATGACTACAAGATTATTCATTGATCCAGGGCAGCCCACCAGAATGCTAACTGTCTCTCCCGCCTTCCCACTGTTGCATATTATCCCCATGGCTGACATTCTCTATGACAAGCTTATGAAGGATCCTTCTTTGTGGGGGGAGGAGCCAGTAGAGATACAGAGAGCTCTCTAGAAGCTAACTGTTGATACCAAAGTCTCTAAACAACTCCTGAAGCTTTGTAGAGACTCTTGGCTACCCTACATACGCCCATCCCTACACATGGTCTAAGTGGTGGCCGCTCACAAGACTACTGGCCATGGTGGCATACAGAAGACGTTAACTCTGCTACAGCAGCACTGCTTCTGGGAAGGAATGCACACTGACATAGTAGATAGCTAGCCAACTGTCATGACTACAACATTGAGAGGCCTAAGGTTGCCAAGTTTCAACACAGACTTGTACACCCTAGGTTTGCCTTCCACACTGTAGCAATTGCCGTAGTGGGCCCCTGCCAGTTACCAACAGTCACAACAAGTTCATCATTGTGACAGTTGACCATCTGACTAAATGGGTAGAGGCCAAGGCAATCCCCAACCTATTTTGCACTGGTGACAGCCACATTTATCCTGGAGAATATTATATACAAACTTGGTTGCCCCCAGATCCTGCTGACAGACAATGGTACCAACTTCACCAGTTATATCATCCCCTGCCTCAACCAGCTGATGGAAATTCGTGTGACACTATCCACTCCTTATCACCCACAGACAAATGGCATGGTAGAGTGCACTAATGGGAGCCTGATCCAGATACTCCAGAAGCTCAGTCACCAACATGAGACTGAATGGGATACCTTCCTGCCTGCGGCCACCTTTGCATACAACATTGGGTACCATTGGGCCACTGGCAAGCCGCCCTTCCAACTGCTCTATGGCCGGCAACCAGGACTTCCCCCTTTACTATATTCCTTGGTAAAGATCAGCCTGGCTGTGTCCCCAGAGGCATACCTCAACAAGCTGGTCCAAACCCTTATTTGCTTGCAAACAGAGGCCTACACCGTAAACTTAAACCATAAGTTGCAGGACCTAGAACAAGCTGCATCTAAACACCCTGCCTTACCCACTTACCTGGTAGGAGACTTGGTCTACTTCTTCAGCAATAGAGGGTACGGCCGCAAATCCAAACTTATCTCCCTTTGGCAAGGCCCAGTTCAAGTTATCCAGAAGACTGGCCCCAACTCCTACACCCTTAAGGAGCCCCATTCTGGGCAATTGATCACTAGAGTACATGCTCAGTATATGTGTGCTGCTCCTAGTGATCAAGAGTAAGCCTCAATGAGGACAATAACCCTAAAAAACAAAAGCCTAATTAAAAAATTCCATGGGTTGTTGTCCTGTTTGCAATAGTGTTGCACCAAAGTATGAGGAATAAGAATAAAAGAACAAGGTGTTTATTGGAGACTGACAAGACTCTTCCAGTACCGCACCAACTGTTCTACCACCTGAATGACAGCCAAGAAACACAACTGTCTTCCTACAGATCCACAAAGCCAATGACCAAGGATTGGGCAACAAACCCCCACCAAGCGAGTCACATAATTGACCCCAATGTCTACAGGAAAGGCAACCCCCAAGAAGCTACAGTCCCACAGAAGACTCTCACAAAGGGCATACTCTACTGGGACCTGACCACCCACCCTGTAGAATAAGGATAAGGCCCACTCAAGGAAGACCCCCATATTCTCCTCCTGCTTGGTATCACAGCAGTTGGTTCTCAAAGAACAAGGTTGCCAGCCATCACCATTGGCACCAGATGGGCAGTCCCCTCCACTGTGTATGACTTCAACACTTCCTGGAAGGCTCACCAAAGACGTTGCTCAAAGTTTTCAGAGGTTTTCCAACTGACTGGTTGAGCGTCAGTAACCCCAGGTTTTGCCCAAGTGCAAAGGACTTACTTCACTATGTTGGATACCGTCCCCTGTTGCAAGACTGAAAGGCCTTGACCCTCAAATTGGAATTCTCTCAGCTTAGCCTCAAAGTATTATTCTACTGCCCTCATGGAGAACCGCCAATGAATACTGTCACCCCTTTGCAACCCAGTTCCTGTCACCTCCCTGGGCATACTCAAAGCTAGGACCAGCGCAGCAAAAAATGGGTCTGTCCCCCCTAAGGCCAACTGAGGCACTAGTAGCTGATCTAAGTGAGCCCCCAAGTCTAGGTAGCTGCCGTCCACATCATACAGGACTACTTGTTTCCCTGCTGCCTTCATCATCTCCACTGGCCTGGTATGCTTGCGCCTCTTTGGAATTACCACTTGCACCTTCTTCAAGACACTTCTTGTGACTCTTCTAGAAGGACTGTTCACCATAGCTGTCACCTTGAGACGCCAGCTATTTTTAAACCTGTTGTCTAATCCAGTGAAGGGAAATGTTGTAGATCCTGAATGGATTAGACAAAAAGTTGTCCATCTAGAGATTAATCAATGGAACAATTATGGGGTTGCACTATTGCATCCTGATTCTACTAGTGATAAAGACGTTTAAAACGCCCCTAAAACAGGTTTTTAATTTGCCTTTCAAATGTGCACAAGGCACAGGCTTCACTTCTGGGATTAATAATAGAACAACAAAGTTATTTATACCTACTCCTTAAGGAAAGCGCAAGAAAGCGGTTGTTCTTTTGTGCAAGACTTTTAGCTGTGTCAACCCACTCTCCTCCATTTGGAAAGTTTTTCTGTCTGAGCCTCCCTGCCTCTGGTGGCAATTCCCCGCCTCACACTATATAAGTGCAATACTTTCTAAATAAAAACAAGTTTTGTTTATACACCTATTTTTCTTCTGTCCTTCATAGGCTGCCACTATACCATCAACAGGTATAGTATTAAAAATTAAGGTCACTGAATAACTGTTTTTAGAAACTAGCAACCCTTTGTTGCAACTTTTACAACACTGGCTTTAATATCATAAATGTATTGGTGACTAACAACAATCCAATAATTTAAGCATGAGTTACTATGTAAGTTACTATAGAATTTATTATTAAAAACAATTTCAACACTAGAAAATTTTGTCTACTTGCTTGTGATTATCTGCCAGGATGGAGTTAAGAAAATTAGAGTGTAGTGATTAAGCCTAGATTAATACAGTAGTTTTAAAAGCTATGGCAACAACCAAAAATACCTCAGATTTAAGCAAAATCCAAGTTGCACGAGATTCAGGATTCAATTAATTTATAAAAATTTCAGTTAATAAAAGGACTGTCAAACAAAAAACAAAATTTCACTAGCCCATTATACAAAATTATATCAAACATCAAGCAGTGTAGTTCAAACCACAAACAAAATGAACTGACGCAACAAGTGAAATGGATGGATGCTGTTTTGGAGTATATTATAATCCAATCAGGATTCATATGAGGCACCAACAGAAGAACTAAAAGGAAACAAAACTTGATAAATCTAGAAGCAAGAATACACAAGCACAAAACAAAATGAACTCACACAAGATGTGTAGTATGAGCAGCCCAAAATAAAAAAATAACAGTTTAACAGCCAATCAACAGCTATCCAATTTAGGAACAGTGGCATTTTATCCATTTTCATGGCTCCAGATTTGTATGAAAAGATTTTGAGAATCTTCCAAATATGGACTTGAGATTACAATAAAAATAAATCATTAAATTTTAAAATTTCTACTTTTAGTGATTTTATCCTAGGTTTTTTACAATGGTTTTTACAAGAAATATCTTTGACAATGCCAGTAGCCAAGCCAGCAGCAGCCAAGCCAGCTTCAACAGAGGCAAGGCTCAGAACGTGGAGGCACCTGTTTACACCAGAGCCTTTGAGGTGGGTAACAAGGAAGCTGACCTGTATCTGACCACCAACCCCTATGGCTTTGACTTGTTTGAGAGTTACTTAGTGTCTAACTCTGCCCCTGCTCCCGTACCCACCCCCGCACAAGCTGCCCACTGACCAACCAATAAGGATGGCAACCTTGATTTGGAACAACTTCCTTCCACCAGCCAATCTGCCACCACCACCCCTACAGCCAATCAGGCTTCAGCTGCCCCAGCCCAGCGCCCCAAGCAACAAATTATCATTGCCCAAATTCTTCAGGAAATTGTGGCACTAAATCTACAGGGTCTGTCCTGGGAACAGATTGCTGCCCAGCTGCAATTTACCCGAGCTACTGTCATGCGGGAATTCAACAACCTGATGAACAGGGGGAATCCAATTGGGATGGCCAAGAAGCCAAAGAAGGCCACAGAGTCCCATATCAATGAGGCATACCCAATAATGCTTGACCTCCTCCAGCAGGACCCCAAGCTTCCCTTGACCCAGGTCTGGAAGCAGCTTGCGCACCATAACATATGGGTCTCCAAGCGCGTGGTACAGCTCTGGATGTATGGGAAGGTGGCTTCCATACAGGTTCTTACCAATTTTGCCGGCAATCAATGGGATGGCGCTGAGGATTCCCCGTATGACACCGCCATCAAATCAACCCTGGTCCAAAGCCTGACTAGTCTAACTGATGATGTCATGTTCATCTCCTATTACAAGCTATCAATAGCTTTTGATGATTTTGGCAAGCAAGAAAAAGCCGCTGCCAAGAATAGAAGAAAGAAGGTCAAGAAGGGGACGTTCATTGGTGCATTTCTGGCTGTTTTGGCCAAGGGTTTTGTCTACTATCAGACAAACCCAGATTTCATCAATGGCTACTCATACAGCCACATCCTTGGTGGATTACTCAACTCCTGGGATGGCTCAAATTCCAAGTACCAGGTTTTCTTGAGCCACCAGATGGAGGGTAGCTCCACTGCCCTCAAGGCCATCCAGGGACACGGGCACCAGGCCTCTGTCTACCCCACCAGCCATGCAGACGTCCATCTGGCTGATGTTGTCTTCTTCAAAATGGGATCCACATTACAGGAGCGCTGCCCTCAGGCTTTCAACAACCTCTATCTTGGGGTCTTTGACCACAATTTTCTCTTTGGCTGCCAGATGGTGGCTGACTTGTTTGCACAAATGGTTTTCCATGTGAACATGGGTAACCAATCACGTAAGGATAAGCGCCTTCCACCTTGGGCCACTGCCACTTACCAGCCCATCCAGCCAATGACCAATGAGGAATACAACAAGAGTTATATGGCAGCCATCACGCAAAATCCTCCTGCCTCCACCCCCGCCACCAACACCCCTAACCTGCAAGCCCAACCCACCCAATCCCAGACCCTCCAGGCCAGCACCACCTCTACGTCATCCTTCCCACGTTATTCTGCCTCCTAGGTATCACTCTCCCCTGCCCCAATAAACCCCTGTCACCAAACATTTTCTATTTATATTATCTTTTTTTGAATTTCAATTGTTCATGTTCTCTTTGTTTATAGTTGGTTTTATTCTTTATGTCCAGCTTATTTCTATTAAATCATATATTTACTATGTTTTGTATCTAGATCTAGAACACAGTTATTTTTAGCACGTAAACATAGCCCCTTATGAAAATATTAACAACAATTTGGTGATCAGCTAAATTTGAATTAGAAAATTATAGTGTTAACTGTTTTTAGATAAAGTTGTTACTGATCCAAATTCAAAACCTTAATGATAAACTTTAAGCCAATCAGGAGCCAAGTGATAAAGTGATTGTTGTGACATAAAGGGTCATTCAATAATTCTTTGGGCCATGTGCGCTAATTAATATGATTGGCTGGATGTTTTGCCATTGTACGCCATTGCAGCTGTGGCAAGTTGTTGGTGGACTAGTGTCCAATCAGCTGCTGGGTTAGCACTAGACCATCAATAACTTGCCACAGCAGCAATGGCGTACAATGGCAAAATATCCAGCCAATCATATTAATTAGCGCACATGCATCAAAGAATTATTGAATGACCCTTTATGTCACAACAATCACTTTATCACTCGGCTCCTGATTGGCTTAAAGTTTATCATTAAGGTTTTGAATTTGGATCAGTAACACCTTTATCTAAAAACAGTTAACACTATAATTTTCTAATTCAAATTAGCTGATTACCAAATTGTTGTTAATATTTTCCCAAGGGGCTATGTCAAGCGCCAAAAAAAATATGATAATCAAGGAAACAATGCCAACACAAAGAAAACAACACATATCAAGATGAGCATAAAACATATACAAAATGGGTAAAAAGATGGGATAATGTTCTAGATGGGAAAACAAAAAAATAAACAAAGAGGCAACAGTATCAAAATAATACAGAATTTTATTGGGGAAAAAGCTATAAAAACATATGGAAAGGTTAGTAAAAAATAAATGAGAGAATTAGAGAAGCTTGTGAAGGATCTCAACTTGGCAATTGCTAAATAAAGGACATTGACCACAAGGTCAAAGCCAAAGTGAAGTCTGCTGTCCTCACTGGGGACAAAATTGATAAGGTGTCTGCAAAGGCACTAATGTTGAAAATGCCAGACACCCCAGAGAAGACAATTAAGCACTTACTAAATATTCAAAAAACTGTGGTCAAGGGCCTGCAATTTAAGGCATACAATCTTTCTGCACCGTCCGTCTGGGTTGATGACCTGGAGATGTATAAAAATCTCAAACCTGCCAAGCGTGCCAGGGCAGAGGATACCAAATTGCCTGCACAATTGATTGCGCCAAGAATGGCCAAACCAGCCAAGGCTGCAGGCAAGGAAGAAGCACAAGAAGGTAGCCTGAAAAACAAAATTAATAAATTTTCAAAAAACTTACCTTTTTTCTTAGAAAATGTAGACAGCAAACTCCGCCAAGTCCTGGTCCCCTTTGTCCTGGCCACCTTTTATGCAAATTAGCCACTCATGTGGCAAAGCAATTGTATCTGTCCCCCCTGTTGTGCGGAAGCTGGAGGACTGTATCCACAGGTCCTTTCCAATGTTACAGGAGGGGTTGGCAGAACTTACTCATGCCAAGGGGGCATCCAAGTGGGAAGTTACTGCCTACAAGGATTCCCAACTGGTCTGCCTGGACCCAGTATTCCTCAGTGGAGTTTACTGTGTAAACTCCATTGAGCTTGTTTGGGACGTCCTGGTGACGCTCTCATTCAAGAATGTACTGGAGATGGGCCAGGCTCATGTGGCTGCTTGCTTCTGCTTCCCGTTTGAGCACACAATTTCTTACCTATTGGAGAACTTTGGACGTGTGGTGGGAAAATTGGCTGTTGCAGACGCAACAGCTGTCAAGAAGACAAAAATCCTCCTTGCTGACTTTGGGTTGACCTGGATTGCCAACAAGACGGGGCTCTCTGCAGCCATGGAGCTGACCTTTGCAAAGACCAGGCACAACAAGAAGATCAGCATGGTCTATAATAAACTGTGTGAGTTCAGATAAGCCTTTGCAGGGCAAAGGCTTCATCTGGTTGTTTACCTGGGGTTTCTATTCTACTTTGGGATGAGCGCATCTGTAGAGGACCTGAACGGGGTCCTTTTGGGAATTGACAAGGCCCGGCTCACACTCAACAGGAAAAAGGTCCCCCCTGGATACAACTTGGTGGACCATGTAATCCAATATGCCCTGGTCCTGGCTGGGATAGGGGTTTGTAGCCCTGCCTGAAAAGCTGCTGCTTCACTCCCACCTGACCCTACTTCCTTTCACCAACAGGAGGGATTATTTCAATAAGGGTGTATCCACTGTTCACGGTGTGGCAATGGAGGCTGTGCGCCACCTCCATTGCAGGGTGGGTACATACCAAAGAACCCACTACAGGCGCACATAATAAAAATATGATTCCAATAAATTTTATTACAATTTATAGTATTCTAGTTATAACAAATTTTTATAATTTTTATTTCAGCAAACCAGTTTTGCAAAATATATTGCAGAAACAGTTTTCATAAAAGCATAAAATTATACATTAATAAAATTAATTCTAACTTGTACATTTTACGTTCAATTTTTTTAAAACTATTTTTATATTTATTTGACCAAAGTGATTTAAATATTTTTGCGTAATCCAGTATTGAGTGTTTGGGATTACCTCAGATGGCATAATAAAATAATGTATAATAAAATAAATAAATTACTTACATCTATTGATGGATCTTCTGAATGTGATTGCAGGCGTGGAAACATCTAAATATAAAATGATAATTAATAAATCTTGAATAGTAAATAAGAGAATATAAAAAAATTGGACACACTAAGCCTTTAATTGATAGGCTGTTTGGCTAGGCAGGCAGGGATGAAAAAATCAGTGTGACCATAGAATTTGGCCACGGCCTCAGCTGGGAGGGTGTGGATTCCGGCCTGCAGCAAATTAAAGAGGTCCTTGGTCCCAGTTGGGGTTCCTTGATTGACAACTTGCTTGAGCCACCCAATGACTTCCTTGATGGGATTTAGGAAGGGTGAATAGACTGGGAGGAAGAGAAGGTTTAAATTTGCTGTGGACAATTGCTGGGGGCCCACTGCAATGCTTGTGTCAATCATTGGGAATTCCTCTAGAATGTCAGCCACCTTGTGGAGACCAACGTTGTCTAACACAATCACATTGATGAAGCCCAGGCTTGTGCACCTCAGGTGCTCCTGGACTAATTAGAGGAATGACAAGAAGGTACAGCTGTTGTGAGAACCCAATATCATTTGATAAAGCTCAACCCCCTTTGGACCAAGGAGAGCCACCATTGAGTAGGCTGTGGCGGGGACTGCAGCACGCCAAGCCATCCCGTCATTGGAGCCTTTGGGGACATAGCCATACCCATTGCACATTGACAAGACAAATGCTGATTTGTCAATATAATAAATTTTGACCATCCCCTTGGCTTTGAGGGCAGTGTACACCTCTGCGTAGCTTTTCCGGATGTCAATATTGGCTGGGCTGTTTCTGTTGTAGGGGGATACCCTGAGCTTTTTCCAGGAAAAGCACATTCCCTTGACCAAATGATAATAGAAGGAAATTGGGGCCCCAATCCCAAAAGTAGATTTAACCATGGCCTTTATATTTGCCAGTTCAAGATGGTAGTCCTGGGTGATCCACTGGCAGATTGCCCATTTGTGCTCCTTGGTGAGCATGGTAGAAACACGCAAGGATTTCTCTGCGGCAAGGACACAACCAGTATTGATGAATTTTTGAAAGGTCTTGCTGGCATACTTGGGATCCACTCCAACAAGAGCCGTAGCCACCTTGTAATCACTCAATTCCCGCATTAGCTTAAGCAGAATGATGTGCTTGATTTTGGGGATGCGCTTCTGGGTGGGCTTTTTAGCAGTAGGGATTGACTTGTTGGCATTGGGCACAACACAGGGCATAGGTACCTTGGTATAGAAGGCTGCAACCTTTTTTAAAACCAGCTGTCCCTCATTGGTTTGATAGAACTTGGGCTCCTTGTCATCCTCCTGATTACCATCACTGACATAGGGCTTGTAGCTAGTATCAAGTACAGGCTTCACCTTCTCCAGCATGGCTGACGGTACAGACTCTTGCCAGTACACAACGTCAAACACATACAAAGTAAGTTCTACCTCCTTGTTTCTAACTTTCTTTGTAGTGATGACCTTGGTTGGCTTCTGGGTCAGCTTTGGGACCCAAGGGTTTATGCTCTGCACCCTAGCAGCTTGTGCTCCTTGAACCAGCTGTGTCAGTGCAGCGTCACTATGGAACTCTCCTCTCCTGTCTCCTCCTTGAGTAGGTACTTGGGTTGCACTAACTCTGTTCTTTGACCCACGGGGGCAACTGCAACCACGGCGCACAACGGGTGTATTGGTACTCTGGTATTGTGTTCCTTCTATTTTAAAATTTAATAAAATATTAAATAAATTTCAATTAAGTTACTCCCTAATTTTAATTTTTGCTTTTATCTGAATATGGATGTTTAATTAAAGTTTTTCTCACCCAATATCCCAATTATAGATTTTTTTATTTCTTAATTAGTTGTTTTTAGTTTTACAACGCCCATTTTAGAATACTCAAAAAAATCCACCCATTTTCCTAGATTTTACTGCTAAATTCAAACACACAACATAATATTTTTAAAATTTATGTTTCAGATCTTGTGTCTTATTTTAGATACCTTGGTATCATTCATAATTACAACCCATTGCACACATTGCGTGAGTGATTTTGTTTATGTAGTGAGTTGCTTTTGTGTTTTGTTTTTGGTTTGCGTTTTGACACACCTTGCTTGGGTGTATTTTGTCACCAATTCACATAGTAAACATATGTACACCAAAAGTCAACTCACACCATTTTGTTTGTGAATCAATGTTTTTTGTATTGTATTTTGAATGGTTTTTCTTTGTGTGTGAGCCCTTTGTTGCTGTGTTGACTCATTTTGCCCATTAACGCCAATAAACCCTGTTAACAGAGTGTATATTTTAACCTGAGAGATGGGTTTTGTTTAAATCCGAAATTTTTTTGTTTAAATCTGAGGTATTTTTTGTTGTTGCCATAGCTTTTAAAACTACTGTATGTCTCCTCATATAAAGAATGTTGTAAGTGACGTTGTCAACATTTTACCCTTTTCAATACTGAATACAACTTTCTTAACAACTTCACATATATGAAATGGTAAAATATCATATTACCACTACCCAACTATTATTTTAAATAAAAGAATAAAGAACTTTGATACTTTTTTACTTATTTTCATATGTTTTTTTAATTTTTATATGTGAACAAAAATACACAGAAAATGGTTAACATTTGCTAGCCTGCGTAAATTTAATTAAGTGTACTATGTTTTTTCATATTAAATTTTCAAAATAATGTCAACAGTGACAATGTTATCAAAAATAATGTCTACAGTTTTTGTAATTGACAGTGAGAATTCAGCTTTTTTTACTAATTGACACTCATAATGTCAACGCTTTTCAGTTCTCACATATAAAACTTTATGTTTTACATAATAAAAACTTCTCATTTTATGATATGTTGTATTTTTAACTTTTCTCTTCCATATTTTCTAATTTTTAAAATAAAGTCTATATTTTAATATATTACTTTTGCATATTTCTCTTAACTAATAATTTTTATTTAAAACTATAATAAATTAAAAACTATACAAGTATTTTTTAACTTTTAAATGCCAATAAAAACCATCTAAGATTTACATTTTTATATATTATGCTTTTTAAGTTGTTTTGTTTGTTTTTTACATACATTGCTTTATTTTGAACCCTTTTACTTATTATTTTAGGACAAAAAATACTTCCAAACAGCCCAAAGGAACATAGCGTCCTTCAAAGCCAACCAAACCCACCAAAAAAGAAGCCTGTCTCATCAAAGAAGGCCACTCCAAAACCATCCCCAAAGCCCTCACCAAAGCGCTCCCCTGAGTCCTCTCCTGAGAAGAGCCCTGATCACTCCACTGGGGGAGAGGAATCTGATGGCTCCCTTATGGACTATAGTTTTTACAACTTGGCTTCTGATGAGGAGCCAACCAAGAAGCGGCGGCAAGGCAAAAAGACCTCACCCAAGGATAAGTCTCCTGAACATGAGGAGCACCACAATAAGCCCCCTTCTACTTCCCCCCCACCACCAAACTCCCCCTTCAAGCTCATCTGGGGATGATTTAAAGCCCTGCCCCAATTACTTCCCTGGCTTCCGCCATGCTCCTGCTGGCCCCTGGGACCCTCTGTTGGCCCACAACATCTGCAACATTGACAGCAAATTTAAGGTTCCCTCTTCCTTGCCTAAGTATTTTCCTATCATGAGCGTAAAGGATGGGCCAGCCATGGTGGCTAATGGTTATATTTTCTCTTGCAACAATGCCAACTGGGGCTTCAAGAGCTGCCATTACATCTGTGAGGACCGCTCCTGCCCAGTGCGGCTCAACACTGAGTGCTGGGACTTGGTTCAAACCATCAAGGGAAAGCATACCTGCATCATGCCAAATACTACCATAGCCCGCCTCCTCAAGTGATATCTTGTCCAGGTGATGCTCACCTCAAAAGATCTTTCTGCCACCCAGCTGGCTGTGCTTGCTTGCAAGTACATCTCCTCAATCAACTTGAAGAGGGTGCCAACCCACAATCAGTTGGTCAAGTTTGTAAGTGATAGGCGTCAAGCCTCCAATCCCCTGGCTAAGAGCGCCACTAAAATTTAAGACCTGGTCCTCACAGATGCCCTCAAGAAAACGGAGGATGATGATATGTTCCTGCTCCATGACAATGGGCAGGAAGTGGAGGATAGGATTATAGCCTACGCCACAACCCAAAACCTGGAGCAGCTCAATACTGCTACCACCTGGCTGTGTGACGGCACATTTGCTACTTTCTCCTCTCTCTTTAAGCAGCTTTGGGTCCTGCATGGGCAGTTTAATAACCAGGTTATCCCTCTTATGTTCTTTCTCCTTCCTGATACCAAGACTGAAGTCTACACCAGAGCCTTCAAGATTTTCCAGGATGTTTTGTCCCTTCCCACCAACCAGCTCCCCCCTCCCACTCACGCCACAAGGTCAAATCCCTCCTCTGCTGAGAAGGATGAGTCTATCCTAGCCGCAGAGCAGCTAGCTCATGCGCGCTCACTTGGGCCAAAGGTGATCATAATGGACTTCAAGCAAGCTTAGTTCAGAGCCTTTGAGGCCACTTTCAATGGAAAATTACAGGGCTGCTTCTTCCATTTTAGGAAGGCCCTCATCAAAGAATCTCAAGAGCAAGAAGGAGCTTTTCAGTAAGTATCTTAATGATGGTAAGGGGAAGTGCCGCTTTGCCTTGACTCAGTTTGCTGCCTTAGCTTTTGTGCGCCTGGAGCATACTGGGATTGGCTTTGAGGCCCTCCTGGAGGACGCTTATATCAAGAAGTACTCCGCCATCTTCAAAGGTTACTTGGATTACTTCAAGCGCCAATGGAAAGAAAAAAGGTGACTGCCCAGAGAGGTAAGAGCGGGGCCACTGCCCCTTGGAATTGCCAGGGCGCCTGCCTCATGGGGGAGATGAAGACCACCTCTAGCCTTGAGGTTTGGCACAATCACCTGAAGGTGAAGTTTGGGTCAACCTCCAAATATAACAAGTTCTTCCAGAAGCTGCAGGAGGAGCAGGCCCAGACTGTCTCCAAGTTTTGCAACCTGGCCAACCAGGTGGCCCCCAAGAAGCAAAAGTCTAAGGAGAAGAACTACCAGGAGGATGTTCAGAAGGTGGTAAAGAAAAAATTACAAGGTGATGGAGATTAAGAAGTACCTTGAGGATGTTGCCACTGCTCTTTCTGGTGGCTTTAATTAGCTTAATAAACCTTGCTTTGCCTGTATATTTTTTACTTTTAAACTTTTAATTTTTCAATTTATTAGTGTACTAATCTTTTTATGTACAGATGGTAAGTTTCAGATACAGTTTGAATGTGGTTTAGTAAGAAATATATTAAATTTTGTTAATTTATCTATAAGCTATGAGATATTTTCAGTTATGCTTATATGAAGTATAATAAATTTAAATTATAATTTTCTTATATTTTTCAGTTATTATGATATATAAAATAACTTTTTTGGTTCATTGGGTTTTTAATTTTTATGGGAATAAAAAATAATTTTATAATAAAGAGTGTAATTTACAAAATAAACTGAGAAATAGTTGCTTATGTCTCCTTATTCTTATTACTTATGGCTTTTTTTATTGCAGTTTTGAACTCTATGGGGTCATTTTAGTATAATAAAGTATCTTAAAATAATTTTTTATAATAAAAATGTTCAGGGTAAAGTGTTTTGTTAATTAAAAAAGAGTTGACATCCAGGAAACAACATTAAGTAAAACCAGGTTGTCACTTTACTATAGTGTTGACATTAAATGTGTCAACATGGCCACTGTCAACATTATTATTGTCAATATGGGTGCTGTTGCCCTATATGGGTGGGCATGGTACTTTTGTCTGTTACTCAAGGAATGACAGTAAGTGCTTAGAAAAACCCTGGTGCTGATAGGGTGTTGAAGTCAGGGGCCAATATTACCATGTTCTGGTATAGTACAAAACCCTCTGGTATTTTGGTTCCTGGTGTATGTTGTGTTCTGAGGCGCGGCACAGACACACAACTGGGAATCCTAACCTTAGGATTGGATTTGTACTAAGTCTTGGTTAGAATGGTAGGGAAGGCTACATAATTACCTTGTGGCCCTGATTGAATAATATCTGCTAGGCGTGGCTAGAGAAGTGCCAAAGTACGTGAAGACACAAAGACAAAAATGTGAATAGAACTTAAATTTTATTGGTAAACGTGAAATGGATTATATACTGTGTAGCTTTACCACAAAACAGTATATTGAGGGTAGGATCACTTGCCACAAGCATGAGTGGGGCAAGTGAGTTGTGCAGAATCAGGAAACTAAACAATTGAATTTCCCAATTTGGAGCCAGACTCATTTTGAAGAGTGAAAGCAAAAGAGAGAGATTTGTCCTTGAAATAACCCATTGAAGGCAAGATCAAAACAGGGTGAATGGTAGCATTCACAACATTGCCCCCCTCTAGATTAGCCCTAGGGGGTAGTACTTACGGAGGAACTTGGCATGCACTTGGGCAAACAGACAACCACTAAGAGGAGCTTTGCTGTATACTCTGACCTTGTTTGAAGGTTGATTCCAAGGGCCCAACCCACAACGTGTCTAGCTTGTGAGTGTGTCCTCCTACTCTATGCTGATAGTAGAGAACGTGATCCCCAAGGTTGAACTAAGGCAAGGGAGAGAGTCCAGCATTGTCAGGGGAGAGCTCAAGAAGCTTAGTCTTATAGGCTGATGTGTAGGCAAAGGCCTAAATATCAATGATTCAATTGACTAGATCTTTCATATGCTCATCAGGGTTCATAGCCTTATCAGAGGAGAGTAGGGGGGCCCAAGAACAACAGAGTAGTGGCTTCACAACCATAAAGCATAGCAAAAGGGGAAACCTGGTGACACAATGTTTGCTAAGACAATAGGCAAAGAGAGCAGCAGGTAAGTATAGATCCCAGTTGGCGGCATCAGAATAATTGAGTTTCCTCATGATAGAAACCAGAGTTGAGTTTTCGCGCTCAACTTCCCCATTGGTGGAAGGATTATAGGGGGCAGAGAAAGACTGGTAAGACCCCAAGGCTTCAACCACCAAGGTCACTAACTTGGCGTTGAAGTTAGTCCCATTGTCAGGTAACAATACTTGAGGGCACCCATGGCAGAAGAATACATCTTGTAGCAGAAAGGCGGCAGTTGTCTTGGTAGTAATGTCTTTAGTAGGACAAGCTTCTACCCACTTGCTAAAATGATCAACAGCAATTAGGATAAAGCATCAACCAGAGCAGGAGCAAGGGAAAGGCCCTACAGCATCAATACTGATAGTGTGAAATGCGTGCTGAGGGGGGACTAGCTTGAACTCATTAATGGTGGCTTTAGGTATTTAAAGTTGGCAATCATGGCAACTAGCAATAACATCTGGAATCAGCAGGCAGCAATTTTCCCAGAAGTAATTCTTCTGGAGCCAGGCATGAGTCTTGACAACGCCCCCATTTCCTGTCTCCTTATGAGCTTGTAGCACCAACAAAAGACAAAGACTAGGCCTTACATAAGGCAGGTAGTGGTCTTGTACTTTCTTGAAAAGCTGATTGTCCCAAATGAGGGTATCTTCAGATAACTTAGAAAGGGCAACTCAAACTTCCTCTGTCTTGTTCTTCCATGACAAAGGGTATCTAATTAGTTCATACAACCAGTCAGCCTCAGCAGGGTGTAGGGCAAGGATGGGCATTCTGGACAGTCCATCAGCATTCTTATGCTGAATCTTGGGGTGGTGCAACACAGTGAAGTCATACCCTTGCAAATGGAGAGCCCATCTAGCTAGTTGTCCTTTGGGTTCCTTGAGTTGCTGTAGCCATTTGAGTGAAGCGTGGTCAGTAACCACAGTGAAATGAGTGCCATATACATAGTGGTAGAACTGTTTGACTGCATGCAACACAGTGAGGCATTCTTTTTTCTGTAACACTGTAGTTCTTCTCATGTTTGTTTAGGAAACAGTAAGTATAAGCGATAGGATGGTCCATACCTTCATCATCCAATTGAGCCGAGATAGCTCCAATGGCCAGGTCACTAGCATCAGTATATATGATAAATTCTTTGTTGTATTCTGGGTACACCAAGATGGGAGTCTCTTTGAGCTTTTGTTTAAGAGTCTCAAAAGCCTTTTGTTGACAAGCAGTCCATTTGAAAGGAACATTGCATAACAGTTGAACCAGAGGTTCATTAGTGTTGGCAAAATCAGGGATAAACTGTCTGTAATACCCCCATCATGCCCAGAAAGACTTGAACTTTGCACAGGTTGGTGGGTGGAAGCATCTTATCAATATCTTCAACCTTCTTGGTCATAGGACAAATCCCAGTCTGGGTTAAACATGGCCCAAGAATTCAAGACGCTCCTTGAAGAAGGCACACTTAGATGGTTTCAGTTTAAGGCCAGCCTCTCATATCTTCATGAACACTTCTTTGAGATGATCCAGGTGATTGTTAAAGGTAGTGCATAAAACCTTTATATCATCCAAGTATACTAGGACACATGAAAGTTTCAAGTTGTGGAGGATGGATTCCATGGCTTGTTGTAAAATGGACAGGGAATTGCAGAGTCCCTGTGTCATACGTGTAGGTTCAAACAGCCCTTCAGATGTAATGACCACGGCCTTTTGTTGATCCTTGGTCAAAAGGTCAACTTGACAGTATCCAGAGGCCAAATCCATAGCTTAGAAGAACTTGGAGCCTCCCTGGCAGCAGAGTGCATCATCAATATGCAGTAAGAGGTAAGAATCCTTCTTGGTTAAGGAGTTTAGCTGTTGATAGTCTATTACAATGTGCTGACCTCCATCTTTCTTCTTCAATATGAGCAAAGCAGAGGCCCATGGATTTTGGGAAGGAGCAAGATACCCAGCGTCTAATAGTTGCTTGAGTTCTTTAGACATCTGAGCGTCTTTCACTTGACTACAGAAAAAAGGTTTAGCTCGTAAGAGGGGAGTGTCACCAGTATTAATTTGATGAATGACTCCTTTAGCTTGATCATAATCAGTGCTATCCTTAGCAAAAATACCTGAAAGTTGATCTAGCAGGTCAAGCACCTCTTTCTGTTGGACAGGGGATAGTTGCAGGAGGTCTTGAGTGGTGAACAGAGATAGGACCTGTGGAACATCTTCAGGTAAGCTGAAGTCCTGGAAGGTACCAAAGGGATGTAGGGATAGCACATTAGGAGCATTCAGCAACTTGATATAACCAACAACCTGTCCTCTAGACACATGCATGTGGACAGCGGTTAAGTTGGCTATCAACAGCTGGACAGGATTTCTGTAAGAGACATCCAAAAGCCCTGGGCAGAGGTAGGGTTTGTTGCGGCCTAGCAAGGGAAGAGAGTAAAACTCTAAAAATGTGCGTTTAGGCAACTTGTATGATATCTGAGAGTCTAAGATGGCTTGGGAGCCAGGGGGAATGGTCACAGCAGAAGTGATCAGCATTGAAATCCCGTCAGGCGCAGGGCAGGCCATAGGATGACATGTCATGTTGGATGAGTGAGTACAGTACTTTAGTGTGAAGACACCCGTGGGGTACTCTAAGGCTCACGTCTTGAGACGCTTTCCAGGAACTTCAACAGGCTCCTCAAAGATTAGAGGGACTTCATACCCTAAAATGGAGAGATATCTGTCTATTAAATTGATGATCCCATTGTATTCCCTAAGGAATTGGGTACCAACTAGAAGATGTTAGCTTTCATTCTCCAGGACCACGGCAGGCGCTGCTAAGAGTAGCTTGCCAAACTGCATAGGGAGGGCAGAGTATGCCCTTATAGCTCAAGTCATGTACAACCAGCTGTATCATAAGACTGGTGGTAATTTAGGTTGGGGGAGAATTTAAGCTTCTTGACAAGATTTGAGGAAACAACCTTAACAGGAGATCCTGTATCTAAAACGGCCTTGATTTTCACCTTTTGGATGGATATCCCTACACAAGTAGTAGTACAACCAAAGGGCAGGAAGACGGCCAGGATATCTTGGGCTTCAGATAGCTCCTTGTCCCACTTCTCCTTCATGTATCTCAAGCCTGTAAACTCCTTGTAGAAAGTCTAGAGAGGAAGTGATACTAAAACATTCTTGAGAGCAGTGTCAGCTACTTCAGCTGCTTCTTTAGAAAATTCTACAAGTACAGGAGACCTCTTGGCTTGAGTGAGGTAAAGGCAAGAGACAATCTTTCTGGCTTCAGATAGAGGCTTGGCAGTTGTTATAGTATTCTCAGAGCCAAGTTTATAAGGGACTGCATTGGTTTTGGGGACAGCTAGGACTGAATATTCATAGGCATTGGGATCATCAATATCTAATTTGTCCAAATCAGAGTCATCAGAGATATTGTGTAACAATAGCAGAATGGGAGGCGCTTCAGTATCAGTGGGCTCCAAGTCTGCTATAGATGGGGGGATTGGAGGAGACTTGGAAGAATTATCAACCAAGAGTGTCTACACCTCTAGGTTGACTGTTCTTTTCCCACCTGCTCCTTGGGGCTGGCACCGTCAACTTGAGGATTGGTACAGACTTGAGGGTGGTGACCTACCTGGCTGCAATTATGGCAACCTTGTTGTCTAGGAGGGTTCTGAGAGTTCATAGTAAGGATGTGTGGTCTAGGGAAGAAGAGCCAGAGTTGGAGGCTGCTCTTTTCTCACGCACAACAGCTCCAGAGTGGGTAAGGTGCATATCTTATAGTAAAGTATTTATACTCTTCATAGACAAGAGCATGGCCCTGTGAGATTTAAAGTGTAGACACAGGAGTTGACTGACTTTGAGAGCTTGAGCACAGGCCATTTATGCTTCATGGGCTGTTAACTGTCTACTTGTTATCAACTGCTGTCCTTTCATGTAGAATCTGTCTGAAAATTCAGCCAGCGTCTCTTTGGGCTTGAAGGTGATTTGCATAAAAGCATCCTTTTTCACTTCCAAAATAAGGTTGCCACAAAACTTGTCAATCAGCAGCTGTTTCATCTCTTCCCAAGTCTCATTTGTGGGAAACTCTGGTACCACCACTTCTTGGCAGGTTGGGTGCAAACAGGTTAGAATGTATTCTTTCTTAACCTCATCAGAGGCCTGTCTCATAGCTGTTTTTTAAATGGTCAAGAGGGCTGCAATGGTGAATGTTTTGGGGTTGAAGACTTGCTTAAAAGTAGATTTGAAGTGTGCATGGTGGGTAGGGCTCCCGTTGTTGCTATTGAGGACATTTATAAGGGGGGAGAACTTGGCTTCAGATTCCGTAGGGGCTGTCTTGCCCACAGCTGGTGAACACCCTCCTTGAGCATAGTCAAAATCTCAGAGGTGCAAGTACCCTCATTGTTGGCCTGGTTGGCCTGCTGTTCAGTAGTATCTAGGCGTTGATCATGTGTGGTTATCACAGTGGAGAGCTCATCCAACCAGGAGGTAAGGGAAGGTCCCACTGAGAGGAAGAGGGTGAACCTGTTGTTTACTGAATTGATTAACTTACTCATATTCTGAACATCCCTGTCAAGACTAGAGTGATCCCTCTTCAGGTGGTCCCACTTAAGGTGGTCCACCTCATAGGCTAGAGCAATCAACTCTCTAGCACATTGGATGCAGTGATTCCCTGGAAGTCCAGGGCATCAGCCATCTTCCTCAACAACCTCAGCTGGCCTAGCAACAGTTGCCACAATCTCACGCAGAGCGGCAACCTCCTGCTACAGCTCAACAACTTGGGCAGTTAACACAAGCATCTGAGGGTCTGGTTGTGGCAGGTCTTCTGGACATCCTTGGCTGTGAGTGGATGCATGTAGTTCCCAAATGGCTTCTCATAGTTTCTGCTCTCTGCCTATCAAATCATCAGATGGAGGAGAAGGAGGAACATTGGGCTTGGGCGTAGACAGTATATTCACTTGAGCTTGAAGTTTGGCTATAGCGGCAGCTGTGGCAGTCCTTTTCTAATTAAACTCTTCATTGAAGTCATGTAGACCCCTAGCGGCGTGATCTGCTACTTGTTGCAGTTGGTCAAAAAAATAGGTACTAAACACATTGAGTTGCTGCACAAGACATTCAAAATTGGTGAGGTAGGTGTTTAAGGTGGAATCTACTTGGGTTCTCTAGGGCTGTTCTAACTGGTGAAACTTATGTAGACGCTCCCTAAAACATTTGGGGATGGACTGGCACATTCTTTCAATGCAATTAACCAAGCGGGTTTGGGAAATAATAGAGTTGCACTGTTTTATTGAACACCCAGGAAAAAAGGGAGTGGATCCATTGTTGGTATGCAGCAAACTGATCCCAGTGGTTGGTGATGGCTGCTTTTAGGGATAAAATCTCTTGAATGTGGAGTCCTAGCACCATTTGATGGTGGGTTAAGGTGGGTTGTACAAAGGAAGACAATAGGTGTTCAGAGGAGCCAGCTGCAGCAAGGAGATGCTGTGAAAATTGCAGAGCCACAATCAATCCATAGTATTCCTCTTGACTAAACTATATTGGAGGCAAGGGATGGCACCTTAACAGGCTATCCTGAGGGCTACTACCATGACTTGTTCTAAGTCAGGGGTACCCAAGGGGTAAGCCACTAAGCAGGGATCATTCCTGAGGTTCAGTAAAGTAGGAACAATATGTGATTCTGTGATGTCTTCTTTGATAGGAGGACAGGTGATTTCAGGTGAAATTGGCTCTTGTATGAGAGGAGGCAAAGGACCTAAAAATGTGGTTACAAAAGGGATAACCAAGGGGATTACAGCCCCTGTAGTGAGCACCATTTCTGTTGTGTTCTGAGGCGCAGCACAGACACACAATAAGGAATCCTAACCTTAGAATTGGATTCATACTAAGTCTTGGTTAGTTGCAGGGAAGGCTATTAGATTGCCTTGTGGCCCTGATTGAATAATTTCTACTAGACGTGGTTAGAGAGACTCCAAAGTACTGGGAGACACAAAGAAAATATGTGAATAGAACTTAATTTTTATTGGTGAATAAGAAATGGAATATATACTGTGTAGCTTTACCACAAAACAGTACATGGACATTAGGATCACTTGCCACAAGAATGAGTGGGGTAAGTGAGTTGCACAGAGTCAGGAAACCAAACAATTGTATTTCCCAGTTTGGGTATGGACTCATTTTGAGGGGCAAAGGCAAAAGAGAGCAATTCCTCTTCAAAATAACCACATAAAGGCAATATCAAAACAGTGTGAATAGCGGCATTCACAACAGTGTGCAGGTTGTCCAGTCTACAGGAAGGCCAGAAATGATTCTTTTGTATATTTGTTGACTGTGGCAAGTACAGGCAACAGGTGGAATTTTGAAGAAAAAGGTAGGATGGAGAACCTACCTGTGAAACCAATGTTGTAACTGTGCTGTTTTAGCAAAGTTTAAGAGTAAAAGTATTTGAAGGCTAGTTAATAAATTTATTTTAAGATATGACTTAATTAGTTGAGATGAATTGTGGGTAACAGGAACATGATTGTGATGATTGATTGGTTGAACTGATATAGGGGTGGATTGATCTAGATACTAATCCAGGCGCTGAATTGAGATATCTATTCTTTGGGATCATTTATTGCTCATTTTGCTATTTGTGGTAACTTGAGTTGACTTTCCAACTTGGCTACAAGAACCAGGAAGTCAGATTGCAAGTCACAAACCCTCTTAGTTAAAACCTTGTTGGCAGGTTGACCCTGCTGTTTTGACACAACTATTTTCAGAATTTATGTGTTAAAACACTACCTTGGAAGTCACCAGATCCAGCTCTACTTGCTCAGTGAGATAAATCTTCAAGTTTAAAATCCAAGTACATGTTTAAACTTATGACTCACTATTCCAAGGCTGCCTCTAGACCCTGTTTAGCCAACTAGTTTTATATAAATTTATCTTGTCTTAGGCTAAATCTGTTATGGTTAATGGCAAGCAGCACATTCAAGGAGAGTCTATGAGGGTAAAAAAGACAGATCATCAATTGCTTGAGAAGTACAAGATCAAATCAGGAGGGAGGTGGAAGCATTCAAGCCCCTGTAGAAGTGCAACAGAACAAAGTGGTCAAAACCAAAGCCAACAAAATCTTTCTAAGGAAAAAATCAGAATAAAAATTAGATGGTAAAGAGATATAAATTGTGGCCAAGGATCAACCAAGAAGTCAGCAGCCAGTTGCACAAATTATGATGCCAAATTATCAAGCACTGGGATCAGGAGGCCCAAATGTTCAAGAATTCTGAAAAAAATCCTTTATTTCTCAGGGTAAGTAAAGTATCTGGAAAAATGTTTCTATAGGAGAATGGGGAAAGTTTTAAGGTAGTTTAGGTTGGGGGTGGAGGAGGCTTTATCACATCTGATTGGCTGGCAAAAATATTTTCAGCAGTTTGGGGGCCTACTGCAGAATTCAAATCCATGATATCATAATCTAAAAAATTGCACCCAGTGGGTTGAGCGCTACCATCTCCAAATAATGCATAACACATGAATCTCTTTTCATAATTAATTGAAAAAAAGCAATGCAAGTCCAGATTTTCTAGGGCTATCTGAGAAATTCCAGCATTTACACAAATTTTCAATAAAGAAATTTAAATTTCTAATATTTTCAGGGATTGGCTAAAGCTCTTTGTTGGTTTCTTGTTTTCCAGAGGTGTGCTATTCCTTCTATTTTCTTTCTACTGTAACAAAATCTCTTAGGATGGTTTTTTAAAAAGCTTAAAGTATATGTGCTCTCACTTTTAAATAATAAAATAAGCTTTAAAACTAACTATTCTAATTTCATTGTATACTCCTGCTCTTTCTGAATTTTCTATATTAAACTTTATGAAATTCTTTTTATAATAAATCATTAGTAAAATAAGCTTCAAACTTAACTAATCCTATCAATGTTCTTCAGTCTTCAGCATCTGAAGCACCTTGCTATGCTTCACAGTTTTTCTAACCCCTGGATAGGCAGAAAACGTTTCACTGAGTGCAATGTCAATTTTTTCTCAAGTTTCAAAAACAATTCCACATTTCTTTCAATGATTTTCTGCATTTGAACTTGCCTGTTTTTCTTAGAAACTTACCAGTTGCTTTGTTTTTGGCATTTTCTTCAATTTTTTGCCCTCAATTTCACCTAGGATTCTAACCTGCGACCATCAGTTTCCCCATCTTGATTTGGGGTTTTTCCCCTCTGGTAATCTTTTCCTGAAAAAAACTTGAAGTGCATACTTTTGCAGTTTTACTGTGCTGTCCTGCTTTAATTGACACTAACCATTGTCTTTGTAGAAACTCCTGGTTGCCTTTCTTCACTGTTTTGCGGTACTGTTCTATTGTCTTTGCTGTAAAAAACCATCTTTGGAGAAACTTTGAACTGCTTATACCAGTGTTTCCTGAACCACTTTGCCCTGTTCCTTTTCTTCCAAACTATTTCAGATAAATTTTGAAGCATTTTCTTAACTTCCCCTGTCAGGATTTTGGGATATTGACTAATTAACAGATTCAACCAATTATTGTGGGCCAGCTGGTAATCACTCTTTGGAATGGTTTCAATAGAATGATGCGGGCCACAGGCTGTAGAATCAATGAATTAATGACCAAATCATACCCTGGCATTAACAATTTCATGCATTGCAATTAATTAATGGAACATGCAATTACTTCTCATTAATTAGTCCACCTCAACAACCACCTCAAACATGCTCCTCATAATAATTACTATTCTAATATTTAATTATATCCTAGAATAAGGGCCATCACATGGGTTGTAATTTGAAACACTTCTAGAAGAGTCCAAAATGGACTGGGCTGTCAGGCCAAACACTCTAAGATAAAAAGGCTTCAAGCCTATTGTATTAGAGTAGCTCTGATTTAGTGAAACAATCATCTCCGTGAACTAGTAGCCAAACACTGGCTAGCTAGCTCTGGAAGTGGCCCAGGAAGACAGAAAGGATACTGATCTGTGGAAGATGTCAAGTTAACCTTCCATTAAAACTATCCCAAAAAGGATGGGCCTCCTGCCGTATGGACCTAATGCTACTTCAGTCTCTTTTAGCGTTGTGAGCTAACTCAGATAAAACACAGGCAGGCGGGCTGCCTTAAAGCCAGTCCATTAAAATAAAAGACTGATGATTCCATATTGACTTGATGATTGATCCAAGTCTTATTTCCTTAATGAAATCCTCTCTTAGGCTTTATTAGTGGAGAGCAAAATACAATACTGTTGCCATACAGTATAATTATCTATAGTAAAATATAAAGATAACTAGTTATGAACATATATCCAGAAGTAGAAAGAACCGTCCCAAATCCTCTGGGCCTTGGGCCCTATCAGACTTGCTACTTTTGATGACAACAAAATATTCCAGGCTTAATGTTACACCAAAGTCACAGGTTCCCTGTACTTTCCTAATGTTAGAAGACTTAGGATATCATCTGGCAGATGATAAAATACCATGGTCCACAATTTTCTGACATCCCCAAACTTCTTCCCTTAGTATAGAATTCCACATAGCCATTAACCACTTCCAAAGCCTTTAAAGATGGCTTTCATCTAGCTTCTCTCTGATAGTCCCCATCAATCAACACCTCAGACTAAGAAAATAAGTATCCACAAGTGAATCAACTTATACTTGACCCCCATCAGTGACCTACACTTTAGATCATCAGAAACAGGCATACCTCATTCACTACTACTGTTTTAAACACACAAGTGATTATCTTGAGATTTCAGGCGCAAAGTAACCAACTTTACTTTCCAGAAACCTCAAATCATTAAGTTCTGCATCTGTTTCTCTGGAAAGTCACCATAATAATGGTTCTAAGCTAATCATGATTTTCTCAGCAACTTTAAGACCTCCTTAAAGCTACTCTAAATTCATAAAAAGATAAACTTTCCCCTTCCCAGGTAAAGTTACCCAGCTGTATTATCACCCCAGTTGGTATCAGAATTTTAGTGCTACCTCAGTGCATTAATCCAATGAAAGAAACCTAGCTGTATTCTTACCCCAGCTAGCCTCAGGATTCCTATACCCTTTGGTATAACTATCTCAAGGTACATAACTTCCCTATCTTTCCTAAGAACTATTAGGAAATCACCTTACTAATTCCTCAAGGCTTAGACCACTAATCTTGACCATCAAGGCTAGATAATTTATAAAAAAAATCAACAATTAATATATTAGGCATACAATCTTTATTGACCAATATTTAAGCCTTTTCTTGAAAAAAAGTCCACATGTGGATCATAACATCACTTGTGTTGCATTCACTTGGTTTTTTGACCTGTGTAACATCTCTGACCATATGAGCACCAAATTCCTTGCTATTCTGATGTTTTTATCATCTATTTTAATGCAGAATGAAATTATAAAAAACTAAAATAAGCTATAACCCTGGGTTTATGGTATTCTTGTATCTGAATATGATTATTTGATTAGAATATACATCATCAACCACCTGTTTATAAGTTTATATATATTAATTAGTTATTTTTTGATTGTACATAACCTAATCAAGATCCAATTAATAGATAACCATATAATTTCTCAGATTTAATTGTTGAAACAACAGGGTTGAACCCTGGCAAGGTTCTGCCCAAAGGGTTCTGTGACCTCCAAACCAACTTCCCTGTGACCTGTAGCCAAATTTGAAAGTCAAATCAAATTACTAAACTTTAGCAACAAGAACCAGTGACAATCCTAGCTCTGTGGACAACTTGATTTTGCGCTTCATTCATTGCAAGGATTACACCACCCCTGTTCAATCCAAATGATTGATTGTCCTAATATTGTTCCTCTTATAATAATTCACCCCAACTGTATAATATCATATCTTAATAAAGATAAGTACCTAGTTTTTAATCATTTTCCCTGTATAACTCTGCTAATTAAGCACAGTTACAGCATCATGGCATAAGTAGATGAATTGAGTATCCTGTGGCTAATGTCAACTTACAGGCAATATCTCTGTCAGAAATTGCACCATAAATGCTATTTTGATATGGCCTTTGAATAGTGATATGTGCAAAGATTTGATTGGTTCTGCCTTCAAAGTTTTGGAATTCCTCACCTTCTGTAAATGGGTCTGTACCAATATCTACCCATTCTGGAATACCATACCTTCCCTTGTCTGATCCTGGTATGACCTCACCCCAACGTGACCCCCTCTGCAACTCTGTCTACCTAATGAGTGATCATCAACCCTTGTCTACTATTTAAGTAGAATTAATTCTCCTAATAAAGACAATTTTATCCATATTTGAGTTGGCTTTAATATTCTTCAAGCTTTTTCCTTTCCTTTTTGCCAAAAGGAATTCCTCATCTTGTATTCCAAGAAATTAAGGTATGTGCCCTTAATTTTCCCTGAAGGTAATCCAAGGCTAGCTTCAAACCTCAAATCTTTTGCTATAAAGATATCCTGCCTTGTCCTTCTGGATGTTGTCCCCAGGAGCCAAACACAACAAAATGATGCTCACTACAGAGGCTTCAAGCCCCTTGATTACTCTGTTCCCGCGTGCATTTTCTGGCCCTTCCCCTTTTGTTTCTGAAGTGCCCAAACAACCTAAAGTTTCTAGTTCTCCTCTAAAAAAGGATATCATTGATACCCCTCAACTCCCATGGTAATGGTGTTGTCTCCTGGGCCTGCTTGGGCCTCCCTTCCAGCTTTCTCACTTGACTACAAGCAAGCTTGTGCTGCCGCACACTCCCTCCTCCACACAGGCACTGTGACAATGCACACTATCCCTGGTCTCTGTCCTGGGTATGCTTTCAAAGATATGTATTCCTTCCTCTTGGACTTTGGTCTTCCCCCCACGTTGATGGAGTCTATGGAGGCTATTGGTGTGTTAGTCAACCAGTTCATCCAACCCACCTTGGTTCATCATCAATTGGTGCTAGGTTCACATAATCAGCTTTTGACTGCTGTAGCCACTGCTGTCTCCAACAACCATGCTTAAAATATGGCCTATCAAGAATAGTCCCATAGCTTCTTCACTTGTATTTCAGATAACCAGCGCAAATTGCTGGCTTCACAGAAGTACTTAACCTCATCTCTGAACTCTCTTCCTCCTTGCTCCCTGGATATATCAAGGATCAACTGTGCAAATTGGACAAACATCAAGCAACATGGTGTGGTCAAATTGAGGCCGCTTTTCTAAAGCTTATCAGGATTTTAAGACTCTGGTTACCAAACTCAACCAATTTTGGGATCATGTTAATTCTCAACTTGAGCTGGTCAGAACTCATTTCAATACCTGGGGCTGCCATTTGTAGCACCAATATGAACTAGACAAAGCTTCTTTAGGAAACACCTTGTATCAAGTGCAAAATTATGTGGATTATAGAGTAGTGTCCATCAAGATGACACCTCCTCCTCCTGTTGAGATCCTGTCTGACTTTGAAGCTAAGGTATGGGAAGCCATAGCTGAGCTCAAAGCTACCACTTGACATCAATCTTCTGTTCAGAACCCTTATCCAGTAGAACCTATACCTGGCCCTCACATTGCCTCTCTAACTGACTAAGTAGCTACTTTGCAAGGTGTAATTGAGTATTTGAGACAACGCCTCTCTGACCCTGATGATTTGTCCTCTGAGCCTGAAGGTGAAGAGGAAACTGAAGTCACTAGTACTCCTGCTCATGGTAATTATGGTTGTTGTCCTAGCTTGGAAGGCCAACCCCAGGTCAACTGCACTCTTGCCTTGGATCATTTAGCGGCAGTAATAAATGATGTTGCAGATAGAAGAATGCTCTACAATGCAAGGTTCAGACCCTCTCTCACTTGAAAGAAACAATAAATGAGCAGGCTACCCCTTTGACTGCTCAAACAACTTCCTTAACCACTCATAAGAATGGTATTGCTGGTACACTGGCAGTGTAACAGATAAAGATTGATGAATATGGAGCTGCTGCCACTATTGCCTGGGATATCAGTGGACAAAACAGCTCTACACTGGATACCCTGGAAGAGAGCCTTTGACTTCTCTGGGCTAGACAACCTGCTGCAGAATCTAAGTTTGAGGGCAATTACCAAATTAATGTCCTCAACCCAGGTGACAACAGCCAGTCCATCTCCTTGTCCATTGACCCCAACTATAAGCCTTCCTTCAAGCAGATATTCAACCCTAAAACCTCTACCATTGCTTCCTTTCTGACAATCTACAAAACTGCAATACATAGGGCTACTGATGAGCTTGAAAAGGAGCATATTCTTACCTGTCTGCATCCTACATGCCAAGAAGTTCTGGTCTCCAGACTCCCATCCATTGTCACTTGGGGGGACATGAAGCACCTCCTTATTGAGGAATTTGGAGGAGATGTCAGATTGGAATTCAAGAAAGATGCTTTCATGCACATTGCCTTTAAGCCAAAGGAAATCCTGTCTGAGTTTGCCAATTGCTTCTATATTGAAGAACAACAGTTAATCACCAGTTGTCAGTTAACCCCCTGAGAAGCTTATACAGCATGTTCAAACACTTTGAAGGTGAACCAGCTCATATGCCTGCACTTTAAGGCTCACAAAGCTTCTCTTACTTCCATGAAGAGTATTAAAACCCTCTTGCAAGATATGTACCTGACACATGGAGGTACTGTGGTTTGTGAGAATAAAGCCAGCAACTCTGGGACCACCTCTTGTACTCTGTGTATTATGACTATTGCTCAAATGGCCAGCCTAAGAGGCAAGGATGTCATAACAGTGGTCAAATAGGGCATCATTAGCAACCTGCACCAATCATTGAGTAGAAGGTTGATACCCAAAGGAGCAGGCTGGAAAAGAGATGTCAGTTTAAAGGCGGAGACACTCTCTGCTGACCAATCTCCCCCGTCTCCTCCTGATCCTCCCTCTGACAAGGAATTTCCCCCTTCATCTGGCCCAACTATCATTCACCTGTTTCAAAATCTTTCTAGTGATTCTGAACCTGAAGATTCTGACTGCAATGAATCAGATAGTTATGACTACTCTGTTTTTGGCTATCCCAGAAACTGTGTCAGTCCCTTACAAACTTTGCTCAGGGAAAACCTTGACTACAACTTGCTCACCTTCAGCTGACGCCAAGGCTATGGTGGCTTGTCCTTAATTAGCCCAGGCACACTGACCTCCTGTCCTGGTAGACTCTTCTGAAGAAGCTATTAAGCTAGCTGAAGCTCTTTACCAGAATTTGACTGTATCTCTCCCATTGCAGACTGTGTATAAGGAAATTCCTGCCTTAATATGCATGTTAGCCAAATGGTAGAAAGAACTAGAGTCAGCACAGGATGTATTGGCTGTCTTGCCCCCCTTTAGGTTAGATACTACCTATGTAGAAGTGTTAATTCAGAAGGTTAAAATCAAGGCAATTCTGGACACGGGTTCTCCAGTCAATGTGGTACCATCCAAGCTAATGAAGAAGCTTAAGCTGGCTCCCATCTTTATTATATTCAATAATATTGTACTGCTGGCATGGCTCAGACTTGAGCTATTGATGCCTACTCTGCCCTGACCATGAGGTTTGGAAAACTCCTGATTGCATCCCCGCTGTTGTCCTAGAGAACAAAAGCTATGATTTTCTGGTTGGTACACAATTCCTTCAGGAATATAATAGGATTATAAACCTTTGAGATGGATGCATGTTGCTCTTAGGATACAAGGCCCCTTTAATTTTTGAAGAACCTCCACGTCTCCTGGGCAAACACCTTAAGACTTGTGTGCTTGAGTATCACACAGGTATCTTCTCACTCAAGTAAAGAACTCATTCCTCTGATATATGTTCCCCTCCTCCTTTCTGTCCTGCAGAGGAAGGTGTGCCTCTTCTTGCCCCTGCAGCTGTCATTATCCCTCCAGGCTCTCAAGTGATTATAGAATCTCAGATATCTTTCAAACTACCTGAAAAGTCCTTCCTGGAGCTATACTCTTCTGAATTCCTAAGCTGCAAGGAGCCTCAATTATGTCCAGGGATCTTAGATTGGAATCATAAGGAGCCTGTACAGTTGTTGCTAGCTAACCTGACTGCTTTACCTATGCAGGTGTCTAGGTGCTAAGTTGTAGGGCATGGTTGCATATTAGGAGCAGAACAAGTGGAGTCCCTCTACCCTTTTGGAACATTCAGTGATTTCAACTTACCTGAAGGAGATCCTTAGGTTCTCTCCCTGTTCACTGCGGCAGACTTCCCACAATTGTCACCCATTCAACAAAAAGATGTTCTGGAACTGCTAGACCAGTTTAGCAATATCTTTGCCTCTGGACCTATGAACTATGGCCTAGCCAAAGGGTCATCCATCAGATCAATACTGGTGATGCACCACCTTTTTGTGCCAAGCATACCGCCGTAGTAGGGTAGAGGATACCCAGGTTTCTAAGGAGCTTAAACAACTCTCAGAGGCTGGACTCTTGGCTCCCTCTCAAAGCCCTTGGGCCTCCCCCTTATTGATCATCAGGAAAAAAGATGGGGGCCACTGCATTGTGATGGATTACCGCTGCCTAAATTTTCTCACAAAAAAGGACATACCCTTTGCCTAGGATTGATGATGCTCTCAGACAACTGGGAGGCTCAAAGTTCTTCTCTGTGATGAATTTAGCTTCTTTATACTGGAAGGTTGACTTTTCTCCACAATACTAGAAAAAGGCTGCACTTATCACCTCAGAAGGTCTCTACAAACCCACTCAAATGCCCCAAGGACTCTGCAATGCCCCAGCTACATTCCAAAGAGCCATGGACTCTATTCTAAGAGACCTGAAGCTCTCCTATGTCCTCTTATATCTTGATGATATCACTGTGTTCAGCTCCACCTTTACTGACCATTTGGACCACCTCAAGGCTGTATCCATCAAGATTCAAGAAGCTGGCTTGAAGCTCAAACCTTCCAAGTGCTCCCTCTTCAAAGAGCAACTCAAATTTTTGGGCCATGAGTTCACCCAGACTGGAATCCGCCCCATGAATAATAAGGCAGAAGCCATTGACAATATGCTGCCTCCCACAAACCTATGGGAGGTCAGAGTGTTTCTTGGTATATGGAAAACTATTGACAGTTCATCCCTGACTTTGCTGAATTGTTTGAACCTCATGTCCAGCTCCTTTTTAATGTACCCTTTTAGTGGACTGACAGCCAACATCAATCCTTTGAAGCGCTGAAGCCCAAGCTCAAAGAGGCTCCCATCCTAGTCTACCCTGATTATGATAAGGAGTTTATCTTGTACACCGACGCCAGTGGAATAGCTGTGATTGCCATCTTAGCCCATCTTGACAATGAGGGTGTGGATCAATCTGTGGCCTATTATTTACAAGTCCTCAAAAAAACACAAGAAGAACTATAGCATCACCAAAAAGGAATGTCTGGTGGTTTTACATGCAGTGAAACAGTTCCGGCACTACATTTACAGGACTCACTTTACTGTAGTCACAGACCATTCATCACTTAAGTGGCTGCATCAATTAAAGGAACCTGAAGGTCTATTATCATGCTGGGCTCTGCACTTGCAAGGATACAATTTCACTGTGGTACACCTTCCTGGTGCACAAATTCAGAACACTGATGGTTTGTCAAGAATGCCTATACTAGCTATTCATTCTGCAGACGCTGATTGCCTATACAAATTAATAGGATATCCTGACTCCTGGACCACTGAGCCTGAGGACATCCAATTGGCACTACAGACCCTATTAAAAGATACTGTAATTTGAGATAGACAACTCTTCAAGAAAGTCAACAATGCCTATCTACCCTACGTTTGCCCTAGTATGAGAATAGCTATTATACTCCAAGCTCACATTGATACTGGGCATGGGGGCATAGCAAAAACTCATGACTGGTTGTGCAATAACTTCTATTGGGAAAACATGTACCTCTTAATTCCTGAAGTCCTTGCCTCTTGTCATTCTTGTCAGCTCTAACAACCATAACATTCCCAACATCAATTAAAGCTCATCCCCTTAAGTATGCCTTCCACACTGTGAGTATTGATGCTGTTGGGCCTCTCCCTTGCTCTAGGTCTGGGTGCAATTCATCTTGGTAGCTGTAGATCATTTTAGCAAATGGGTCAAAGCCAGAGCTATAAAAGATATAACTGCCAAGACCACTGCTAATTTCTTTTTACAAGATATCTTCTACCGGCATGGCTGTCCTCAAGTCCTGCTTTCTGACAATAGAACCAACTTTAATGCTTGCCTCATAACGTCTATTATAGAAGCTATGGGCACTCACCAATCCTTCTCAGCGCCGTATAATCTGTCAACCAATGGGACTTTTGAACAAGCAAATTCCTCTCTTGTGTTTATTATGAGGAAACTCACCCTCTCTGATGCCGCCAAATGAGATATGTTCCTTCCTGCTGCTCTCTTTATGTATCAACTCAGTAGACCCAAAGTGACTGGCCAGTCTCCCTTTGCCTTACCGTACATGCGTTAAGTCACTACTCCCTCAATCTTGGGACCCCTGTTGATTGAAGTTGACGCCTCTGCCAATCCTGAAGCTCATGTCAAAGACTTGACTAATTGGATCATTGACATCCAAGCTACAGCCTATTCTACTGCTTACAAAGTCAAAGCTTTAGAAATCTTGCCCTCCAATGCTTCCAGAGCCCCCTCCCTGAGTACCAAGTAGGTGACCTAGTCCTCTACTATCAGAATTATGCTGGGGGCAGAGCCCATAAGCTAGACTCTCACTGGGTTGGACCTTGTGAAGTCACCTTCAAGAAGGGTGTCAAGTATCCTGTAAAGCTGCTGTCATCTGGCCGTCCTTTTGCCTGAGTTCATTTCAAATTCCTCCGCAAATATCAACTCCCTGTGTCCAATATTGAGGAGGGAGATGTCAGAAATTGCGCCATTAATGCTATTTTGATATGGCCTTTGAATAGTGATATGTGCAAATATTTGGTTGGTTTTGCCTTCAAGTTTGGGAATTCCTCACCTTCTGTAAATGGGTCTGTACCAATATCTACCCATTCTGGAATACCATACCTTCCCTTGTCTGATCCTGGTATGACCTCACCCCAACGTGACCCCCTCTGCAACTCTGTCTACCTAATGAGTGATCATCAACCCTTGTCTACTATTTAAGTAGAATTAATTCTCCTAATAAAGATAAGTTTATCCACATTTGAGTTGGCTTTAATATTTTTCAAGCTTTTTCCTTTCCTTTTTGCCAAAAGGAATTCCTCATCTTGTATTCCAGGAAATTAAGGTATGTGCCCTTAATTTTTCCCTGGAGGCTAACCCAAGGCTAGCTTTGAACCTCAAATCTTTTGTTGCTGTAAATTCAGAACCTAAAGGTAAAAATGCAGGATTGTCAAATTGTTTTTGTGTGAACTCACCAACTTAATGGAGTAATTTTCATCCCAGAAAAACTTAATTTTTTATATAAAAGGATGAGAATTATTCCAGTAAGTTGGTTAGTTACGCAAAAACAATTTGACAATCCCAAATTTTTACCTATAGGTTATGAATCTACAGTATAAAGATTTCCTGCCATGTCCTTCTGGATGTCATCCCCAGGAGCCAAACACGACAATCTCCTAAATAAGAGTGCTGCCAATTTGATGCACTGATCTCTCACCTAAGATATTTCTAACTCAAGCCTTATTCATAGCCTGCCACAGTGCCATCACTTGACGAACTTGTGGCTTCCTGGTATAGTATATTAATTATGCTATTCCCAAATAAACTTCATTTTTTCCTATTCTTGTTCTTTCTATCAGACTATTGTCTTTCCCAATCTAATACTGAGCTATAATTGGTTTTTTGCGCAATAATTTAAATGCTAATATATTTTAAGTATAAATCTGAAACTAGATACATAATCAGATGAAACAGCTACATTAAGTTTAGTAAGACTAAGATAAAAAGATTCAAAACTGTATAGTTATTGGATAAATTATATTAAAGGATAGAGAGGATACACAGATTAAAATAAGCTATCATATATTAAGATTGGCTTAGTGTATACAGGATAGGAAATTATTGACTTTTTGATTTGAAATTTCAGCCATCAACTCTAATTCTAGTGGCAACATATCAATAAACCCAGAACACTATGATGCTTGGCTCAACCAATATACAATTTATTTATCATTCTATTCATCTTAAGCCTTGTCAAACCATCAGTAGACCCAAATGATCCCAATGTTATTTGGTGGCACCAAGACCAAACTGCTTCCTTGATCAGTATATTTTCCCTTGGCATAAAATCTATAGGCTGGGTTGCTCTTGACCCAATCCAAAGAAATTATTCACTCTTGGGTTATTCAGCGGTGCAGCGCTGCAACCTCAAAAATCCCAAGTACCTCATAGGGGCTGAAAACTTGGCCAGTGATGCATTTTTAGGTGTTGACTCAAAAACCATATCTCCAATAATGTTTAACATACAGTTTAACCCATTTCTGCTTAAATTGGCTGGAATTAAACCTCAAACCCCCTTTTGTATTTTCATACACCTTTTTATTATACTCTGTATAGAGTTGTTTCCCATCCATAGGACACGGGATGAATGGACTGGCTTTCAGGAATACTGCCACAATAGCAGTCCTGAAATAGAGCTGGCATTACACCTACCTTAGAATAAGGTTGGATGCAGAAATAATGCAATAGTGATTACTCCATGATAGAGCATTGGGCAAGACTCCTTTAGAAAATTATCCAGTAACCCCAAATATCATAGGCTGGTCTGGCCTTGGGGTTGATTTGGATCAAAACCCTAAACTTCCCAAAATAACCCCTTTCACTAAGAATTATTGGGTCAATATAACCATGTGATATCAATCCTATAAAAGGATAATTTCTTATCAATAATAAATATCTTACTCTTGTTCTCTTCAAACATACCCTATCTTAAGGTTTTATCTGTGTTTAGATAGCAAAGACTGTGTTTTGGTCTGCCTAGTTTAAGCTTAAGTATCAGGCTACCGCGTCCCAGGGATAGGTCTGTTAGCCTCAGCTGCCAACTTGCTCTGTTGGGAGGAGGGTAGAGCCCACCATAGGAGGGGTGCTAATTTGATAAGATAAGATGCTGATCAGCCTATTAAGACCCAGGGTCCAGCGACTGGAACCATAGTGTTGACTAACCCAGATAAGATGATGTAGGCAATGTCTGTATATTGGTTGGCTGTGAGAGGAGTCAGACCTGGGGTGGGGTGTAGGCGGTCAGGTTTGGGTGTTGGGGGTGCTTCCATATCTGTCTGGTAGGCAGGCAAATAGTTGTACTTTACACAGATTTTGGAGGCTGGTTTCTTGCACCAAGCACCTTTGTGGAAGGCTTTTTGTGGGGCTATCTGTTGGGCCAGGTGGTCTGTGAGGGGGGTATCCTTCACAGTAAACTCCTTGTACTCTGGTTTAAGTGGATAGTCAGAAAAATACAGTGGGCCTAAGGGTGCTCCTGGAGGACAATAAAATGCAGGCCGTGTTTCAGGGGCTTCTTCTGGGATGCAGGCTGTTAGCCCAAGATTTTCTGTTGGAACAGTAGTAAGATGAAAAACAACCAAGAAAAAATAAGGAATAAATTGGTAGAACCAAGGTACATAATCTTATTTTTATTTCAGAATGACAATATCATTTGTCAAGACTTCATGGAGTTTAAATACCATTTTGAATTCTAAGTTTGGAATCTAGCCCATCATCTGATTGCTAAGTTGCCAGATTTTTTCTGGCCTGAGAGCTCTGGCCCCATCCTGGATCTTCTGTCCTGTCATTTCTTCTGCTGAAATGACTTCCATCTGACAGTCCAAAGATAATATCTTCATGGCTTCATCATTGCCACTGGTGTTCCCTTCATTCTGGATCAAATGACCTTCAGAAACCCTAAGCCAGGTCAACCCTGGTCCCATGGTCTGAGCATCTTTGGGAGTCACTTCAAGGTCACCAGATGCCCAGAGATCATGTGGCCCAGTGGCCCAGACTTCTAGCCTATCATCTGAGTTTTCTTGAGACTTCAACTTATCAAGATGAGCAGTAAATCTCTCTCCATATGACCCATCAGTTATTATAGGAGTGACGACATGTCAATTCAGCGCTTCTAGCAATCTAGACTGGCCTGGATTGATCACTGTCCTATGATGTTCCTCCATACTTTGTGAATTTGTGGCCAGGCAAGCCTGCAAATTTCCCTGATTAACCAGGTTCAAATCACAGCTTGTTCCAGCTCTTTCATTGGCTAGCTGCAAAAAACACAGGCGGACAGCCTGAGGGTCCACAGGATTTCCACAACCATCAGAGTCAGGTGCCAAGTTTGAATCTACGCCAATTCCAGCTCTTTCATTGGCTAGCCACAAAAAACACGGGCAGATGGCCCAAGGGTCCGCAGGGTCCTCACAACCATCAGAGTCAGGTCCCAAGTTTGATTCTCCTAGTTGGAGTTATCCACTTATTTTGGGAGAAATTTCATTCATGACATTAGGGTATATTGAAGCTAACATTGTGTATTGTCATCCTTAGTTTTCATACAAGGAATCAATACCCTCCTCTCTGTACCCAAACCTACCAAATCTCTTACCCCAAAAGTTGAGACAGGATATTCTGTTTAAAGTTTTTTATGTGCACTAAAAGTGAATTTAGATGGATTAATTTGATTCTGGGTCTTTGCTTATGATGCAAGCCCAATTTCAACATTTTACTAGCATCTACAGCAGCTAGAGCTATCATGTTTAGTACCATTTTGATTGGAATTAAATAAAGAACTTATCTATTTGCTCAAAATTTTATAAAAAGTATTATGTTGAAACTCAATGTTATTATTGCCAGTTTACTTAACAGACATGCTTACTGAGATAAGCTGTGGCAAGTAAAGTTAACTCTGAAACTATTTAGTGCCACTTGGATTAGGTGATATATTCTTTAACCCTGAAAGATCTGCAGCCACTTGAATCAGCTGATACATCGAAGTAGAATTATATTATTGTAATTTAAATTAAATAAATTTGTTATGCACAAGCTAAAAATTTAAACTTAAATTAAAATTTATATTTTGAATTTTAACCACATCTCTTTAAAAATGATCAAGCTCATTTTTCTTCAGCCAATTCAATCCTCAGCGAAGAGGTTAAACATCCAATCATATAAAAGCATATTAAACTATCAGTTGCTTCTCTTTCAATTCAATCCACATATTCGGAGTAGGGTAATCTAAACTTATAAACCTCTTTGTCTTAGTTGCAAGGGTAGAAATACAATTCAAAAATCAAGCAGCTAACTAAATATTTATTAAAATCCAATAGCCTATATTCCCATTCCTACACAGTTTCAGCCACACTCTGCTGGATTAAACCCCATGCTTTAAACGATGTAGAAATGAGAATATAGGCTATTAGGTTTTAATAAATACTTAGTTAAAAGCTTGATTTTTGAATCGTACATCTACCCTTGTAACCAAGGCAAAGAGTTTATATGTTTATATTAGGTGGTTGCCCCGTCCAAGGACAGAATTAAAGTTGAATTTAATAAATTAATTAAATATATTTTACTGTATTTTTAGGCATAGATTACTTATCACATGTTTAATTAAACTTTTATTTAAGTGTTTTATTAAAAGTAACTTCAATTATATTTATTTAAAATTAAAATTATATATTCTAAGTATACATAAAAACTAAACCTAAATAAGTATAGTATCACTATTGAGTTTAGTAAAGCTTAATTAATTATTTTAAAACTTAGTATTTGATTTTTAAATCCCTTCAAAATGTTGAGCTGATCTGCAGCTTTAAAAAAAGCTATTGGACATCAAAATCGGTTCAGTATTCACTGATACATTGATTTTAGTTTTTGTGGTGTGTATTAAAAGTTAATTTAGATAATATCAAATTGAGTCTAAGCCTTTGATTATGACGCGAATCCATTCCAGCACTTAGCTATATATCTCAGCATCTAGAGCAGCTAGAGCTATCATGTTTGGTACCATTTTGATTGGAATCATCTGAAAAATTGATCTACGTCCTCTGAATTTTATGAAAATCATTATATTGAATCATAATTTTATCATAGCTTGTTTACTCCACTGATGTTCTTTTGGGATGAAGCTGTGTCAAGCAAGGTCTACTCTGAACAATATACAGCCACTTGGATCAGGTGATGCATCCAAGTAGAATATTTTATTATTTCACTTTGAAATAGATAGATTAGAAATTTCCAAGCCAACCATCCCCTTGTTTAAACTAATATTTATATTTATATTTATAGTTTCAACTGTATCACTTTAAATTGACCAAGCTCTCTTTTCATCATCAATTCAATCCTCAGCACAGAGCATAACCATCCAATTATGTAAAACAATCTAAAACAACTGCTGCTTCTCTTCCAGTTTTAATCCACCCATTCTAGAGTCGGGTAATCTAGAAAGATAAGCCACTTTGATATGGTTGAATAGGGTTAGCACTAATTTAAAATGCAAGTAGTCAAATACAAGTTTATTAAAGTTTGAGTGGCTTATATTTCAGTTCAACATGATTTAGCCCACACTCTACTGAATTCATTCTGTGTACTTTCAAAGATGCATGTAAGGGATTGAATGTAAGGATGAGCCAAATTGAGCTTGTTGCTTAACAATCAACTTTAAAATCAAATTTAAGTAAAAATCAATTCAGTCAAATCCCCTATGGCTTGAGCCCACTCGAGGCGACATTACAGACAGACAGACTCACTTTTATATATATTAATTACCCTACTCCGAATATGTGGATTGAATTGAAAGAGAAGCAATAGATAGTTTAATATGCTTGTATATGATTGGATGTTTAACCTCTTCACTAAGGATTGAATTGGCTGGAGAAAAATGATCTTGATCATTTTTAAAGAGACGTGGTTAAAATTCAAAATATAAATTTTAATATAAGTTTAAATTTTTAGCTTGTGCATAACAAATTTATTTAATTTAAATTACAATAATATAATTCTACTTGGATGTATCAGCTGATCCAAGTGGCTGCAGATCTTTCAGGATTAAAGAATATATCACCTAATCCAAGTGGCACTAAATAGTTTCAGAGTTAACTTTATTTGCCACAGCTTATCTCAGTAAGCATGTCTGTTAAGTAAACTGACAATAATAACATTAAGTTTCAACATAATACTTTTTATAAAATTTTGAGCAAATAGACAAGTTCTTTATTTAACTCCAATCAAAATGGTACTAAACATAATAGCTCGTGATTTTCTAGATGCTGATATATAGAGTGAAGTGCTAGAAATAGGCTCACGTCATAATCAAAGAACCAAACTTAAGTTGATAATATAGTTACCTTTAATCCACACAATAAAACAATATCTCTTGTGATTACTAAGTTGATCCTAATGTTCGAAAGCTTATTTTTAAGCTACAGATCAGCTCTACATTTTGAAGGAATTTAGAAAGCCAAATGTTAAAATTTAAAATAGTTATTTTAGCTTTACTAAACTTAATATATATACTCCACTTACTTGGATTTTTTATTAATACTTGGAACCTGCAATTTTTTAAAAGAAAGAAATATTAAATTAGAATTTTATGAAAGCCTGTTTGAATAATTTTTTAAATAAGTTGGTGTTAAATAACCCCAGACTAAAGAAGTAAAATATATTGAATATATATATTAGATTCAATTTTGTATATGTCCTTGGACAGGGCAACACTAGTATTGTGATGGTTTAAATTTTATAGTTTGAAGGCCGAGCGAAAAGATGTAGCTTAAAATTTATTTAAATAGGCATTGGTGCAATAAGTACTGGAAAATTTGGTTGATTGAAAAGGTTATCACTAGCAGATAACAGCAAAACCTTTTAACTTACTCTATCTAGAAGTAGAAGCAGATCCCAGGGCTGCGTCGAGTTTGAGACGAGTGGCTTCTTTTCTAAAAAGGAGCCACCGTCTCAAATCCGGAAACGATTTCGAGGAAATCTTCTCAAAGAAGATTTCCTCGGAATCGTTTCCACACTTAAGCTTAGCCAGATTTTTTTTCCGGATTTTGTTTTCAAATAAAATTTTTATCTTTTTTTGTTTATTTTTAAATTTAAAAAAAGGATTTCAACTTTCATGTTTATTTCAAAAAAATTAACTTAAATATTTAAATGGATTTGGGCTCGTCCGGAAAACGGAAACCTTCTGAGGCCTTCTTTTATTTTGAAATTTCGGATTCCCCCAGCGTAGGGGAATCCGAAAGACAGGTCCGGGGAAGGGAGGATTAAGGCAAATGCCTTAATCAACCCTTATATGGCCGATGCACCCTAGCTGATCCCATGGCCACTGTCGATGACTCACTTAAAACACGGGATTCTCTTTTTAACTGCACTGTAGTGAAACACAATTACAAAGCTGCCCACATCCATCCAATCACCACCAGAATCGTGCCTCAGCCTGAACGCCCCAAGCTAAGGATGTGATTAAAATCACAAGCACTGTAAAGAACTACCGGCACCTCAATTTCCTTACATCAGACTCAACCAATCACCAACGTGAACGCTACACAAGTGCTAGATCACAGAGCAGCTACAACAAATATTCAGGGAACATGCTTTAATCACATCCGTTTAACTTAGTTTAGCTTTTATTTTTACGCGATTTAGAAGATGCAGATCCCTTTCTAGAAGTGAATGATGCATAATACAAGTCAATACGGTGCTACTTTCTCCTCAGTTGAGCTAAGCTTTGATTTTTACTGCAACCAATAAATTTGATTGGGAGTTTGTAAAAGGTTATTGGCTGTAAAATCAACATAAGTAGGGCGTCCGCTTTTCAATGCATGAAATATAAATATTAAACTAAATTAATTGTATTGTATGATATCATGGAATTCTAGAAGCAATCTTTGTTTGGAATTAAAGTATAAATAACGTGAAAACATACCCCTGAAGAAACAAGAGTTTTAGTGTGTGTTGATCAATGAAGTACGCTGTATTGTTGTCCTCTTTTTTGGCAGTTTGTGCTGCTCAGTCCACATCCCGCCAGAAACAGGAGATTTTAGACGAGTTCCGCTATCCAAATGGTGTCCGTCCCAAGGTTCCTCCAAGTAATGGCCCAAACATACATGCTGTTTCACCTGGTGGGAAGTTTGAGTTTAACATCACAAACCACCAGTCTGCTAAGAACATATCAGATATTGTAGATGCGCTTCAAATTGCGGGTGGCTTCTTTGAGAATGCACTCGAATTCACAAATCCAATCAAAGTTAAAGTCACTTATACCCACGGCAAAGAAGGATGTCTTACGGAAAATTATAATTTAGGTATAATACTTAATATTCACTAATAACATACAAAGGGTGTTGCGTACCTAAAAGAAAACCAATCAAGGATAATGACATTCAAGTTAGTTTTCCTTATGCTTTGATCCACCAGAAACAGACTAACAGAGAGGTTGCTGAGGATATGAATATGTATATTTCAGGTGCTATTGATTTTGTAACGCCCCAAGAATACGGCACCCATAACGACAAATTCTTTGGCATCCTTGACATGATTATCCATGAATTATGCCATGGACTAGGCTTTATTACATTGATTGATCATTACGTGCACGAATACCATGCAAACCCCAATGACCGATCACACGATGGAGGATACATCAAACTTAATACACGCAGGCCTCTCTTTGACACTTTTGTTTACTTGCACAACACATCAGGGCTCGCCACAACTCAGAATTCATATAATGCACTTAGCTCCCTTGACATCCCTTCCATTGAACAAAGGAACTCACTCTACTTCCAAACCAAGTACGGAACCAAAGTCAACCTAGCCACCAACCCCAAAATCTTCAGCGCATCGCATTATGACCGGAGCTATGAGAATACCACCGACTACAACATGATTGATTTTTCCAAACGCTATAACTATACTTTGAAGTTCCAGAACATTACCAGCTGGAAAACCTCCCCAATTGGCCCTAAGACGATTGAAATCTTCGAGACACTTGGCTACAAGCGAAACCCCAACCCAAGCCGCGCAAAGTCATCGATAAGCTTTATTGAGAAGATGAGCTCCTTCAATAAGAATGAGGGCGGCGAGAAGAATATGTGATTTTAATAAATTCTATTTCTTCCCCAGACATTTTCAATTATATACTTAAGTAATATAATTAAATAATATAATAATTCTCAACTTTAGTTTTATACACCAACTAGAATAAAAAGGACTTGATGGATGTCAACTTCCAAGGAGGTAGCCAAACCGGTGCTGGTCGGTTTGGTGCATTGGTAATTCAATTCATAATGAATTGAATTGCAAAACACCAAGCCAATCAGATGGCACCCAGCCACCTCCCCATTTTTTGGGCGGGCAGCAGGGGCCCTATAGGTTAGTTTAAATGATACAGCGCGTTTTTAAAAGGCTCAGGTATAAACCTGATTTTTTTGGCCATTTTTAAAATTTTATTAATAAAAAACTTTAAAAAGATTACATCATATCAGAAAATATGTGGACTGTAGTATTTTATCATCCACCAGATGATATCCTAAGTATTCTAACATTAGGAAGGTGCAGAGAACCTGTGACTTTAATGTAACCTGCAGCCCATAATCTTTTGTTGTCATCAGAAGTAACAACTCTGACAGAGCCCAAGGCTTAAAGGATTTGGGATATTCTTCCTACTTCTGGATATAGGTTCATAAGTTGTTATCTCTATATTTCACTATAGAAATTAATATTTTATGACAACAGTAATATCTTTTCTCTCTACTGAATGAAAATTGCATTAGGGAAAGTATTCAGAATATCAACTCTTTTTATTAGATGACTGATATCAAGGTCAGCCCAGCTGCCTACAATTTTCTGAGTTAGCTCACAACGCTAGGAAGAAACTTAAGTAGCTTTAGGGCATCACATCTGGGGGCCCAACCTTGGGTGTGTGTGATTTGTGAAGGAATCTTGCTAGGCAACTTCTGAAGCTCAGTATTTTTCTGATGCTGTACTCTTATCCCTCAACCTAAGTGGAGTAGCTGTCTACCTGGTTAACGTTCCAGGGCTAGCTATTCTTATTACTATTAGTTGGTGGAGGTGATTATTACTCAATCAGAGATGCTCCAATACAATAGGCTCAGAGCCCTTTATCTTTGAGTTTTTGGCCTGACAGCCCAGTACATGATGGACTTTTCTAGACGTAAAGCAGATGACAGTAAATCTGATGGCCCTCTTGTTCTAGGACATAATTAAAGTTATAGTAGTAATTATAATGATATGCATGTTTAGGTGATTGCAGAAGGGAACTAATTAATGAACAACAATTGTAGGTTCCATTAATTTATTAAATAAATGAATCTATTAATGCCAGTGTTGCAAGATATTTGATTACACCCTCTCAGGAAAGTAATTCCTGAGTAATTTCCCAACTAATCACTAAGTTGGTGGCACTCTTATCAATTGCCCATATATTACGGGGTCAAAACTTTTGAAAATAAGCAGAACACCACTTGGACAAGCCTTGTGATTGCCATGATGTACATGGACAGTATGTGGCTTCTCATGATACTATATAATACTATAAACTCATATCCAATAAAGTAACATTATCTTCTTAATTTCCCCTTTGTCAATTATATACTTCTTTGAAGTATAATAAATAAGATAGTGGTAGCACAGGTAGGTTATCCACATCTACAAAACTTAAAGAAAAAAATACTTCCAAAGAAAATAACCCACAGATGGCACTTCCCAACGGCTGGAGACAATACAAAGAAGGTCAGGAAGTCTCTACAAGATTCACTGTCTTCAATAATATCCTTGTACCAACCAAACAGTACAACTTCCTCAGTACACAAGGAGTCCTGAATCCACCTCTAACCCCTGACACAACCAAAACACCCAACATTGTATTTAACGTCTACGCTCAGTAGAAATTAGAACGTTCTCAGGACTACACTGTGAAAATGCCAATCTCTGGATTCAAAGCACCCAAAATAAGTCCACACAAGTAGGCTACCCCCAGAAAATTAGGGCAAGTTAAATTGTGTTATGTGTTACTGGGGCTGCCTCACGCTTTGTAAGTGAATGGTTCAATCAACACCCTGGTCATAACAAAGACTGGGAAATGTTCAAGAACGCCTTCCTGAAAAACTTTTCATAAAGAACTATGGTGTTATGATCATGAAAGCGCTCAGAACCTTTAAAATGATATGAACTATTGAGGAGTACATTGCAGCCTATGAAGACATGCATGATTGAGCCCCTAATTTCATCAGCTTTGATGAGGCTGGACCACAACTGGACTTCTACAATGGCCTCCCCCACACACATCATACATCATTTTGAAATGAGTCATTGCAAGAACCTCCAAGACGTATTCTTGGAAGGGAAACAAGCTGCACATAAATCTGACAACCTGCATGTAACCAACAAGTGGAAAGAGAGTCCCACAGCAAAGAAAGGATCCTCAACCTAATAAGAAAAACAACCCAGCTAATACCCCTCACCCTCAAGGCAGAAATTGTATACCTCAGGTTAATCAGATGAGTACTGAAAACACAACCAAAAAGGGAGAAGCTCAGGGGAGTGCTTAGGCAAGCCACTCTCCCCCACCTTTCAAGACTTTTACAGGGACCAAGAAGTGGACTCAATTATCATTATCCAAGTACCCTCCAGTGATCATATACTGTTTGCTGCCCAAATTGGAAATAAACTCCTCACTTATTCTTTCTGCTTTTGCAGATATCAGGGCACAGAATTATATGACACTGGAGCAGACCAATCCCTTATTGACAAAAGATTTTCCAACCTCATGAAACTATCTACAGGTTGAAGCAATATCAAGAGGGTCATCATGGCAGATAACAGAAGCACACCAGTAATCAGGGAGACAAAAATTTCTGGGCACAAATAGGGGACATACAGACTACCCTTGATGGCCCAATCATACTGATTCCCAAGTACAATGTAGTACTTGGTCTGGAATGGATGAGAAAGACCAAGCCTCACATCAACTGGGATAGTGCTACCCTCACCATACAAAAAGGAGAGGTCTGCCATCACATGTGTATAACCCACCTTGTCAGGATTTACAATTTTCTTCCCGTCAAAACCCAGGGCCAAGAGCAAGATTTGAACCCTAAACCTAAACTCCCGCAGGCTACCAGCCCTGAGGACCAAAGGGCCAATCACCCACATTTTTCTGGGATCAATCCCCCTCAAGCTGATACCAAGCTTAATTCCCAAAATGAGAACACCAGCAAAAATTAAGAGCTACAGCACCCAAGGAAGGGCACAACAACTTGCCTAATCAGGCAGAGAAATTTCTACTTTTAACTTCATGAGCATGAAGTCTATACAAGTAGCCAATTAAGATCCACTACCAGAGAAAAATGTGGGCTTAAGGCCTGTCCTCATGGCCATGGCTTGAGATCAGAAAGGCCAAGCAAACCTTCCTGAGATTTCAACCAATGATCAGGGGCCCAGCAACAGTGCCATTTTGCCTCTCCAGAACCTGAGCCCCTGCCACCCAATCTCAGAATTCCCAATATTATGATGAACCCCAAATGGAAAATTTTAAGTTTGGCAGTGAGGTACTATATAGACTCAGAGACCTCACACTAAGACTTTATTGCCATTTTTAAATAAAAGGTTATGGACATTGGTTTCCCCAATTATTGCCGTATTTTATTCTTGCCATTTATCAGTTCAGCTCAAGATCTTCCAGACCTCCTTCCTCTCTGCCTGCAGTTGATTGTCCGCCTGGTGCTCCTTTTGGTCATATCCACTTTATAGAATTCCCTTTGAAGCCTGAATACAGAAAATTCACCCTTGAGAATATACTTGAAAAAGATCCCCTGGCCTGTTCAACATTCCTAGTAAGATACAATAGACAAGGCGCTTGCCATTACACCAAGCCCTGCCTATTCAGAAACAAGTACAGCTTGCTGTCCGCATATCAACTGGAGACAGAACTGCCAATTACCCCAAAGCCATGCCTGTGTCAGCACCCAAACTTCCCCTGGACCACACAAATAAGCTGCTTAGAATTGTGTATACCACCCTCACTGGGGTGATTAACACTATAATTCTGGCCGCCAGCCTATGGTCCTGGGTTGGGAAGTCAGTCTCATATCTTATTACATTAGCTCTAATCTTGTGGTGGGCCCTGCCTGCAAAACCTGAGGCCCATTTAATCCCAGAAAACAACTGGGCTGGCCGCCCAAACTTGGATCCCTGACACACCTTGACACACTCATGAGAGATCATGTGTTTTTAAGAATCACAGAAACAGAAGAAGAAAAGGACCCTAGCAAAATTGATTGGAACACCTGTACGTATGAGAGTATTCACTTTGAAAATGTAGAGACCTCATTTGAGCAAGACCTAAATTCAAAAACAGCTAATCCAAAAATTATTTCCCGTTTTTACAAGAAAAGTTACCAGGACAACCACCCAACCAAGGTATCCAACATGAAATCAATCTCAAAGGGAGTGTGTTAAAAGCACACCCCATCTACTGCCTAACACCATAAGAAGATAATGCACTAAAGGCCTATCTGGATGATGCCATCAAAAAAAAGACTAATCCAATCATTCAAATCGCTTTTTGGCGTGGCTGTCTTTTTTGTAGCAAATAAGGATGGATGATTGCACCTGATCACTGATTACAGGGCGCTAAATAAGGTCACAATTAAGAACAGGTATCCCCTGCCTCTGATTGATGACCTTTTTGACGTCCTGGGGGGTCCCAGTTCTTCACAAAAATTTATTTGACAGCAGAATATCATCAAATCCATGTTAAACCAGAAGATATCACCAAAACAGCTTTTCAAACTAAGTATGGCTTGTTTGAATATGTTGTCCTCAACTTTGGCATGACAAATGCCCCAAGTACCTTTGTGAGCTTTATAATGAATTATTTAAAGATCATATTGAAAAGAGCTATTTTCTACCTTGACAACATAATCATATCCAGTCCTACTAAGGGAAACATTAAAAGACGCCTGTCTGGTTCTCTGTACCCTTCAAGATAATCAACTCACAGCCAAACCCTCCAAATGCAACTTCTTTTCAACAGAACTCCCATTTTTAGGAGATCTAACCCTAACTGGGGCGCCTTGACTTCTCCCTTATCTGCAATTACTGACAAGACAACAAAATTTGTATGGACACTGTTGCAAGATTAAAATTTTTTGACAATCAAAAGAAAGAATGGTCACCACCTCTATCTTAAAATATCCCAGTTGTGAAGGAGTGTAAAAATTAGAAACTGAAACCTCTGAGTATGCAATAAGAGGAGTACTCTAAATTCAAACTGCAGAAAAGGATTTCCTCTCTGTAGCATATGAATCAAGAAAGCTGTCTGAAAGTGAAAAATATACCTGATACATGAAAAGGAATTGATAGTTATTGTCAACTTTCTAATGAAGTGAAAATGCTATCTGGAAGATGCACAGATATTCAAAGGCTAATCAACCACAATTCATTGGCATTCTTTAAAACACAACAACATTTATCAAGAAGACAAGCCAATGGATGAGCCTCATACAGAGATACTCAATGCAGATCAAATACAAGCCAGGCAAGGAAATGCTTACCACAGACGCCCTGTCAAGGCTATACAGTAAACATGTTATATGCACTGATGAGGACCATGATTGGCTCATGTTAATTATGGGGAATCTCCAAGAAGGGTTCCCACCTGGCATCCCAATGGACATCCAAGAGAAGGTCCTTAAGAACAAACATCTGTTCAAAAACGTATATGGCACATTGCACCAAATCCTTCCAAATGATGACACTGTACCTTACATCCTGTCAATGCAAAAGATTGACACAATCCTCCAATATCACAGAGACTTGAGCCTCACTTGCAGCAGAAACTTGTATGAATATCTCAAGACACACTACTGGTGGCCCAACATGCTAGATGATATCCAAGAAGTATTAGAACAGTGCAAAGTCTGTGAAAAGTATGCCCAAATCAAGGCACCACCCAAGTCAGTTTACCAGTATCCATCACACAACCTTTCAAAGTGTAGTCACTGGATATTGTGGGACCAATGCCTGGTGATAACAAAGGAAAAAAGTACATTATCACAGCTATCAACAATAGAACTAGTTGGCCTGTAGTGCAAGCCACAAAAGAACACAAATGAAACAATGTAAGACGTTTTATTGGCAAAGAAATCATAGCTAAGTTTGGGTAAAGTGAACTCTTAATCACAGACAGAGGAACCAGACTTAAATCTATTGACACCAATATCTACCTTGCCAAAAACGGCTAAAACACACCATAGCTAGCCTTCATCACCCACAAGCACACAGAAAATTTGAAGGAATTAATGGTTTACTTGTAGAAGCCCTCAGTAAGTTATCTGCCAACAATATAAAAGCCTGGGTTGACATGTTGCCAACAGTCCTTATGGTGTGAAGAACATGGGTTAATTGCAATACAGGCAAAAGCCTGTATGAACTTGTCTATGGACATAAACTGCCATTGTTAGTACTACATCAGGACCACAATTACCTCTGACTAAGAAAGTGCCAGAAAACAATGATCCTGCCGTACAGCGCGCCAGGAAAGACCAAGAAGACAAGGAAAAAGAAAGGGTTGAGAGGGAATTAATCTCATTGCAATAGGAACGCTTCCAAGTCAGGGACAAGATCTGGGTTGTTAATCACAATATGCACAAATTAGAGCCAGGGTTATGAGGACCAGGAATCATCATGGAAGTCAAGCCAAACAGCAGTTACCTTGTCAAAGGAAGTGGTGCTTGTACAGAACTCAAGTGTATGCATCATGTCCAACTACGCCTGTGCAAAGCAAGAAAAGCACAACACAACACAACCTCAACTCCCTGTACTCAATGCAAAAATGGATCAAAACCAAGCCCAAATCCCCAACACTCTCAAGAAAATTCCCAAGGTTCCACCTTCCAGCGCCCCAGGGGAAGATGTCTCAACATCTTTGATTACTCCCTCTTGGTAAATCAATTCCACGAGTGATTTCCTGACTAATCATTAAGTTTGTAGCTCTCTTATCAATCACCCATCTATTACAGGATCAAATATTTTGAGTCTTAAGCAGAACACTACTTGGACAAGCCTCATGATTGCCATGCCATACACAGACAGTATGCGGCTTCTCATGATACTATATAGTACTCTAAACTCATATCTAATAAATTATTTTTCTCTTCTTAATTCCCCCCTTTATCTCATTTATTATACTTCTCACAAGTATATACTTGACAATGGTGTATTGTACCATTATTAGCACCCCAGGTTCAGCTCTGTTTCTCTATGATTAATATGCATGTGACAAGTCCCATTTTTCTCTTTCCAGAATGGTTTGCTGGCTGTTTTAATCTTGGTATATTCATATATTATAATGCTATAAAATGTTCTATAAAGATTGAGGGGTATATTCAACCTAAGTAGCTGTTCTTTCTTATAATAAATATATCAGTTTATTGTTTAATCCTAATTTTTCGCATATTCAGCTTTTGCATACCTTGGAATATTTATGAAGAGCTATTCTACATAAAATTGCTGGGTTTATTTGGTCCTGAAAGCTAGTCCGCGGCAAGTGTAAATGTTAAGTCTTTCTTTATAAAGATTATCTAGTGTGGTATTTGATAATCCAACAATCTAAGTGCAAAAGACTTGGGGTTACAAGTATGTTTAAATTAACTCATATTTTTGGATTGATTGGGGTACCTCCCACTCAATAGATAGAAACAAAAAACTCATTAAATAACCATTTTGATGGGTAATAACTAGAGCTCCACGTTTTAATCGCGCGAAATATAAATGGTAAACCAATAGACACCTTTTGAACTGATGGAATTAAAAGCCTGGAGCTCTGTACATGGCCAACGGGCGAAAGTTAAACTTTATCGGTAATGGATGAACCCACCCAGATCGCTCGCGGCCTCAAGGTGGTTTAGCCGACATGCCCGTGGCGATGAGGTTTTTGGTTTCACCCTACCACTTTTTTGTGATGCATTCCCATGGAGTTTGCACGTGTTTATGTTCTGGTTTTCAGAGCTTGGAAATTAATTTTAAATTGGGAAAATAAATTGCGATATATATGCCCACTTGGCCGTTTCAGCTAATGTGACAATTTAAGACAATCTTTCAAGAATGGGGTTACAGAGCTCGTGCTATCAGGACAATGATTTAAGGGGTACATTTAATTTTAGTGTGCATTAGGGTATGTGTAGATTACAATTAAAAAAAGGTAACATAAAAAGGTTCTTTATCAGGGGTTTCTGTTGGGGCTCGATTGCGTAGTAAACCCTCTCAAAGTTTTCATGCTGAAGATCGTGACGTTTTTTGATAAGTTATGATACCTATATAAGCATCTGATCAGGCCCAACTCGCAGCAAAACTCACAATGAAGACTTTTGAGATCGCTTGTTTTATCATGGCGCTAGTCGCACCAAGCGCCATTCATGCTGACAATCAAATTCAGGCAAATGATGCTCAAAACTTTACCGCAAGTGTACAGATCGAATCGATCAAAGCCGAATACGATTCGCAACCCAAGAAGACCTATGAGGAATCTGATGACGAATACCCGTCCCAAAAGGCAGCTTACTTGGCAGAACGAGCAGCCTATATCGCTGCTAAAAAGCAATATGTCATTCAGCCAGTGAATGTTTCGTCGTCATAAAAGCAATCCACTTCACCTATTCCAGACACATGTCAATTATAGGACTTGGGCCACTCGCCTTTAGCTTATGTGAGTTTCTAATAATAAAATCACTTTATAATTAAAATCTGTATCATCTACTTTTTAACTAATTAAGTTTTTGGAAGTTTTACATTAAGTTTTTTTATTAATTTTGAGGTAGATTTTATCTTCAATTATCCTTGTTTGAAAATTCTCTCAAAAAAGTTCAAATATAATTCATTGGCAGTTGCCTTTACCCTTTAAAGTTCCAGGGCAGTTTATAAGCTTAAAGATGCTCAATATGTTTAAAATCAATTCTAAAAAATCAATAGTGTCAAGGATCTGGGTGTACAAGTATTCTGGCTACTGCCATCCCATTTAACATCCAGTCATCACCCGATTTGGTGCCTTTCCAATATACCGTTTGACATACTGTAAATGGCAACAAACCAATATCACATGACTGTCCATGTATCCAGCAACCTGAATCCATCCTGCACATGACCAGCCCCTAGGTTCAATCTAACTAAAATCTCCACCACAGCTAAAGCTATATAAGTCTAAAGTATTATCCAATAAAATATAATTCTTCTCTTCTTAATTCCATATTCAAAGCTTCCCCAAAAGGCGCTCCTTATCACTGGTAGCAGCTACAGGTTTTGAGCACTGATGAAAGAGAAAATGACTGAACAGAACCCGCCCACCTTTGCTCACATACTCAACCAGGCCACATCCCAGGAGACCTGGAAAACATACTTCCGCGCCCACGACATTGAAAAAGATATACCTAGTGGATGCACCATATTCAAAGGACTGGTCATGCCAAAAGCATACAACAAGATAATTCAATACAGTCTCTCTCAACCACAAACAAACACACAACCACCTATCACAGGAAAAGTTACCAACACCAAGTACATTGGTATTGACAAATTCTTTGATAAAAACAAAGAAAACATCATCAACTGGATAGACCTATTCATTGCAAAGCTCTGCGCCAGCCGCATCCCCACAAAAAATGGGTCCAGGAAGCCAGCAAGTGCCTGTACAAGGCTGCAGGTAACTGGTTTGCCACTTGGTTTGGCTCACAAACTGACGGCCAGCTTGACAACTGGGAAGAGTTCAAAGCCAACATCACTCACAATTTCTCTGTCACTGAATCTCTCCAAGACATTGTGATACCACTCAGCAATCTTCCTCAGAAGACCACTGTCACAGCTTACGCCAATGAATTCGAGGAAATACATTGCAAAATCCAAAACCCAGAGCAAGCTGACAACGTACACACCAGAGCATCATTCATCAATAGGATAAACCCTCTGTTGCTGTCCTCACCTGCCCAGAGGCCAACACCTCCATGCCCGCGCTCATTGCAGAAGCCAAGCGTGCAGAAAAACACGCAAACAAGGAATATGCTGCTCGCAACGGCAACCACTCCTCAAACAACAATGGTAGAGATAACTCTAATGGCAACAAGCGCCAAAACACCAACCATAGCAATGGCAACTCTAATTGTAACAATGACAATTGTAGCCAGAACACATACTGCTCCTGTCCCAAGAAAGAGGACACTGCTGAAGTAAACAATGCTGAAATAGCAACCTACTATGAATCTGATCCCACATTCTCTGACCTCAAAGGTCTTAAAACAGAAGAACAGTGAAAAGAGGAGAGGGAACAGGTCTAAGTGCTCTTGTCTCCCCCAAACTGACAAGAAATTATACCAAGGCATGAACTTTGCTGCTCGCATCCCGTGTCCTTTAATCCTCCATTTTTATGAACACAAAAATTAAAGATCACTCACAACTTCTTGTCCACCCATACACTTATATATCCCATACACATAAAATTCTATTTGACTCTGGTGCACAACACACCATGGTTAGCAAACCATTTGTAACCAAATACAAAATACCAGTTGTCAAATCCAACTTCAAATACGCCAGAATGACAGACAAATCAAAGTTCTACTGGAAGGCAAAACAACTCCCTTCAGAATTGCCCTCCAAGGCATACAAACGTCCACAAAAGGACTTTTAATGAACAAAACAAACTACAGCATTGTAGCAGGCATGGACTGGTTCACCCAAGTGAACCTCAGCGTATGTTGGAAAACAAAAACCATGACCATCAAACACAATGGAGTCAATTTCAACATTCTCAAAGAGCCCAACAATCTCATCCTAAGAGACACAGTATTTTTCCAAGTCATAAATCAAGACAGCTCAGAACATCTAACCAAAGACAGTACCCTCCACATAATGAGGTACACCAAATTCAATAACATACAAACAAAAAAGATACAATGCCCAGAACTTGCAGCACTCCTAAACTAATACACTCACATATTTAAGAGAAAACTCACAGAGTTACCCCCTGAGTGTGAGATCAAGTATGGCATCAACCTATGCAAAGCCATTCCTAAACCAGCACCCCTCTACAGACTCTCCCCTATGGAGATCCAAACACTTAAATCCCAACAAGGACAATCTAGCCAAAGGATTTATTTGCCCGTCTGAATCCCTGTGGGGGCAGCAGTTTTCTTTGTAAAGAAAAAAGAAGGATCTCTTTGCCTAGTTACTGACTATAGAGCACTAAACGCAAGTAAAATAAAAAATAAATACCCCCTTACTCTCATAGAAGACCTATTTGCAAGGCTCTCAAGAGAATTTTTTTCAAAGATTGACCTCACATCTGTTTATAATCAAGTCAAATTAAAAGAGAAAGACATACCAAAGACCACATTCTGTACACAATTTGGGTTGTTTGAATGTAAAGTAATGAACTTTGGGATGACAAACGCTCCTGCAACATTTGTCACCATGATGAACCAGGCGCTAAATGAACTCTCAAACACATTATGCTACCTTGACAACATCATTATATTCTCAAAAACAAAAGAGGAACACCTCACACATGTCTGCAAGATACTTGACCAACTTGCAAAGCACAAACTTTACGCCAAACCTAGTAAGTGCTAATTTATGGAGAAGGAACTCTTGTTATTGGGCCACATTGTCTCCAACAGTGGCGTCAAAGCAGACCCAGATAAAATAAAAGCCATAAATAACATGTAACACCCCACCTTTGTTAAACAAGTAAGATGCTTTCTTGGAATGATAGCTTACCTAAGGAAATATATCAAAGACTGCAGAAAGCTCACTGCACCAATCAATGACCTAACCAAAGGTAATGCCAAAAAGAAATTCATCTGGACACCAGAATGCAACAAGAATTTCCAACTATTGAAACAAGCTTTGATTGAAGCACCAATCTTGCAATACCCTAATAACCACAGGTGCTACAATCTTGAGTTAGATGCTAGTGACACCGCCATTGGCGCAGTCCTACACATCTGCCAGCCAGGGCAGCAAGACTTCCTGCCAGTATGTTACAAAAGCAGAAAGTTAACCAACACTGAGCAGAGGTACCCAATACACAACAAAGAATTGCTTGCAATATACCACACATGCAAGAAATGGAGATGTTATCTAGAAGGACATTTGAATGTCCGAGTACTAAATGACCATAAATTATTAATCTTTTCAAAACTCAGAACACACTTGCACGGCGCCAAGACAAATGGATGTCCTTGCTTGAACAGCTTAACCTGGACATCCAGTACAAAAAGGGAGCAGAGCTGGTCACGGCTGATGCTCTCTCTAGGCTATGTCAGCCAAGAGAGGATTACCCTGACCACCTGGACCCTGACTGGCCTAACCTATATAGCACTGAGTACAAGACAAAAGAAAAATATCCCTCCACACACTAACTAACCCATGATACACTAGTAAGGAGTGAAAAATATTTCAATGTATCAAATGGCACCATGTACCAAATTATTAAAGAAAAATATGTTCCCTACATCCCACTTGCACAAAGAGTTGACACTATCCTAAGACATCACTGTCTACTAGGACACACAACGGCTAACAGCCTATACCTCACACTAAAAGAGATAGTATGGTGGACCAATCTGAAACAAGACATAATTGATGTTCTGAAAAGGTGCACAGTGTGTGAAAAATACGCCAGCACCAAGGCTCCTCAGCCAACAGTTAACCCAGTACCTGACCCTGAATCATTTAAGGTTTGGGGGCTGGATATAGTGGGTCCCTTCCCAGAAACTAAAACAGATCAATGTTTCCTAATTGTAGCCATTGACTTTGCCACACACTGGCTGATCTCCTGGGCAACAAAGGATCATAAAGAAGAAGCAATAGACTGATTCATTAACAAAGCAATAATAGCTAACTATGGTACTCCAGACTACATAATAACTGATGGAGCGAAAGAGCTAGCAGGTCATGTGGTAAACAACAACCTAAAAACAAAGAGCATCAAACATTCCATAACCTTGCCTACAGGCCAACAGCAGAGTTGAACTCCTGAACAGAAACCTTATCAGAACCCTAGAGAAAATAATGGATGGCAAAGACAAAGACACATGACCACTCTACGTTAAACATGCATTATTAGTATCCCAGGTCTGCACCAATCAAGGGACAGGCTACTCACCGTTCAAACTAACATACAGGTACAAACCAGAGATAGTCACCCACAATACCCAACTATATGTGAAGATCCCCCCAGGAAAACCTCCCACAGTAGAACAAGCACCAGCTCTACAACACATACACCTCAAAGCCAAACTAGTAGGAAAAAAGGCTCAAAACACAAAAAGTAACCTCTACAGAGGACCCACTCCCAATCAACTCTCCTGTCTGGGTCCTAGCTGGGAACAGAAAGAATCTAGACTCAGTACACAGGGGACCAGGAATAATAATCAAATACCAACCAGACAGGAACACCTACCTGGTTAAGTTCCAGGGCGCCAAAGAGCCCATCACTAAGAAGTAAAAACAGAACCTGCCTCCAACTTAGCAAGAGAGAACGCTTGAACCGGTTGGTACCAACTAGTAAACAACTCCAGGAACATCTGGTGGCATCTGTCAAGACAAAACCCCCTCCTTATATACCAGAGCAACCCCTTAAGGGAGGGGTATGTCAAGGATCTGGATGTACAAGTTTTCTGGCTACCACCATCCTACTTAACATCCAGTCATTGCCCAATTTGATGCCTTTCTAATATATTGTTTGACATACCAGAAATGGCAACAAACCAATGTCACATGACTGTCCAGGTATCCAGCAACTCAAACCCATCCTGCACATGACCAGCCCTTAGGTTTGATCTAACTAAAATCTCTGCCACAGCTAAAGCTATATAAGTCTAAAGTATTATCTAATAAAATATACTTCTTATCTTCTTAATTCCATATTCAAAGCTTCCCCAAAAGGCACTCCTTATCAATAGTACAAATATTGAATTTTCAGAATAACGTTTCAAACAGCTCTAAAATTCACACCCAAAAAATCATTAACTAAACTTAATCTCACTTCTTTGAGTAAATAGATGTAAAAAATGGGCTCAACTTTAAATAAAAAGTGTAAGATTCTTTAAACCAAGAATTAAACCCAAAAAACTTAATAAAAACAGAATTTCTTTCTGAAGAAAAATAAAAATGTGGAGTGCAAACAATATTTTAATATGTAGCTTTTTCATATGTATTATAAATGTAATAGTGTAAAGGATATCATATGCAATGGTGTACTTCAGACAACATTATCACTCCCCACTGCAAGACTCAGAGGTGGGCTATCTCATCATGTATGCCCCAAAAACCCCTCCCAGATTTTTAAAAAGCTGTGGTCTTCCATGTATCCTGCTGTACAAATACATGCCTATATGATCCAATTCTTCTCTGCAAGAGGAACTGCCCATGGGTTTCCTCACCCTGGTAAATCAGAAGATTCCTTGATTGTCATTCAAGGCTTGTTTGGAACCTAAATAGTTATATATGCAAGATCATTGCATAAAAATAATCTTTATTCCCAGAACTGATGCTCCTGTCTTTCCTCCACTCTATAACAGTGACCCACTTGAAGTAAACATTGTCATAATAAAACTCTTACACATTTGCTCTCCAGCTATCTTTGCCAATTCTTTCCTTCTGCTGTTCAGGTTTTCTTGTGAATATCTAGCTTTAATACAACCAATCAGCCATTGGTTATAAGGCTTTTCATATCAGTATAAGTTCAAGGGTGACTTTTATAAAGGAATTGATAAGACATGAAAAAGGTCTTTCATTTATTGGATAAATTATATTAGGTTATAATTAAAACTTTCAAGGAGAAAAGAAATGATGGGATGTAAATTCCATCTAAATTTTATTTAGCAATCAAATTTGAACCTATAAAAAAAGCTAAGAGAATAGTTTAAAAAGGTATAAGATGATTTATGAACTAATATATTATTTATAATAAAAAGACTTAATGATATCTCTTGCAAATGATACTATAAGCTTTTTATTTTTTTATGAAGTTGCAACATCTACAATTCTCCCTATTAGAAAACATTTTTCAAGAAATGAACAAACTACCAAATAGTTAGCGGCACCCCCACCACATCTCCTCATGTTATATGAGGTGGGATAAACTATCTAGAAAGACACCATCTATAAAACTCTATCTAGAAAATGCCATCTAGAAAATGAGTCCTAAAGCGCCATCTAGAAACCATATCTTGAATTTCTGGCTAAACCGTGCCAGATAACTTTAAATATTAATAAAAGCCCAAAAAATCTGAAAACAATTAAAAAATGGCTAGACTCAAAATCTGTCAGGGATTTTGTTCCTGCCTACTTCAATTATTTGGGTAATTCTTTACCATATTTTAAGGGAAAAAGAACCAGAAATCAGAGCCTAGACACTGTCTTTAACTTGAACGTTATCCCAGACAGGGATCAAACCCAGAACCCTAAAAACAAGTCAATCATTAGTATATACTATCTATATGATTTTATATTACCGGTTTATATTGGTTCCTTTCATTTGAAGTGCAGTTTTGACTTTGATTTTGCTCTGGAAATCTTACAGAACCATTTTAAATATGCCACTATACGCTCAAAGCCTGATTGGCTGCCTTGGTTCACTCTGCTGCTCTCAATTCCAAGGTCTCTTTACCAGGATATAGCTCCGTACTTTAATTTCCAATGTATTAAGCCTTTAACCAGCTTAATTGTTTCTAACCTTGTTTCTTTCTTTTGGCTCAAATATTGCAACTATAAGACTATAAAAACCATTCAGTTCCAAATTAAGTCAAATATGTAACAAGTATTATTCTTAAACATTATCCTCATGAAAATCACTGTCAAATCACCTCCTACCATAAGATCCTCTTAAATAACTCAGCCTTACTCTTCTGGTATTTAAGAGAGTTATTTCTATCATTTCCACTTGTTCCAATAATAAAGACTTTATCCTATACCAGCTACTCATTCTCCTCCTGATAACTTATTTTTGAAGCCATGAGAGGAATTTTATTCCTGTTCTGGTTTCTAGCTTCCTTCTTACCAGTGGTATCAACCTTGGAAACCCCAACACCTACAACTGACTGGTACAACTCTTCTCCAGATGACGCCCATTAAAAAGAATCCCTTGCCCACGGATGGTTCAAGTATCCCTCTGGCCACTGGGGACGTAAATTCCATTATGGTTGTTTGTTCACTCTGCCTCCTGCCAAACCTGCTCTGGTTAGACCTTATGCCTCCTTCTATCTCCTGATGTATGTGGTGGGATACTATCTCCTTGGTTGGTTCAGTTCTATGTTTGGAAGATTTTCTTACCTAGGACACCTTGCAATGGTCACAGTTCCTATCGGCTCAGTAATAGCAGGATTTAACTTAGGGGCCTTGGCCCACCAACTAGAGAACTTGTTCCCTGCCAAGTGGGTACCTGATGAAATCATCCAAGAATTCCAAATCTGCAATAATAATGTGGGATCAGCTAGTATCAACTCTAGTACATAAAGCCCCAAAGTCAACAGACCCCAAAACTGTGATATTTCCATATAAAAGCTTTTCCCTATGTTTGCATCTATATATTAAAATAAAGTGAAAAAAGTAAGAATTTAATATTTGGAAGTAAAGTATTTGATGAAAGAGTAAATTGACCAGGCTTCAGCCCCAAGAGCCTTGGTAATGCCTTTGAGATGAGTAAAGTGGCCTTCTCTGGTATAATAGGTCAAAATCTCCTTAGCAACACTTGCAAACTTGACCTGCTAGTCTGCATGCTTGGATACAACAGCTTTTATTTTGATGGCCTGGGGGTAAATTTGGTGCCCATGGTCATACTGGATCTTCAGCTTGTTGATAATCACACTGAATCTGGGCTTTTTTACCTTAACCATGTGAAAAAATGGTTGTGCCAACCTTAAAGTGATGAGGTGGTCTTAGTTATGCTGTTCTTAACCTGATTATAGTAGTTCCTTTTATTGGAGTCACTACCCTTGCATATATAAAATCATAAATGAAACATTTTAAAGTTGAAACACAAATATTACAGATCCTTCTATGATAAAAATAAAACCAGTATATTAAAAGTGTTTTTTAATGGCTGTGTTACAGGGATATAGTACTATTAAAGTGGCGCTAATTTGAGTTGATTTTTTATATGGGGTCTTAAATTAATACCATACTTTATTCCCAGTTAATAAAGGAAAGGCTTGGATTTATCATGTAAAAGTATTTTTATTGTTGAGTTTATATTTATGGGAAGTATAATAGACGGAATAAGGGGAAGATTTAAGAAGAGAATGATACTTTATTTGATATGAATATAGGATAATATATAGTATCATGAAAAGCCACATACTGTTCATGTACATCATGGAGGTCATGGGGCTTATCTGAGTAATGTTCCTCTTAAGTCACAAGGCTTTTTCAAATTGTGTTCCTTTTAGTATCTGGATGTTTGATCCCTGTAATAGATGGTCATCTGATAGGAGTGCCATCAACTTATTGACTAGTTGGTGAACCGTTTGATAGACCATTTGGTGATTTACTTGGGGTGTTGATTCCCCAAGAGGGATTAATCAAATATGCTGTGACATCTCCCCCTGGGGTACTAGAAGACAGAGCCTTGGGGATTTTCTTAAGAGTGTCGGGGATGCAATCTTGGTATTGATCCAATTTGGCGTTGGAAACAGGGATTCTGGAGTTTTGTTGAGCTGTTCTTGCTTCACACAGGAGGAGGCCGTTGTGGTGCATGCGTTTCAGTTCAGTCCAAGCTCCAATTCTTTTGATGAGGTAAGTGTTATTGGGCATGACTTCCATGACAATGCCTGGTCCACACAACCCTAGGTCCAGTTTGTGTTGGTCGTGGTTGACAACCCAGATTTTGTCCCCAACTTGGAATTTCTCTTGTTGCAATGGGATTGTTTCCCTTTTGACCCTTTGGTGTTCCATTTCTTCTTGGTCTTTTCTGGCTTGTAATACGTTGGGGTCCCTGTTGTATGGAACCTTTTTGGGCAGAGGTAATTGTGGTCCTGCGGATGTACTAATATGAGTGGGCTTTTGTCCATAGACAAGTTCATAAGGGCTTTTGCCCGTATTGCGGTTAACTTGTGTTCTACAGACCATGAGTGCTGTTGGGAGCATGTTGACCCAAGCCTTTGGATTGTTAGCAGATAACTTACTGAGGGCCTCTACAAGCGCGCTGTTTAGTTGTTCTACTCAACCATTTGCTTGAGAGTGATATGGGCTGGCTGTGATGTGTTTTATCCTGTTTTTGGCAAGGTAGACGTTGATGTTGATGGCTTTAAGTTTGGTGCCTCCATCTGTGATCAGGAAATCAGGTTTTCTGAGTTTGGCTATGATTTCTTTTCTAATGAATTGTCTCAAATCATTGCCTTTGTGCTCTTTGGTGGCTTGTGCCATGGGCCATCTGGTTGCATAGTCAATAGCTGTGATGATGTACTTTTTGCCCTTGTTCTCACCCAGCATTGGTCCCACAATATCCAACGACCATACTTTGAAGGGTTGTGTGATGGATACAGGTACTACTTACTTGGGTGGTGCTTTGGTTTGGGCATACTTTTCACAGATTTCACATCGCTCCAATACCTCTTTGATGTCATCCAGCATGTTAAGCCACCAGTAGAGTGTTTTGAGGTACTTGTGTAAGTTCCTGCTATGGGTGTGTTCCAGGTCTCTGTGGTATCTGAGGATGGTGTCAATCTTTTGAGTTGACGGAACATAGGGTACAGTGTCACCACTTGGAAGTATTTGGTGTAGGGTACAATATACGTTTTTGAACAGATGTTTGCTCTTAAGGACCTTCTCTTGGATGTTCATTGGGATGTCAGGTGAGAAACCTTCCTAGAGATTCCCCATGATTAACATGGGCCAGTCAGGGTCAATCTCAGCGCAGAGGGCATGTTTGCTGTATAGCCTTGATAGGGCATCTGCAGTAAGCATTTCTTTTCCTGGTTTGTATTCCATTTACATGGGATATCTCTGTATGAGACTCATCCATTTGGCTTGTCTCCTTAATAGGTGTTGTTGTATCTTGAAGAACACTAGGGATTTGTGGTTGGTAAGCACCTTGAATGCCTGAACCCCTTCCAGATAGCATTGTCACTTTAGAAGACACTGTATGATAGCCACCAACTCCTTGTTGTTAATGGGAAACCTTTGTTCACTGTCAGATAACTTTCTTGACTTTTACGCCACAGGGAGGAAGTCTTTCTCTGCTGTTTGGATGCAGAGTACTCCTCCTATGGCACAGTCAGAGGCGTCCTTTTCTAATTAGTATATCCCTTCACAATCTGGGTATTGTAGGATGGGGGCGGTAACCATTTGTTCTTTTAACTGGCAGAAATGTTGATCTCATAGCAGTTTACACACAAACTTAAATGTTTTGCCTGTAATGGCTGAAAAGGGGCCGTCAGAGCGCCCCAGTCAGGGATGAACCTTCTAACGTAGGCTACCATGCCTAGGAAGGTGAGGAGTTTGCCCTTGTTTCTGGGGGCTGGCATTTTGGTTATGGCACATATTTTCTCTGGGTCTGGTTTTATCCTGTCCTTGCTGATAATGTGGACAAGGAAAGGGAGTTCAGACAAGAAGAAGTCACACTTTGAAGTTTGGCAATGAGTTGGTTTTCTTTGGGGGTGCAGAGAACCAGGCGGACGTCTTCCCAGTGTTGCTTTAAGTTTGGGATGTAAATGATTATGTCATCCAGGTAGATGATTGCTTGTTTTCCAATGTGTTCTTTCAAAACCTTGTTCATGAAAAGTCACAAAGGTACTAAGACATTTGTCATGCCAAAGTTAAGGACAACACATTTTAAGGATCCATATTTGGTTCTGAATGCCGTCTTGATGATTTCCTTGGGTTTCACGCAAATTTGGTGGTAACCTGCTATCAAACTGATTTTTTGAAGATTTGGGACCCCCCAGGGCATCAAAAAGGTTGTCAATCAGGGGCAGGGGATACCTGTTCTCAATTGTGACCTCATTGAGCACCCTGTAGTTGGTGACCAGGCGGAGTCCTCCATCTTTATTTTCTGCAAAGAAGACAGCAACACCAAAGGGTGATTTTGAGGGTCTAATGAGGCCTTTGTCCAGAGCCTTGTCAAGATAGGATTTTAAGGCATTGTCTTATTGTGGTGTTAAGTGATAGATAGGGCGTGCCTTAGGTATACTTCCTTTAAGGTCAATCTCATGTTGTATGCCGCAGTTGGGTGGTAACCAAGGTAGTGATTCCTGGAAAACAGAGGGGAATTCTTCGACTAGCTGATCACAGATGTAGTCCTGTTCACGTCTAGATTCCGTATTCTTAAAGTGAATGATTTTATATCTACAGGTATTCCAATTGATCTTGCTGGGGTCTGTCTTCTCTTCTGTTTCCATTATCTTTACAAATACATGATTGCACATGAGAGTGTCAAGGTGAGTTGGGTAGATGTGATGGTGTACTTTGCTGTGCTGGATAGTGAGAGTGGCATTGTCCCAATCAATGTGGGTTTTGGTTTTCTGTATCCAATCTAGACCTAGTATTATGTTGTATTTGAGGATTGGTATGATTGGACCACTAAGCGTGGTTTGCACGTCTCCAATCTGAGCGCGGAAAGGTTTTGCTTCTTTGTTGACTGGCGTGCTTCTGTTGTCTGCAATGATGACTCTCCTGACACTGCTTTGAACTGTTGGTAATTTCATAAGGTTGTAAATTTTTTTGTTAACAAGGGACTGATCCGCACCAGTGTCAAATAGTGCTTTGCCCTGGTATCTGCAAAAGTGGAAAGGATAAGTAAGGAGTTTATTTCCAGTTTGGGTGGCAAACAGTAGAGGATTGCTGGAGGGTACTTGGATCATGGTAATTGAGTCCACAATCTGGTCTCTGTACAAGTCTTGTGAGTTAGGGAAGGGCAGCTTGCCTAAGCACTCCCCTGAGCTTTTCCCTCCTTGTTGGTATCTTCAGTGCTTGCCTGGTTGGCTTGGACTGTACAATTCCCAGTTTGAGGTTGGGTGTTGTTGGCTCAGTTGTTCTGCTTATTGGGTCAAGGGTCCTTCTTGGCTGAAGGGCTCTCCTTGCACTTGTTGGTTTCATGTAGGTTGTCAGAATTTTGCGCTGTATGTTTCCCTTCCAAGAATACATCTTCAAGGTTCTTGCAGTAGGTCATGTCAAACTGATGTCTAATGTGTGTGGGAACACCATTGTAGAAGTCCAAGCCTGGTCCAGGTTCATCAAAGTTGATGGTGTTAGGTGCACGGTCACATAGGTCTTCATATGCAGCAATATACTCCTCAATTGTTCCTGTCATCTTGAAGGTTTGGAGTTCTGTCATGATCACTACGTCAGAACCCTTCATGGAGAACTTTTCAAGGAATGCGCTTTTGAATAGCTCCCAGTTTTCCTTCTGGCTGGTGTGTTGGGCTATCCATCATCTTATAAAAAGTGATGTGGTTCCTGTAACGCAGAGAGCAATTTCAATGACCCAGAGTCTTTATGGGTAGTCCACTTGCTCAAATTTTCTTTGTGTACTGTTGATCCAAAGAGAAGCGTTTTCCTGGTATAGTCCCGCAAAGGCGTCAATTTCAGCTGTATGTAGGCGCTGGAACACAATATTGGGTATCTCAGGCTGCTGTGGTCCTATTGTGGTTGGCGCTGCGGGTAGCAATCTGCAGGCTTTGAGAGTGTTGTATTGTTCAACGGGTACAAGGACGTTGTTATAGATAACAAAGCCTGAAGGGATGTCTTGTCCTTCTTTGTAGCCTCTTTAGCTGTTAGGGAGTACCATTTTATGGTTCTTTTTCTTGGGAGGAATTTTTCCTTATAGTTGCATAGGTATGGATAACCTATTGCTGCTACCACTGTTGAGTTTATACTTATGGGAAGTATAATATACAGAATAAGAGGAAGATTTAAGAAGAGAATGATACTTTATTTGATATGAATATAGGCTAATATATAGTATCATGAAAAGCCACATACTGTCCATGTACATCATGGAGGTCATGGGGCTTATCTGAGTAATGTTCCTCTTAAGTCACAAGGCTTGTTCAAGTTGTGTTACTTTTAGGATCTGGATGTTTGATCCCTGTAATAGATGGTTAACTGATAGGAGTACCAACAACTTATTGACTAGTTGGTGAACCGTTCAGTGGGCCATTTGATGATTTAATCAGGGCGTTAATTCCCCAAGAGGGAGTAATCAAAGATGTTGCAACAATCTTTCTGCCTATTTTAATTGGTTTCATTGATTCTTTTATGTGTTGGAAATCAACAGATAGTAAGAAGAGGTCTTCAGGTGGTGGGGAATAACCACCCAAATCTACATGGAGTTTATGATTAACCACCACCAAAGCTTCAAATACTGTTTGGTAAAATTTCCAAAAGAAACACTGGGGATAACAAAATGATTAAACCCAACCAAAGGAGTCCCAGATATATAACCTGTGTAAGGATTAAAGTGTCTTCAGCATAGAAATCTGGACATTGAGAAGACATAACTGTCTCAGTCTCAGATTCAGCAGGAAAGACACCAAGATTTGATGGCATTGGAGTAACATTAGGGGTTGCCAACAACAATATACCCAAGGTGGGGTCATTCTTCCAGTGATAATTTGATTCAAGATCAAACTATATAAGATGTAGCAGAGTAGACCAACTACCAGATGCATTGTTAAAATAAAATTAGACAAGGAGAATATTTGGTTTATTGGGTAATTTAAGGAGAACTCAACTCTTAAGGGTTGAACAGTGAAATTTTTCTAATATGTACCAAATTTTGTCTAAGCAATACCACCTGGATTCATGGCTCCTATTCCATCTGCATTATCTAAAGGGTACCTTGTCCAGTACGCAAAAACACTTGAGTGATTAATTTCTGTCAACTATTAAGATAAATAAGGTTGTATTGAGTGACTCTAAGATTACATCTATTTATCAGTATCAGCTTGCATGAGGTGATTGAATCAAGATGAAAAACTGGGGTGGCAGTAACCTATTTCTGATTGATGTTATGATTTAAATATATCAACTTGGTCAACTTAGTTAACTGTTTGCCTGACTTCCAGGCTTTGCAAAAAGGTCAGGTAATACCAGGCATTATGGAAACTACCGTGACATTTTACTACAGCTGGCCTTTTATTGGCTTTTATTATGGCCCAGGTGAAGCTTCAGTTTTCCTTTGAGCTGTTTTGATGGTCTATATGATATCTGGTGGCTGGTTAGTATTTTAGATGCCTAAATAGCCCTGAAGTAGTTCACCTGTTTTTGGGAGTTCATATTGACAATCCCTATCCTTCCCTTCTATGTAAATATAGTTCAGTCACACAATAACCAGACACATTATCTTCCCCACTCATATTTGATCCTAAAACCTAGAAGGATCAAGCCGAAATCTTTTTATCTTAAAAACCAAATATAAATCTTATTAAAAATCTCTTCTTTAATTTATTTCTCACTTTCCCTCTGTAGTCACTTTGTAAATATTACCATAAATAACTTTTGTTTCCACTTAGACTTATGTATTCCTCAAATAACTTCCAAAATCTAAACTGAGACTGACTTGTTTTAAACATTGATGTTATTATTTATCCCATAGTTGTTAAATCTACTTTTTATCTATTTTTGGATTGGGTGTAGTATATTTTCGTTTAATACCCCGATTGAAATTTTCTTTATCTGAAGGATGCTGCCAATTTGTCATGAAAATGCCAAACTTTGTGGCTGTGCCGCCAAACCCATACCATTGTGCATAAGTTAATAGCATTTTATAAAGTTTATAAGTTACGTAAACAAGTTTGAAAAACCTTGCAATAAAAAAGTATCTCAGTATTGTCAAGAAGTCTGCACCTGCATTAGCAAAACTTGGATTTTGTTATCTGGGTGCTACATACATGATATTAGGCCCACCTTATACCTGTTAATTGCTTATGACATTAACACCAGCTTTATGTTAAAAGATCATCATTCAAGTTTATAGAAAAATAAAATTCTCGCTATTTTCTTGTACCAGCAAACTATTTGGGCTTTCTCAGCAGGGTTGGATCGCTGTTGATGTTGTATATCGCAGTCACTAGTGGGCTTTTGCTCGGATATAAGTGGTGTATGGTTACTTGTATGCCAAGTGAAACTCCTTAATTAGGTTGATTATTGAGTTTTGCATGTTTCAATATTGAATTTATGGGATAACTTATATCCACGAGTAGAAAAGAATATTGAATTGCAATAGTTTATTTAAAAGATTAGCAAAACCTACATTGTTTGCGAGAGAAAATAGCCGTGTTTAAGCAATTCAACAACTATGATTTAGCCTCGACGTCCAGTAGCGGTATAGTAAGGATAACCCTGACCACCACCGTAAGGGTAACCTGAGCCTCCCCTGGGGTAAGGATTCCAATAGTTGCCCCCGCCACGGTACGCTATCTCGGGCTGCTCAGCTCTGGCAGGCTTGGCATCTGCACCAGCAGGCTCCAAAGCGAAAAGTCCTGACACCAAAAGACTAAAAACTGAAATATTCATGTTCATTTTAAGATACACTCTACAAACAGATGCCACTGTTTTTATACCACAGCATCGATATATTAGTGATGTACACACCAGACTTTAAATATCATAATTTAAACCATTTAAAAGCTCTATAGATTTAGCCCACCATCTGCCATGGATTCATCTACTAAATATAAAATCAATTAGCCTTAAAAAGAGGGTTCTAATTAAAAAACTCACAAACTGATTCCAAAGTAATAATCACTGATTTTAATAATCATGAGGCTAAACAAATATAAATTACATATTTATATCCCACACTCAAACCATATTTTATGCCTTTTACAACCCAAACAGAAATCTATTTCTTAAGCTTTAATGACGTCAAAAACCCAAGATTTTACCGAAATTTGCTTCATTTCAACCATCGTGACTATTCACAATATTTCTTGCGTCTTTCCTAAATCAAAATACAAGACCTTGTCATACACGAGAAAGCCATCCAAAATTTTGCACCCCTAATATTAACAAGATCACATATAACTAACTTAATATTAAATTCACCATATGCACTTGAAATTGACAGATGCATATTTTCCCTTTGTTTGTTGAGTTTTTAGCTCATTTGAATTAATTGATTTTTGACATATTTAGATCATTAGCAGCCATTTAAATTCAATAATTTTTTCATCAAAAGTCAACTCAGTACCCAACCTGGCCAATAGAGGATAATTTATAAAACTCAAATGAGGCATCAGCTTAAAATTCGATGTTAAATAACACATTTGAAGGTTGAGATCAGTCTAAAATAAATACGCAGCCTACATTTTTATCAATGTGGAAATTATCGCTGTTTTATACATCAAAAATAACGGTAAAATTAGACATCCAATGAGAAGTTTGATTACGCTTCATGGTAGTTAGAGCCCCTTGATTTTAATTGCACCGCTTTAAAAAACTAGCTTAGCATTCATATCTGTTGCAGTGAAAAGTGATGCCCAGCGGCAGTTTTTTCCTCTTGGTTTTCATGGTAATAAACCCAAATTAAATTTTTTTGTACTGTGAGTATTTTACACAATATTCAACAAAATTTAGTAACGCAATTGGGGTATTAATATTTAAAAATGAAACGAGAGCCCCAAATTTGTCATTTTTAAAGTGGTTAATCAAAACTAGTGGCTTGACCCAAGAATATGCTAATATTTTGAAAACCATTACATCTTCTATCTTCATTTGGATACTTAGAGATCAAAGCTTACTTATAATTTAGCTTCATGTATATCCATTTAAAACTAAAAAATAAGTTATTTTTATATAATCAAAAAGTATTTAAAGCTCATAAGTATAGTACCTTCTTGATGTTTTCATTAAACCTGTGTCCTTTTTCAATTAAAAATAATACTCTCATCAAAAGATTAGAGTGTATAGTAGTTTTAAATAAAGTAAGATAAAAAAGTCACTTGACTAAAATAATTGAATTGGTTGATCCATGTTAGTCAGCAATAGACTCCAATATATATTGCTTTAGCTAGAGTTGAGTTTCTTTTTAGTTGATTTCATCTTACTAACATTAAAAGTCTAAAAGGCTATTATAATTAACTTTCAACTAAATAATTTTATGTAACAACCTTTTAGGGTTTGCTGAGTTTCTAGATAATAAATAGCATCTCCATTTGAACTTTATCAAAACAAAACTTTATTCATGTATAAAATATAAAGTCATATCTTGTATTAAAGACTGATTTGTATCTTGGTAACTAGTTTCACAAGGGTTGCACAAAATTTTTTGTAGTGTCACATATCCCAATATTGTAATATCTTTTATAATTCCCTCTTTTGGAATTATTTCCCAATTAATTAACATAAATTACCAATTAGAAGGCGGATCAAAGACCCAATCCCAATAAAAAATGGAATCAACATATTCTTTTCCAGATAAATCCCTCTTTCATAGCCAGATTTTCTACATGGATACTATGAAATATATATTTGACTTTAAAGTATTTCTTTATTTTAATAAAGACATCACTATCTTCTAAATAATTCTCTTTTTGTATCGTATAGTGTTGCAATGTGCTGCCAAATAAAGAGATTATCCAATTTTGATATCATGATTGGCACTCAACTAACAAGAGAAAATTTATTCTTTATCCTTTATGCAACTTTCCAGAATACACTGCCATTTTATCACCAGGATCAAACCCATATTTCTGATTAGCATCTTTCTACTGTACTATCTAAAAAACTAATTTAAATTAAAATGAATTTCTCTTCTAAACCAGTCTTCTCCTAAGCCTCTTCTTAACACTGTTAGCAGCATAAAGAATAAAGGTTTACAACATTTCACCCTCCACCAGTAACCCTAAAAAATCACCAGCACTGTACATCTCTTGCCAGTATCATCAACAAGTAATCATTGGATACCTTAACATGGTGTTATATGAATCCACTTGACCTAAACTCTTTTTTATCATTTGACCCGGCAACCAATATCCCACCAATATACATATTATAAACACATTAATCCTACCACAAGGGCTTGAATCACACCTGAACACTCCCAAACACTACTCAACCTTGTATCAAAAACTTATTTCAAGAATCAAATGATAAAAATGGGATTGGCATAGAGAATCCAAGTATCCAAGCATTAAGATTTCTCTGCCAAGCCCAATGGAACTTTATAGAGCTGGATTTTAAAAAAAGCTACCAAAATTCATGCTGCCATATCCCCAGAGAAGCCTGAAGTTGATAAACTGTAAAATACTCTTTTAAATTCGCAAGAAGCTGGTACATTGCCTAGGTAGATGTTAGACTATATTGAATCACTTAGTGTGATGACTTCAAGAAAGAACTTTACTTTCACTTTAATCTGGTTGTCCTCTCAACTACAGCGTATTTCATCTGGATAATCTAGTTAGAAAGGCTAAACACTTGCTACAGGAATGATTTGAAGAGAACTAGCTCAAGGCCATCAATCAGCAAAAAGAAATAAATGAGTTTATTAAACAAGACTTTGAAAGAAAGCTGATAAAAACAACATCAACCCTCAAGCATCATGAAAAATGTGAAACAAGGCAGCAATAATTTATGAAGCTGAAAAGCTCTCAAGCACAAATTATTATATATGCAACAGAATAAGCACCACTGATGCCAAAGATTCAATTGGTAACAGAAGAATTGCCACCAACAACACTGGATTTAATGGTAGAGAAAATATTGAAAAATACAATCACAAGAAAAGAAACTTAAGAATTATGATAAAGACAAAGAAAGTGCTAAAGACAAAATCATTGACACCTCTGAGGCCAAACAGGATGACTAAGACCCCAGTGATTCAGAACTGGAATAAATTAGTGATGGTCTTTTAAAAGATAAGTGGGAACAGTAAATAGTTCTCCTAACCCCCTGCAATGACTAAGCTTTAATAGCTTTTAACAGCGCTTCATGAGCATCAGAACAACTGCATATTTTTTAAAGTTTCAACCAATGAGTCTTGATAACTTTTAATCTACAGTTGAAATAATAAACCCAGAAACCATAAAATATTGGTTTACTCTAAAGCAGAAAATATCATGGTTAATCCTAATTTTATAAAGGTATAATGAATACCTACGACAAATACAAATTCTAAATATCCCCAGCTTGTTGATGCCAACATGCACTACTTGGAGGTAAAAAGCTTTTGGTATTTCCTTTGTTGCAAATGTGCTAATCAATGATAGATTTTATGGACATTAAGTTCAAAGTCAGATCTGGAATACAATTTTACATTAGAAAACTGTGCAATCAATTGATTGAGAACTTGGGAATACCAGAGCATTCTGGATTCTACTTGAATCTCCTTGGGAATTTATCTATTTAAAGGTTCTATGTAGGTTCAATCAACAAGGCATCTGATTCTGGAATTGGAGCCCACACTTGGTGCTTAAGTCTGAAAGACTAAATGTAGATGACATTAACAACCCAATTGCCCAATCAATCCTTACTTCTGAACATAAAATCAATATCTAATATTGATTTTGATACTAATATTGGTATTGACACCAAACCTGGCACTATTTCTCCATTTCACCATTCCTGCAATTTCCCTCTTCCAATTTCCCACCCCATTATATATAATTGACAACATACTGAAATAAAGAGAAGTTTTTACCTCTATCTATTGTTCACTCCTAATTTGGATTTACTACCCTGCTACCAGATATAGTAATTGAACAGTCACAAGGGCTAACTATTACCCAGCATACACCAACAGTTTACATATACAGCATACTTAAAAGGATTAATAATATCCATCAAGCCCCTCACAATGATACCTTTTCAGGCATGAATTGGCTTACCAGATTCAACCTAACAGTATGCTAAAAGACAAAAGCAATGCCAATAGTGCAGGACAGCTTAAACTGTATAGCATTAAACAATCATCTGATCTCTTTTACAGAGAAATATTTTTACAACTTGTTACCAAACAGGGGTATGAAAAAATGGAACCATCAATAATATATACTTTATGCGCCAGAGCCACATAAATTTTGCAGAATTTTCTTCTGGGAGGCTGATTTACCTGAACTAGATACACTAATTGAGGGGTAAAAAGATGTATTCAAAGGGGTTTCTGATTAGACTAAGTCAGTGGGTCAAAAATGCCTTCATGTTTTTTTGTGGTGAGCTGCTATATCTTTTAAAAAGTTAAATGGCACCCTCAGACTTGTACTTTAAATTCAGAACCTAAAGTTGAAAATACAGTATTGTTAAATCCTTGGTCTGAATTTCAAATCACATTTGCGGGCAACTCAGTTGAGTGAAAAATAAAATATTTAATAAAATCAACTATTTAATTTGACTTTTTTGATTTATATAAATTGGCAAGTTTTGAATCCTTTGAGCAGATAAATCAACTAACTAAAGAAAAAACACATCAAAAAAATGTGGGATACATGAATCAGAAATGCAGGATTATAATGTAAAATTTTTGGTATTTTCTTAAGTCTAAAAAAGTATAGACACATGAAAAAACTCATGTATGTGAAATTTCAGGATTGTCAAATCCCAGAACCAAATTCAAGTCATAATTGAGGTGAATTTGAAATAAATTTAATTTACAGGTATCTCAAACAGGAATTCAAAGAATATAGAGTGGATTTTTACCAATTCTTTTAGGAATCACAGGCATCAAAAAATCACCCAATTCCATTTAGGACAGCTAAAATTTAGATGCTTACTATTAACTGAATTTAGATATATTTAACAATAAAGTAGAATCATATATTGAAATCTATTGTCAATTTTTTCCTTGATGTGGTGATTTTTGATTTGTTGTTGATGATGTACTTTAATTTAATTGGATAGTTTCACCTGTAGTTGCCTTGGTGATAGTAAATCAAGTTGCCTGCGCAACCACAGCTGGCCTCAGGGAGGCAACTTGATTTCCTATCACCAAGGAGACTGAAGGTGAAACTATACAATTAAATGTAAGCACATTATCAACAACAAACAAACAATCAACTTAACAAGGAAAAAAACTTGATAAAAATAGATTTTAATATATAACTCTATTTTATTATTGGTGTTTTTTAAAATCAACTTTAATCAAGAATCCTTAATAGCAATACATAAACACATATTGTTACAGCTGCAGGCCCTGATTTAAGTCACAATAGAAGGTAAAAAAGAAAGCTTATGTATATAAAATAATTGAGTCCTCAATTAATAATGTGTAAATCAATGAGCTAAAATCATAGTGGAGTAAACTGATGGTTTCCTTTCCCACTTCTCCTTCCTTACACAAAATATTTTCCAAGTTTTATTGGTCTCTGGCTATGCTGGGGGCCAAAAACTTTTTAAAAATTTCTGCATTGTCAGGAGGGTGGTTCATATAGTATTAAACGGGTTTGTGGGTGCTATATTAGTGATTTGGAGTGCAGAATATTGTATCATTTCCAGGTTTAACCAATTTTACATTTCATTTAATTTTCATTTCTAAACATGGCTATTGAAATTAAATTTTTCATTTGATTTTATCCATAGTGAAGCTTCTTGATTTGGATTGATTTTTACTAATTTCTTACTGTACATTCAATTTGGATTCCAAATCCTGCAGTTATTATTTGAGTTTACTGGTGGCATTAATTTATGATTTGAAATTTGGTTCTTGGATTTGAAAACCCTACCATCCCAAAAAAACATAGTAAACTTAATGAAAAAAGGTTGATAGATTCAAACACTTAAAATCTGATTCTGGTTAATTCATTTTATCTATTTGAAATATGCAGTTCAGCTTGATTTTTGCAAAGTGTCTATGATTCTCTGCAATTTTAAATATTCAAATAAAAATTCAAAGAATTCCATTTAATTAAATAAGACCATCCCACAAATGTAATTAGAAATCTGGACCAAGGATTTGATAATCTTGCGTTTTCACTTTTAGGTTCTGAATTTACAGTACCCAAATACATTGCTCCCAGATCAACCATATTCAAAAACAAGCTTCACTCCCTCCCATTAAATACCCATTTGAACACCTCCAAGACCCAAATATTTTCTCAAAAGCTGTACTTACATCCAGGTACAGCCAATTGATATATGAAGAAAAGGTAATATCAAAGACAGTATTTAGAATTCACCATGGCTTTTTTGAGCCAAACCTCATTAAATTTGGTATTGAGCCCACCTCAAAGCTAATGAAGCTCAGGAAAACTTGGCCCTGCACTTTATTTGTATGACTTCCTTCAAATGGGAGTCCATTTAGGTAGTTACTAGCCCTCATATAGAAGACCACCCAACTTCATGGCTTAGCGCTTTCCAATACCTCAAGTGAATATACCCTTCAAACCTTCCCCATGAGGGGCCAGATCCTATGATCAATCTTTTATCCTGCAAGGGGTTTCTACCGCTCTACAGGTCTACTTTCTCCACCCACCCATATTTTTATCCCTCTGCTTGGCCCCAATTTGCTTGTTGCACTTATCAGAAATGTTTGTGAGACTTGGATAAGTCAACTGTGGTATAAAGAGCATCAACCAAGTT